>CM022474.1:31021286-31095757 GCA_011952105.1 Coreoperca whiteheadi
TGCCCCCTTAACTTAATACAATACAATATAATATAATGTAATATAATAATATTAAATCTCAAATTGTTCAAACCAATAAACATCTGTGTACATATATATGCATGTTCTATTGGAGGTTGGGTGGCTTAGGGTGCCATGACAAAAATGTTCCTTTGAAGAGATGCTGTGGTCTAAAAAGGTTTGGGTAACACTAAAATGTCTCAGAATAGAACTGTATTATTGGCCTGCTCTCACTTGCAGAACACTTGTGTCAATCAGTTGAACATGTCAAACATCGAGCACAAGGAATCTAAGATTTTATTCATAGCAAAAAACTCATGTCGCAATCCTCAGTGAGACCCAGTGGTTGCAAAGCGAATCCATAAAGGCTCTCTCTGGCATGACCTCCTGTCAACATCACCCCCTCTATGAAGAGTAATCTGCTCCATGCCCTGGAACCTAAGGGAGGAAATGGGATGTGAGTGGTTATTAAAGTGACAGGCTACAGGATAGCTCATATCTTTGCAGGGGGCGGCTCTAAGGTAACCAATATACTGTAGAATCCCCAGATAGATCTTTAATTTCTGAAATGACATTGGTAGAATCCTTGATATATTGTAGTGTTATGACTACTTAAATTTGAATATATGCACTCTGTCATGCTTTTGGGTTTTGTGTTCTGTGATTCCCTGTTTTATTTTAAATATGTCTGTTCCTGTCTGGGTTTTGGGTTTTGTTTCTCTTAGTTTCTGTTTTATTTTGTAATATGTCTGTTCCCTCTTGTGTCTGATAGTTTTGCTTCCTGTCTGTGATTGCCCTGATTGTTTTCACCTGTGTCACGTTGGCGCCCCTTCCAGAGTGTGTATATAGTCTGTGTGTTTCCCTTGTCTCCTTGTCAGTTCAGACTACTTTGTTGCTATGTGAGTTCTGTCTGTCTGCCTGGTTGTTTTGGGGTTTTTGCCTGTCTGCTACCTGTTTGTCGCCTGCTTGCCTGTGACTTGTTTTGCTGCTTGTCTCATCATCCTGCCTCTTCTGTCTGCGCTTGGGTCTATTCCCTGTTGCCCGTTTCCAACACTTCAATCTGTAAAACATACCATATCTGTCCTTAGACCCTCAATTCAAATAAGGAAAGGCTTTGACCTTTTGACAGGGACAAAAAATGGTTTTGCCCTAATCGCTGTGACTGTTGAATGCATCCACTTGGTTTGTGATCAAATAATCTGAATTCAAAGGCTCCCTTATTAGCTTTTTTTGTGAGTTTGCAACCGTATCTCACAGTCTTCATAAGTGAATGTAACTGGTTCAAGCATCATCACATATCTCATTACAGAAGTGTGACTGTGATCACTATATGGGAGAGATAGTACGCCTCTCTCATGGTCATTAATGCAGGTTGATCTGACCTGGTTCCTAAACTAGTTTATACATTGAACTTAAACTCAAATTATTCTTCCAATTCTTGGATCTTCATGTTTCAACAAAATGAGTTTTTCCGATGCTCAGCACTTATAGTGACAGTCAGATCAGTGATGGAAAGAGCTCAAAGAAAAGCTGATACATCTCAGCCCCCAGCACAGTCTCAGATGACTGAATCTGAGCCACCAACCAAACTCAAATCAGACTCAGCACTACCTGGCTAATCGCTTAAGAGCTTGTGGAAGATGGATATCCATCATTATCAGAGTCAAAGTGGTGACACGCGACATCATATACTGTATGTGTGATGTGGCTCTCTCATACCTGGAATACATGAAAATAAGATAGGAGACTCCCTGTCAGTGGAGTCAGACCTGCGGGCCGTGCTCTCTCTCCACAGATCAATAGGAGGTTTACATGTCGCATTCAAATGCCAGCAATCTTTCTTTGGTTAAGCTTACTGAGAAACATTTCAGGTGATGGTCGCAGTTTGGTTAAGTTTAGGCCCCAAAATTACATGGTTAGGTTAAGATCATGGTTTGGGTTAGAATAAAGAGGCTGTTTCTTTAAAACAATCAACATTGACTATTGGTTTCACAAGGGGAAAAAACCCTGAATCTCGTGTTAAAATCCTGTGTTTTACGCCACCCTCCCCCCTACGCAGACTTTGTCGTGCTTTAAATTGCGTTCGTCCCTATAAGTTTAAAAGTTGTGCTGAGTTCCATGGAAAAATGGAAAATTGTTGTGGGGAGTGTTAGACATCCAGGGTTGTATGAACAGAACCACATCCGCTGACTACCCTGCTGTCGGCATCCATTTAACATTTTCATTTTCACCCCTTGTCGACACCAGCCATGTAGCAAAAACACAACATCAGCAGCTGCTGTCCACTGCAGCTGTTCATCCACTGCACTGCTGTCCCAGTTTTAACGGAGTTCACAGCCCAATACACAATTCTGTAGTTCCACCTGAAAGTGGAGAAAAAAATTGTTCCACCCCCAGCCTGTGTAGGCAGCAGCAGTAGTTAAAATGGAAGTGTATCTGTTTCCTTCCTGGATGGATTTATAGAACTTTATCCTACAGTCTTACGCCAAGATCGCCTCACAGCCCAGTGCCATTACAGGTGTGGAATTATTGGAATTAAAAGGGTTAATCACTTGTCTTGTATGCAGAGTTTACATTTTTGCCTTGTGATGGAATTATTGGCAAGATTCCAGGTCAACCAAAACGTTAGATCTCATTCAAGCAAATCTCCAGAAATTAGTTGTTGAGGTACTTGTTGTTGGTCGGGCGGACATTTTGACCTGACAATGATGTTAGGCGAAAAGTCAGGGGGTAACCAAAATAATTAGGGGACTATGAATGTCCAGAATTAACTTTAATGGTAATCTGGCCAGTAGTCATCTTAAAATATGCCAGTCCTCTCCTCTATGGGAGCGAAATGTAGTTGTCAGTGAGAGAGATGTTTTTGCTCTGTGTGCTGTTTGCATGACCTTTCTTGTTGTGTACCTAAACTGAGCATGTGTCTTGAGTCCTGTAGCAGTAGTTGTAGTACTGAGTGTCTCTTGTCTGTTGCTCTTTCTGCTGTCTCCCTGCTGCAGAAAAGGCCGGTGGGAGGAGTCAATCCCTGCCCAAGCCACTCCCTCAGAGTCGAGCTTCACCCCCTCAGCCTCAACCACCTTTTCCTCTTCGTCTGACAATATCACCTCCTCTACCACCACCACCACCACCACCTCCACCACCACTGTCACCTCTCCCTCTGTCCTATCTACTCATATATCCTTTACATCCACTGATATTCCACCCCTCTCTACATCCCCCACTCCCCCCGTGCCCTCTTCTGTCATCACCACCACCACCACACTTCCTGCCAAAAACATCAAGAAAAAGTTTGGCGACTTCTTTGCCTTCAAGAGGGCTCGAGCCAGCCGAGCTGCCAAGGCAGGAGGGGGAGAGGGAGGAGGAGGAGAGGGGGTGAAGGTCAAAAGGACCTCCATTGCAGACCTTATTCGACCCCTCCGCGAGGCCAAAGAAAGGGAGAGAGAGAGGGAGAGGGACAAGGAGAGAGAGAAGGGGAGAGGGGCAAGGTCAGTGGAGGATGCTAACATTTCTAATGATGCTGCCACCACAGAAGGAACCGTTGCCACCAGCCACCATCTTGCAGGCAACGCAAGGGCAACGATGGCGCCTGCAAAGACATCAACCACGATGACACCTCCCAGTGAGACAGCTCCCTCCTACCCCACTGTCGCCACAAGCCCTGACCTCACTACTGCTACGCTTTCCAACCTGGAAGAAGAGGCAGCTCCTGTCTTGCCACGTCGCACCCCCAGTCCGGTGGGGACTTCCCCTCTAACTGAGCAGGAGAGGAGTGGGCTACTGATGAAGGAGATACAGTTGGGAGGGACTCCATATGGAGAGAGGAGACTGAAGGTGAACAAGAGGTCACTAAGGGAGGGCAAGAGCCAGAGTCTCATACTGCTGACGGGATTAGAGCCTGAAGACAAGGATGACACACACAGTAAGGTCAGTCTGACAATACACTGAACACACAGATCACAGTCAGATCATCGAATTGGAGAAGGGGAAACCTTGATGGGAATTAAGAATTAACAAACACCTAAATTCTTCTATACCCTTTTTTCTAATTTCTTTTAAGTATATTTTACCATATTGAAGGTAATAGGTAGGTACCTAGTGAAGTGAATGTGAGTGTGAATGGTTGTCTGTCTATGTGTCAGCCCTGCAACGAGTTGGCCACTGTCCAGGGTGTACCCCACCTAAGGCCCAAAGCCACTGGGATAGGCTCCAGTCACCCACGACCCCAAAAGGGTAACAAGCGCTAGAAAATGAGATGAGATGAGATGAGATGAGCAGTAAGACTTCTCCCTGTTCTCTGACCTGCTCCTGTTTTAATTGTTGTTGATGCTGTTTGCTGTTATGCAAACTCAACACATCCTCCATGTTCACCTGTTGTCATGGTACATTCAGCATCCCACCAGTATGACAACAGCCATGTCGTACTCCCACTCATTCTCACTTTCGCTTTTTAACATCAGTACTGTTGTCACTGCCTAATTCCACTTTTCATTTTCATTTACGTTAATTCATGTCAAGCAAACTCAACATTTACTGTGAATCATCTGCACGAAGTGTTGGTTTTTACTGACATTAGCTTAAAGGCCCTGTCCACTCACACAGTTTAAAGGCCGATTTTTGGCTTATTAGAGCTTTTTTCATCGTGCAGTCAGACTGAAATTTGCTTCCCATTAATTTCTACGCGGAACGGGGCAAGACACATTTGCTTCCGGTTGTGAATTGGCTTGGCACAGAGTTCAATCTCCAATATCTACATCATAAAATAACATATGCAGCAGAGAAGAAAGAATGTTGATTGTCTGTAGTGGGTGCAAGGACAGTGATAGAGGTTACTGACAGAAAAATGTTTGATAAAATGCTTCGTAATTATCAACTTTGTGGGCTGCTGTTGTTGGCACGCTAGCCATGCTAGCTCCCGTAATTTACGTTAACAACCCAACCCACACTGTTTCCTGTCCTCCCTGCTTTTGGCCACACTACGCCAGTACATTTTGGTCTGACTGCAGGCTTCAGGTCTGTTTGAGTGCATACAGACTGTTTGATTGACTCTCTGTATCTCCCTGACTCTCCTTTTGTTGCTGAAATAAATTTTGCAATTGAATACAATATTGCCATTAATCAGAAAACCTCAGAGCAGCAGAGTGGTGAGAATGACGTGACAACTGTTGTTGTACTGATGGCTTGAGTGCTTTGGAAATGTGCATTATGCAGATTTTACAATGTAAGACATTATAGTACAGGTAACATAAATTCTCAAATAGAAGCCAGTATTCAAATAATGGCTCACATAGTAACTTTAGCACAATGTCCATTTCCACAGCACTACTTTCATCAATAGCTACAACAATAGATTTAATGTCATACTCACCACTCTGCAGATCGAAAATTTTATTTTAATAGAAATACTATTGTAATTCAGAAATTGTTTACAATCATTTCAACTTTACATTTTGTTTCATTTGGAATTAAACTACACTCATTGAAACTTGACATTCCTACCCAGATGTTTTACACAAAAAGCTGGATAGCAGCACAAAGGGCATAATCTCCTTAATGCAAAACATAAGCAGGAAGCGTTGAGTTTCACTGGTAGTACCTAAACAGCTTAACAACAGATTAAAAAAACATCAAAGTAGAAGCAATGGAATTAATTTGGCACTGAGAACAGTATTTCTGTAAAAGACGGGAAAAGCCCTTTTCAGTCATGCACCCCTTTATATTAATCTGATGGAAATTTAACATGGTGGTGCTTCCTCATGTGTAAATACCACGGTCACTTTTATGTAAAAGTCACAATGGCAATCTTATTAGGTCAGATTTAATTATGTTTCTGTACCACTTTCAACACGACACAAGTCTGAATGCTGTCAGATTAACGTAAAGGCTGAAGCAGCACAAAGTGAAACAATCTGAGAGAGAGAGCGAGAAATGTGCGTCTTGTTCTGCCTTCTAAGATCACTGTAATGCGTTTGATCTCAATCATCATTTCTTATGCACAAAATCAGTTTAATAAACCGGGATACACTGTGAAAGAGTTAAGTTGCTGAGGAGATTCTTCTCAGATCAAATCAGTTAAAAGAGTTTAATTAAAATCCCAAGTACAACAACAATAATTAACTGAATAGTCTCTCCCTATATTTTCACTTTTTATGCAGGCCAACTGCATGAATGAATAAATGAATATCCAGCAAAACCCTTTGCATGCAGAATGTGAGCTAATAGGAAGAGCCCACTGCGCAATGGGCATCATTTCAAAATCACCTCTATGCTTTAGTTCTGACATAGACCAGGATTTCTTTTAGCTATGTACGGCCTGGTTTTAGATCATAATTTTAAAAGACATCATTACATATTTTAAAAATGCATAAACACCTATAAATGTTTAACATAACCACTACACACCCCTATGTTTACAGTAAAAATGTTTTTGTCATATAGGCCTACACAGATTCTGTTTAGGTTACCCACGATGCAATGTTACGTCGAATGTTTAATATACGTCAAATAGGGTTAGGTGTTTATGCAAATTTTATCTAAAACTAAATGTTTTATGCTTAAAATTTAAGGGCATGATTTTGTATGGAAGTTTTTACTGGACTTCATTAGTTGTGGGTTACATGACCCTAAAATGTTTCAGTGTGCACAGTCATGTATTTGTTTCATGTTGTGTAAAGTCATATCCACAAAAATACAGAGTGATTGGCAAATATGCCTAACTTACTCTGTAAAAAATGTAGTTTAAATTTCACATAAAAATGATAGAGGTTTTACAAATACAAATAGCTTTCACCACAACAAAATACATGTCAAATGATATTTACGTATTTGTGGATCCATTTTTAAATGTGAAACAGGTTTTACACATTTGTAGACTGCTTCCTATCAGATTGTGGGCCAGGTGACAAGTCACAAGACTTCCCTTCTAGTTATTTGTGGAATTTGTTCCAGGCATCTGCTAAACATTAACGCTAGCCTAGCTATGATTTTAACATGCGCTACGACCTAGAAGCCCAGAAGGAGCTCAACAAACTGGCGTGACAGCAAGTTAGCACCTGAAAACATGAGCTGCCCTGGCTGAATCTGTCTCCTACTGGGCCTCTAGGTTGTAGCGTTGGTAAGTCACAAATGTCACTTGGCCCACAAACCGACAGGAAGCAATCTACAAATGTGCAAAACATGTTTCACATGTAAAAATGGATCCACAAATACATAGATATCACTTGATATGTATTTGTTGTGGTTAAGCTATTTATATTTGTAAAACCTATATCATTTTTATGTGAAATTAAAATAAATTTTTACAGAGTGAGTTATGCATATTTGCAATATGCACTGTATTTTTGTGGATATGACTTTACACAACACAAATTTAAAAATAATACATATTTGTGCATAGTGAAATTTTTGCGGGTCATGGTACACGTGTGTGGATCATCTTCTGTGGGTTGCAACTAATAAAGTCCAATTAAAACTAATTTGGAAAGACATATGTAACAATTGGTAAGTATTTTCAAATGAATTCAGAATTTGTGCTGACATCAATAGGCTCTATGCATGCAATGCTTTCGCATTTCACCTCGGACTGCATGTAAACCTCTGCTGAACTCAACACAAGATGAAGAAATAAGAAGATAAGGAGACAGCTTCCCACTCCTCACAGTTCACCCGGTGTGGGTTGTTAGAACTATCAACATTAACCATCGACTATGTGTGGAGAATTTTGAGGCTGTGCACAAAGACGCCATACAAAAACTCCAGAAGGGTTTCCAGTTGTACAGTATGTGTCATCTTACTTGCAATAAGGAAGGTACGTATCCAGTGCTAACTTTAGCGAACTTAGCTAGCTGGGCTAACTGACAGGTATCCCTGTCAATATCACAATATCGACAGTGACACCTGATGCTGATGCAGCCAAAATTTTTAATCAAAAAAATGTTAGCTCTACTTGTACATGTACACGTCTGTATATTTTGTTTCATAATTGTAAAGTGAAGACAGGGCACAAATGGGGTATCTTTTCAAGCGTTTGCTACCGCTGCTTGAAGAAAGCTGAGAAGCTGCACCGGTTGAGAGTAGGACTGTAGCATAAGTGTTCATGGTCACAGTTCGATTGAACTTGTTTTATACAACTGTACCCTGTTTCAGTCCAGGCAATGACTTGTATTTTTAAGAATAATCTGTAATGCATTGGTAAACAAAAAAGGTTAGCTAAAGAAAAAACCCCAACTGTAACATTGGTGAACCAGAGGTAACCCCTGGTAGCTGAGTGCTGAAGTCAAGATTATACTGGTCATTATGTCTAACTATAAATCAAATGGGAAATTTAGTTCATACATTGCCAAAACATTAGCTATCATATTTGGAACATCTGAATTGTATTTCAGGGATTTGTGTCAAGTGTATAAACAGAAAAACCTATTTACAACCTCAGCTATCTTTATATTCCTGTTAATTTTTCGTTGTGTGTAGCCTGGTAAAAGGGACAAATACTTAGTTCTCTGTTTTGTTATTAAGGATTTTAGTTTTCTTAAGTTTTCTATTAATAAATGAATTGACATTTTAAATCTTGTTTATTTTCTTCTGTTACCCAATGTTGTTTGTGTATTTTCATTTTCTAATATTTAAATATTTTATGTTTTGAATTTCTACAAATTTTCAAATAAAAGACTTCACTATAACAGACCATCTGTGTTATTTGTTCATTGTCTTAAAGATGTATATTAAACGGATAAGCCAAACACTGGCCAAAATAAGTATAAAAGTGGAAGTTTAATAGACGTCTAATTTGATATAATAGGCTGGAAGGGGAGGGCAGAGGATGACCCATGTGCACTCAGTCCCACATGGCGACTCGGCTTGTGTCGGCTGTCTCTCATTCAGCAGGCAGCAATACATTAACATCTAAGCACAGCCCCACTTGGATGTGCTGGCAGCGTTTGCCGGAGTTTGTCACAGTTCTGACTTTCCTAACTTTTGTCATGATAAAAACGCAGGCATTGAGCAGTCAGATTGGAGCAGGTTTCTTGTAGAAGGTATAAACAGTACCTGTCAAGTTTCTACTTTTCCTGCATCAACGTCAGCGTGGCAAATAAAACTTAAATAACACATTTTTCCTATATTGTTAATTAAACATGGCATATCAATTAATGTGCATTTAAATTCTGAATTGCAAAGTCAGTCCCTTTGTTCTTTGTCTCCTGTGACAAGCTCACAATTGTCATTAATTAAGACTCAGCTACAAAATAATTAAAATCTTCCTTGTTATTATAACATTTTTAAATCGCAGGTCTCTCTCTCTGAAAAGAGCTAAACAGTAGAGTGATGAGTGTGACATGACTTTGTTGTTGTACTGATGGAATTAGTGCTGTGAAAATGTAGATTATGATAAATTTAACCACATGAGCCATGATTGTACTGGAAATTCCACATGCTCCTTTCACACAGCCAGGACTGGCCATTAATTGTTTGTGCTGGCCACGCACAACTATTATTTGAGATTTGTGCTCTATCTTAAACTGTAATTTTATCCAGTTTTTAAGCCGCATTTTTACGTCACACTTTTAGATCCTTGTTGTTTTGCCTGTGTTGCCTTTACCATTAACATGGTAAAAATTCTTAAGCATTAGATGTTTTGGATCCAAAGTTTTAGTAGTCTTAATTTGGTTGCCGGCTACTGGTCTGCCTTGAAGTTTAACATTAGCTTAGACAAGTTTTATTTTCAGCCTGGTGGTTAAAGCGATCAGGCTTGGCTAACCTGATCGCTCCTACTGAGGACGTTAAATAATTTAACTTCTGGATTTTACTCTATCCCAGGCTGCCTATCCCCTTGCCACGGCTCTAGCTGTCGGCTAGAGGCACTAACTTAATTAAATTTAGATAAACGGTGCTAATGGCTTACTTCCTGCTCGATCACAGCTGCTGGGTGTCAAAATTCCAAAGCACTGTCTGAGATGCAGTCGTGGGTTATCCACTTGAGAGACTCAGATCAGCAGACATGGGGATGGATCCTGAGTTGTCTGGTCTCAAGGAGATAATTATTGGCCATTGAGAACCTGATCAGTGAACTACTTCACCTAAACTGCACTCCTGCTTGGACGGGCTGGATCCTGCTGGCCTGGATAACAACCCGCCTATTAATGACAGTGGAGAAATGTTTGGTCACCCCAGGATAAAAGGCACCCTTTGGTAATCTTAGTCAGGAGTGCTCAAAGGAAAAAAGATACAGTCACTCCTTATATTTGAATCTACATAGGTTGAGACTGTTCCCCCACGGTCAAACTTCTTGACTCCTCTATGTGAACTTCCAGATGACAACAGTTCATCTGCACCTGTGCCCGGCGGCAGGCCAGCCTTGTGATCGGCAAATTGTCCAGTCCTTCCCAACCCAAACAGCCAAGGATATCATCGCCGATTTGCAGGCCCGAGTCCTGACGTCCGGAGGCCTCTGCTTTCCCTCGTTGGCTGGATGAAGTGGACTACGTCTGTCTACCACACCCTGCCCAGTTACCTTCCCAATTGGACACCACCCAACCCCCCAACCCCCACGCACCTGTTAGCAATTTCTGAGACCCTCACCCAAAACTTGCCGTGTATGGATGCAATGTCTCTGATGCTGTTTCTTACCTAATATGTAGACACAATATCAGTTTCCATTTTTACGCAGACGATACTCAGATCTACCAAAGCTGTGACCCTGCAAACAACTATCAGATCACTGCCTTTATGGCATCCACAACTAGATGTCTCATTTCCTGCAGCTTAATTCAGATAAGACTGAAATATTGATTAGAGTTCAAGATAGTGCAAATACAAAATTATCAAACCGTCTTGGCTCTCTATCCCATTCAATAACACAGCATTGCAGAAACCTTGAGGTTATTTTTGACGAGAAGCTCAGCTTAGAAAAACATGTTAACATCTCAAGGATCAGACCATTTTGTTGTTCTTCTTTACGTGTTTTCTGGTTTCTGTTGTCAAACAACTGAACATGCATGACATAGTGATCGCAGCTCATATTATAGCCTACTTTTAACTAGGCAGTCATTCCTGGCTGCTGACCTGATCAAATCATTATATTGTGATCAAGATGTTGACAAAATCAACATAAATACAATAAATGCTCTTGTATATGTCAATAAATGATCTTTTATTATATTATTATGGGTTGAGTGTGTGGTCTTTTTCTGAAAACATATATCAAGGTTAATGACAACAGCTTTTCAACTGTGTGTTCGGCTATATTGACTACAGAGAACGTTCAAGGCAAGTAAAGGTCGTCTTGTTAACTTTACTGCCACACAGCCCCCGTCCCTCACTGGGCAGGCTCATATCATTGTTTTGCATAAGCTTATTTTTCCCTGTTCACACTAAAACATCAAGCTGACATATTAAGATTCATCCCAGCTGAAAAACGTTTTAGAAAAACACTATTTGGGTGAGAGAAACATGGGCCTACTGTGGATCGAGGTCCAAGAGAAATACAATTGTGTTTTTAAATTTAACTCTGGCCATTAGGACTGATATATATTTCCAAAATAAACTGTCACACTCACCTTGCCACTATTTGTCATCATCAAATCTAAAAAAGATTAACTGTTGTGGTTTCAAACCAATCACTGCTTTGTTTGGATACATAATTTGAGTTGAGAGATAACAGATGTAACAAGAGCCGAGAACCTATCTGTCCCTGGCTGGATTCAAAGCTGGGCCGCTGCAGTTAGAACTCAGCCTTAATAATGGTATGCACTCTACCAGCTGAGCTACCAAGGTGTCTCTGCAGTTTCCATTTTTTAACCATTCAACATTCACATTACTGATGGTCAGGACAGTGTTAGTGTGTTAGACGAGAATCAAATTGCTCTAAAGCTTTTCTGCTGGCTTTATAACGTGTGAATGCTGGCTGATCTAACTGTATCCAACTGTATGTGTGTTTGTGAACATTCACATTTACTGTTCTAAATGTATCGTCTTCCAGAAACATGCGTCTGAGAGCACATCGAGTTTTGAACAGAGACTTCAGATGATGCTGCACAGAATGGGCGTGGCCAGAACTCCACCTGCCACCAAGACGAGCCCGGTAGGATGAGTGTGGTTTAGACCATGTTCGTTTGTCATTAGATGGGTTTGCTTATTTTAGTTTAATACAGATCATACAGAAAGGGTTGCTTGTGTTTATTTTTTATTATAAATGGGGGCTTCTTTGGCTTCATGGAGGTTTCTTGATGTGTGTTTTAAATGTAGCACTTCAGTCTCACGTGATAAATAATGTGAAACTGACACATGTTATGTGAGTGTTTGGCCAGTCCTCAAGAAATTGAAGTTGTGTAGATTTAAGTACGGGGGGGGGGGGCTCTGTAATGCTTTTGTAATTTCCATAGTTTTGTTTGTCATTCCTGTCAGTTATAACACCGTACTCATCACTTTAATAGCTAAAAACACAGTGACATCACTAAAAAGCAGTCAGAAACATAAGCAGTCAGACAATCAGGTTGAAAAAACCCCACACAGGTTAGAAAAACTTACTTGGAAGAGGAAACAAAGGTGAACAGTAAAATGAATACCTGTCTGTTGTAAACATCCATTACAGTTTACAGCACATTGACCTACTGTACTTACTGTAATGAGGGATTATTACCAACATTTCAGGTTTGCTCCCTTTTAGTTTTACCTTCAAATAAAGTTGTGTAGAAAATCTGAAATAATTGTTGGTTTGTTTCCAATCTGTGTGATCATCTGACTGCTCATGTTTCGTGACCTGTCAGGCTTTGTTGTAGTGACGTTGCCATGTTCCCAGATTACAGCAATTAGCTAGGTGAATACAATGGTATCATAACTGGCAGGAAGGATGGACCAAAAAAAATATAGACATAGATAAATTGTAATTCACAGGAATTATCCTTTAATCTGTCGTTTGTCCCATGGTAAATACTTGTGTATTATTACTTTAAGATTAGTGTAAATTTAGAATTCATTCATTTTCACATATAATCGTAGAAAGGGGAGTGGAGAGTCTGTATTGTACAGGGATGTAATATCATATTTTCTCTGTATTTTATATATTTGTGGCGCCTTCTTTTAGCAAGAATGATAAGATCAGTCATTACAAAGTGCAACAGAAAGTTGTTGATCAAATGTTGTGGTAGTTTAATACTGTCCAATGTGTCTGTTGTAGAATAAAGACGACGAGTTGAGAAAGGCGAACTCTGAAGGTAAGCGTGTGTGTTTTTGTATAGGGTATCTCCATCACAGCCACATCAGTTACTTTATGTTTATGCTTTAAATTTGTTGGATATTTTTCAAAGAACTATTTTTACAATCATCAGTAATTAACACAGCAAATTAAAGTTAAAAAGTATGGGATGTGGGATATAGATAAATCATGTGTTTTATGTTTTAGAAATGAAATAACTGATGTACAAATGTGTTTTTGCTCTTGCAAAACCAAGGTGAGTTGTGGTGGTACATAAAGTGCATGTCGTGATTGGTCAAAGTAAAGTGGGCATCTTCTAATGTGACTGGCTGAATCGGATTTTGTGGGAACAAAAATAACCCTGTAACCTTTAGTTAAGGTCCTACTGATTGGTTACAGTACTAGACCTAAGTCTCTTTGAATGAGTCCTGCTGGTCTTCATTTAGTCAGTTTACATGTTTTCTATTGTATTTCACTGAGGTTCATATTCCAACTGGAATTCCCCAATTCTGACCCTCCTTTTTCACACAGTCATGTGTTCTGTGATGAAACTAGAGATTTTTTTACTGCTTGAAGGAAAAAATCCTAAAAAATGTTCCCCTTTTTCTCCTCCTTTCCAGTCCTATTTGAGTCATCATCACAGAAATTTGTTTGGGGCCTACCACTTACAGCTGTGTGACTTAATTAAAATGTCTTCCGTTTAGCCCAGTGTTCACTTGGGCTGTGTTCATTCCATTTACAGCTTGGATTAAAATTGCCTTTCAGGTGTACTTCTGTTTGCTGTCTCTGTCCCTCAGGTGCTATCCTGGACAAACCTGAACCACCTCCCACATACATGAAGCCCAGAACCATGTCCACTTCATCAGGTATGAATGCTATCTATCACAATTTCTAGATGAAATCAATAATAATAATCCCATGTGCAGAGCCAAACCAATAATGAGTTGTTTTCCAAAAACTATTAAAATACACCTCAATTAGTCACACTGTTGCACCGGGTGACATGTCCCTTCATTACCATGAATACACACTCTGTAGTTTATTTTGACTCAATCCCTCATACTCCGTCCTGCTGCTATACTTACTAGAGAAAAAAAAAAAGTGGAATAATCCTGGATTCATCCACAGATAGTAGTCCCTAACAAATACACTATTTCCTCCTGTTTAAGGAACATTTGCTAAAAACTACATTGACCAACTGTTTTAGAAAATTACTTTTTTAAATATGAACCAATGGACTTCGTGCTGACAGCCACAGAGAGGGTAGGGAGGTCAGAAATGATTGAGAGGCAGACTAACACGTTCTTAGTATTGGTATTTTCATCGGATTTGTTGACAACATCAAGAAGCCGAGTGCACCACTTTTGCAGGGCCTTGTGTAGTGTAGTGGGTCCAGTGTGCTGAGCAGATGTAATGCTTGACAAGCCGCTCAAAGCACTTCATCACCACAGAGGTGAGTGCTACTCGGCGGTAGTCATTCAGGCAGGATGGTCTTGGTTTCTTGGGCATGGGAATGAAAGTGGACTTCTTTTAGCACGTGGGTACGACAGACTGAGCCAGGGATAGGTTGAATATCACTGTGAAGACCGGCGCAGGTTGGTCATCGCATAGTTTGTGGACCCTCCCACTGATACCATGTGGTCCTGCTGCCTTCCTGTTGTTCACACATCTGACATCATGCTCAGAAAAGGGGGGGGGCTTTGTAGTCTGTCATTGTTCTTAGTCCTTGCCACATGCTTCTGGGATTGCCCTCCTGGAATTGTAGTTCCACTTTCTTCCCATACTCCCTTTTTGCCTACCTCACTGCTATCCTTACATTATAGGCTACTGCTTTGTAATTCTCCATGTTGTCCTAAGTTGTAGGCTGCAGTGCGTGTGTTTATAGCATTCCAGATGGTTCTGGTTGTGGAATGGTTTATCTGTAGTTTGGGGTACAGTTGCTTCTGTTGTTTTACAAACTGAATCCGACACAAACTCAGTGCATCCATTGATGTCATCGATGACGTCAAGGACATGAATTCTGGAATGTGCTCCAGACTGCCTCATGTAGGGCAGTCTGCAGGGTGGCTTCTGATTGGCCTGACCATTTTGTGACCATTCGTGTCCTGGGGGGAAGCAAAGTAGTTTGTTTACATACTTGGTCCATGGCCGTGTGGTCACTCTTCCCGAACGCAGGTAGCGATCCTGCTGGGTGGCGGAACATGGGCTGTGTGAGATAGCAGTCTGTGTGTAGCACAGCCTTCCTGATGTCTCTGGTCTGTGCTGCAGTGCCATGGTGTACATGTTTTAGTCTACATCTGCCTGAACATCTGTCCAACCTGGACTCACTGATTGGACCAACTTGCATCATTCACAGTGACTGTCTACTAGTGATTTACTGTCTCTCTCACCATCTGTTTCCAGCAGACCCCAGGCACCCTATGAGAGCACTGGACGCCATCCGACTGGACCCTCTCCTTCACCCGAAGCCCGCCCTCCCTGAGCGCCCCATTGGCCCGCTGCCACCCAAACCTGCCATCGCAGCCAAGCCCCCCCTCCCAACCCTGGCTGCTCCTGCAGGAGGAGGAGCTCGTCCCTCCTCTGCTCCTCCTTTCAGCAGCTCAGCAGAGCGAGTCCAGCTCAGAGCGCACACTCATGATGGCAGGCCAGGGGAGACCACAGCACAGGTAACACAGCAGTCAGTGAGAACATTCTTTCATTGCTCCTGGGAAGATAATTCAGATCTAAGGCTTTACACCCAGTGGCAAAGCTGTCATCTAATTTCATTTTTCATATCTACGTCAAAGTTTGTTTTACAAGAATAACACCACTGAGAAAAATGCTTCAAAGATAACTAAGTTAAATATTACAAATATGGAAACATTTCATTTGTTTGTTTTGTGAAATAAAAATTGGATACAGAGATGAATACAGGCCACAAGATGGCAATCATTTTTAAGCCGGAGTTACCAGTGTCAAAGAGAAGTGTCGGGCAATCCAGGAAGTCACTAACATGAGAGGACTTTATGCATGCCATGCATTTTGTCAATATAATAATGTTCAGTTTGGTGCAGACATATCAGGGTCTACCTTCCTCATCATGTGTGTTAATATAAAGGCACCATGGAGCCAGGAAATACAATATTAAAATACTGCACCACTTCTCTTTTTAATAAAAACACAGATTAATGACTAAAATCCTTCTTGAAAAATAATTAGTATCTCCTTATGATATGTGATATGGTATTCACAGTAGGATTATGCAACTCTCAGTGGTGTGATATACAGAGTGGAGGCCTCTATTGCACCACATGGAAACTACATTTAGTAGTTCCCACAGCAGTAGTTAAACTGTAGGTGTTGATTCCTAAAGAAAATTCCACCCCATTTATATCAGTGAGGGTAGACTAAATATTAGAAACACCTCTCACACACAACATTATACAATTCAACATCAACACAAACTACATCCTCCAAACCCTAAAGCGGACTCAATCATGAAGGTAGGACTTATTGCAGGACTGTTGGATTAGATTGCTAATCAAATCGTTTTAGCTAGATGGAGCTAATAAATTCTTTTTCAAATATCACCACAAACCAGCAGTCATATTGTCCATGTCACGTCCCACTGAGCACCCTGTGATCTTCATCCCTAGAATGGACGCCAGGAGGGTCCCCGGGGTGCAGCTATAGCTCCATCCCCCAAGAAAGAGCTGCTTCCTCCAGCTCCGTCTACATGGAGGGCTCCCAACATACAGGACCGCTCTGAGAAAGCACAATCAGTGACCGACGGTACGTCTGACTGATCTCATTAAAACCACATAATGGATCCAAATTAGGGTGGGGCTGATATATTACTTGAAGGTTCTTTGATGAGAAGCCAGGTGTGGTCCAATCAGTGTGGTGAGTTTATAGGGGGAGGATCCATGGGAGACTATGAAACTGTCAGCTGAAAAGAGGCAGCTTGTGACACTTTGTGTATCAGAGGAGGCTCATAAAACTCATTATCCCCCTTGCTAACAGCCCCAGGCACCATCAAAATCACATGTGAGTCACATTGTGCCCATGTGAGTCTTCAGTCACATGAATAAAGGTGTGAAAGGCTATGAAACCACCACAGGAAGAGCTGAAGATCCAAAAAATTGATTTAACGCCCTGTGTGTGTGTGTGTGTATGGTTTTATGTATGTGTACTTTCAGAGAGCCTTCCTAAGCCACGCCAACACATGAAGCCCCTTCCACAACGCAGGGCTGTGTCCGTCCACGAGGATGCTCTGGCCATGACACAGGGTGAGATTTTGCCAAAGTCTTTAATGAAGACATAAAAAAAAACTAAATACCGATAACACTGAAAACCAAAAGCAATAACAGTAAGGGAAGGAATATAAAACCAATGTTAGAGCGATGACATTAAATTTCAAGTCTCTGAGAGGTTAATGAGGTGATTTGCAGATCACTAAAGATTTATCAACCTAAGCTCAGTTAGCCTGACAAAGCCAGACTACATTTTATGAGATTCACGTCTGGAAAATGTCCACTATTAATCAATTCAACCCAGTCAGACCACTACAGCAAAAGCTTAGAAGATTATAGAATTTGCTGGTTTTTGAAATGTGTGCAAAACGGACCAGGCAGAAGCAATGCAGCTGGGGAAAGGCCCAAGGAACAGCGGACGGACTGGACTCTCTGAGGACTTCTTGTTCAGTGTTAACAATACTTATCATAAATGGCTCATAAGTTCCTAAAACATGACATTGTGTAGGTTGACAATGGGCCAATGCTGGAGCTGTCATGTGAAATCAGGAGCAGTAAGAAGCAATTTAGTTGTATAACAGGCTCCCTCCCACCTTCGAGTCTGGCCACGAACAATTATAACACTTTTAGCTTTGCATGTGGCCAGACAACAGATCATATGAACTAGTACATTTCGAGCATACCCCGGCCATAAGTTGATGGTCTCTAGATCTCTTTGACATGCAGTTGTTAATGTGCATTAATCAATTTTTGGCAACTAGAGAGCAGAAGAACTAAAACACATGGACAGATTTCTCTTTTCTTTTGTAAATATATAAATACTGATGAATGCAACTTTGAATGTGAATGTGTGTCAGGCTGTTTCTTCTAATGTATGGTTGGCATTTAGGGTTTGTTTTCACACACAGTGATAGTTAAAGATGAGCTCTTGGTCTCTAACAAGTCTCAAGCCCCTCCATCTCTGTCTCCATCGCTCTCAGAGCTGAAGGCAGTGTTACAGAGGTCACCCATCCGTTTTCGGGGCAACAGAGGGGACCTGCCCACGTGCACTGAAGATCCACCTAGTGGGGAGGAAGCACAAAGAGCTCAGGAGGGTGAGTCCGGTGTTTATGAGTCATGGTCATAACTTACTGTCCAGTTTCCCTATTCTTTGATCCATTGTTTTTCTTTGTGTCTGTGGTCAAACATTCTTCCACCTGTCTGTATGTTATTCATCCACCCAGCCAGTCACACAGGGAAGCAGACACCTGAAGAAAAGAAAGAGGCAGTCCAGAAGGAGGAGCTGAAGGCAGCGAGAGAAAGGACGGGCCGTGGAGGGATGGTAGCTGAAACCAAGCACCCCTCTCCAGGAGAGGAGGAAGCCCCATGCTCGGGGTGTCCCTCCTCTACAGCTCAGGCTCAACAAGAAGCATCAGCACCCCGACTCTTCAGTCCAGCTGCAGCCCTTGACAAAGTTCCATCAGTCCTGCAGAGGCCTCCAGCTCTAACCCAAACCATGGAAAACCTTCCTTTAACCCCCAAATCCTGGAAAAAGAGCCCGAGCACTACCCCAGCATTGTCACAAACTCTAGAAAGACTGCTGGTGTCCCCCACACCCCAAGAAAAGACCCCCAGCACAATCCCAGCTGCATCTGAAACCCCGGAAAACCCCCAAGTGAGAGCTCTGTCCCACTTGGAGAAGGGTCCGGGCACAGCGCCAGCCGCCGTGGATCTGAGCACACAGGAGAGAGGTGAGGCGGGCTCTAAACAGCACACAATGAAGGCAGAACCAGCAGACCAAAGAACTGAGCCCCCTCTGTCCGAATAACAAACACAGACTGACACACCTTAGACACACATGGGAGAGAGAGGAGGGAAGGGTCTGTGACATCACTGAGATCAGGAACTGGGTGGGAATGCAAGGTCTGAGAGTAGCTGAATGGTGTACCCTCCTGTAGAAAACCGCTGCTGTGTCCCATGTCAGGGGTGTTCTCTTTGACAGTCAGAGAGCTAAACGTTATTTAGAACACGCGGTTGGTGCATATATTTATTGCTAGCATAAGCTAACGTCTGTGCAGTTGGCTGTTTGGAGTGATCAAACACAAATTGCACAAATGGTCTAGTGGTCAAAATCGTGTGAATAACATTCCCAGAACAATAGAAGTTTTGAATATTCCATAACAACGAAACAAATTCACCAGCTGGCCATAACCTGTTTGAGGGCAACATTCTGAAAATAAACTAGATTTTGTGAGGCTTGCATTATTTGTACGAATTTGACCTCTGGTTTGTTTTTGCAGTCCGTGCTTATTTACCCCAATGTACAGATGTTAGCTGTAGCTAGCTTGGCAACATACTCACCGGCTGTGTGTCTGTGAAATGTGTCTGTGTGTGTTGACAGCTCATCCTCTGATGTCGAACATCATTCTGTTATTTGACGAAATTGCATCCACTTGCATCTTTGCATTGAGTAATATGCAACCATGCCGCCTCTAAAGTTCACTTTGCATTCATTCTGAACATACCTTTAAGACTCAGTGTTAGTCGACTCCTTCCAAGGAGGCTGAGTCTGAAATGGGACACAGCTAGCATCATTTAACAATGAACAACATGATCAACACGTTAGGTTTTGAAACATCATGTCAAAGACACATTTGTATTACGTGTTATCATTATGATTTGATGGGGGGGGGTTTAAGACCCATGATGTAGTTTATGGTCAGAAGCAGTAGGCAATTTGAGAGGGGACGAGGGGGGATGCTATCCCCCTTGTTAGCAGAATGACTAAAATCCTTCCCCCTCATTAACCTGCTCAAATCATGCTCTGTGCTTTGTCTCATGGTGGCACTTCACTTTGACACTTTTAGTAACCCCCACGGTCTCGGAACATAAGTTGGTTTTGAGTCTTTTCTCTTTTAGAGCACGCCATGTGAAATTACTTCTCCATCCTGTCTGTGTGCTGTGTTCCTCACTCACTGACTCAACACACAAACAATGGTTTATGCACAGATCTGATGGGCTGAGCACCATCACGTGAGATTATTTACAACGCATGCCACTGGTCTTTGAGTTTCCTGGGTTGCTAAACCAGTTCCGTAAAGGCTAAAGCTGCGCCTGTTAAAATAGAAACGCTCTGTCAAAATGTAATAATTCTTAATAATTTATCGATATTCTCTACAGAAGACGACGGGAAAGAGAAGGTGCTGTAGCGGCAGGACAGAGGCTGGGACAGAAATGAACAGAGCTTGGAGACAAAAGTGCCCTTGAATGCTCATAGACGTTTTAAGTTTTTTTGCATGTTCTCACTATTTTTTCAAATCTTTGTGCTGCAAATTGAGTGTTTATTTGACAATATAATGTAATAATTTTACATTATTTCAGAGTAATAAATGCCCCTGAGTATCAGTTTAAGTGGTCAAAAAATAGACGACCTTTAAAAAAAAAGGCATAAGCCATCCTTGCTTCCTTATGCCATCCTATGTCAATGTAGCCTTTTCAGCTACATAATCAAAATCAAAAATACATATTCTTCCTCTTACCTGTAGTGCAATTTATCCATCTAGATAGTTTTGGAGTTGCCAAGTTTTGGAGATATCGGCCGTAGAGATGTTTGCAGTTCTTGAGTAACCTTGTCATGACTTCTGGAAAAAAACGTTGCTGTTACGTTTTTTTAATGTTTGTTTTTCTTTGGCGCTTTGTGCACCACAAGCTGAGTGCCATATAAGCCCATTATATATATTTTTTTAATGTAGACATCTCTACTGCCGATATCTCCCAAACTCGCCAACTCGCACTAAAACAATCTAGATGGATAAAAAGCACTACAGGTAAGACGAGGAATATGTATTTTTGGATTTTGGGTAAAATGTCCCTTTAAACTCATTTGCTCCCATTCCTTTTTCAATTGGAGATTTTTGGTAATTGTTTAAATCCTAATGACACCTTTTGATTGCATGATGTTTTAAATCCCATTTTTAATCCCCTTTTAATTCCCTACTTATATTTGGCCTGATATTCAGATTGAAGTGCCATTTTGTTATAAGGTCTGACACTGGCCTCTGTTAGCTGTTTGGGAGGGAGGTTTTTTGCCCAAAACCAGTCACTGTGACATCCAGCAACTCAATGTAATGTTTCAGTTGAGACAGAGGCTGTGTTAGTGTCAGCAAATATCTGTTAGGCTGTATAATTTCAAACAAAAGAATATGTTTTGCAACACGTCAAGCATGTTCATTTAACTACTTGCTGTTACTACAGTGGTCCTGCACTTGTTTTTCCAACAGGGGAAACTTCCAGTCAGGAGAACTGCACCAGACCTTTGAATCGCTCAGTAGAATTTGAAATGTGGGTGGCAACTTGGAGATTTGGAACCAGGCTAAGATTAAGTTACATAAAGGTTAAGGTTTTACCTTAATTTGATGTTTGTCTATTTTTTTAATGACACCTCCCTAAAAATTCCGTTCTTACTACAGAGTACAGAGAGGTGAGATGGCTCCCAACATCTTAAAAAAAACATTTACAATTAAACAAAATAGCCTAATTTTCTGTTTATTTCCTCACAAGTTTTATATATTGAAAATGATGTCAAATCCATTTCCTTTTCCACACTATTTCTGATAAGTCCGATCATGCCATCAATGTGGGAAAATGTTCACATTTTTTTCTAGGAGTGTTTTCTTTGCCTTGATGTCACGTTAAGCCTTTTAGACTCTCCAGATTAACACATGGGACACTAAAGCACTGCATGTTTCGGCATATTTCTGTGGAATCACATCAGTATATGACTTTCAAATCAATTCAGGTTCAGTCATTCCATTATTAATAATAATTACGTAATCACCATGTCCATCATATCACAGAAGGACCAGATAAGATCCTATTAAAAGACCAGTATATGATCAGATATTGTGTGAGATAACAACATGAGTCTATTAAGTCTTTCAAACTCTCAGGGTGGTTGTGGAGAATGGTGTGTGCTTTTGTAAGTTCAGCTGCCTGCGCTGCCAGCGACCTGAGCCTCCATCTCATCCTGGGGGAGAATTTATTTTCTACCGTCATGTTTATCTTTGCCTTGCACGCACAGGAATATGTATAAAATTAAATAAAGCAAACAAAAACAAAGTTATGAACAGAGTGTAAATCCATAGCTATACTTGTTAATAATTATTAAAATTATGAGTTGTGTCATGATTTTGTACTCTCTCGTTTTTATTTTGGGTCTGTTGTTTAATGTCCCCCGACTCTATGGAGGAGTTTTGTCAAGTCTGAGAAAATAATCCTGATGATGCCATTGTGATGTCAGCAGGATTACATTTTCTTAGGTTTGGAAACTCCAGATTAATAACAAAAGGCCCACATTACAAACTGGGGATGTGAAGTTTGAACATCGTTAAATGCCATTCCAGTGTTTTTGGAGCTTGACCCATACTACATACCCATACTGACTAAACGTTAGGATATATCGGGCCTTTGTTGCTGTTTTGTTAATGTGCCAACATTATGGAAGTGTAATACTAAATCGCTGGCTTGCCACTTTAAAGATATTTGATTAGATCTTATCATATGAATGCCTCATCTCTGTTTTGTGCAGCATATTTGCACAAGATACAGTAAGCAAAGGTTGTGGTTCCCTTACATGCCAATAGGGTCCTCGCAGCGGTCACTGCTCAATACCTAATTAAAGCTGCAAGCAGCGATGAACAGGCCCTGGCACCTGACCGCATGTCGGGTGCAACGCAGCCTCGGCATCGCAGCCGGAGGTTGGTCGATGCTGCTCTGAATTCTCATGACGTTCATGACCTAATTCATAACCTGTGGCTGTGGCTTGGTGGCAGAACGGTTGCCTGCCAATCGGAAGGTCAGCGGTTCAATCCCCCAGCCATGCGTCGAAGTATCCTTGAGCAAGATACTGAACCCCCCAAAAAAAAAAATGCTCCCGAAGCTGCGCCTTCGGTTTGTGAATGTTCTCATATGTAAGTCGCTTTGGATAAAAGCGTCTGCTAAATGACAAAATGTAAATGTAGGTCTAATCGGCAAAACTGAGAACACCTGTAGGGGTTTACATAACCTAATTCATGTCTCATAAATGTTCTGGACACAAATTTCCCTTCGTGTTCCAGTATATCAAGTGTACACCACGCCCTGAAATTTTCATGTAAATTAAACGATTATTGTCACGTAAAGTTGGGCTCACCATACAGGATTTTCGGGCCGATTTATGCCCGATACCCCCCTCCCAACAATCGGAGGCGATATCTGGTCTGGGACCGTGGTCGGTAACGAATGGAATGGAATTTCAGTCCCATGATAATAGTTGGTCATATATGGGTTCCATTAGGAAGTTGGTTACATGAGGACAGCTGAACCGACTCCATCTCCTGATGAAGACAGTAAGATGTGGTATAAAGCTCTAAAAAGCTGCTAAGTGGACCTTGAGTTAAGATTATTATGTCAAAGTACTGTTACCAATGTAGGAGAAGTATTTAAGTGCTCAGAAAAAATGGATATTTACATAAAATTATCAAAAGTTTCAAACAGCAACTAAATGGAACCTCTGGGTTCCATACGTGATCTATTTTTAAGGTCAAGTATGAACTTTAATGCTCAAATACTTACCAGATTGCCATAAAATTTTCCGAGCACATTCATGTTCCCCAGAAAATGTTACCTTTTCATTTTGAAGACACCATGATGGTTCTTCTAGTGCTACTCTTAGGCAAATATGGTCAACACTGGAAAAAATATCTGAATCTGAAGAACAGATTTCCCAAATTTTGCAGCTGTATTTGTTGAGAAAATGGGATAAACTATTTTGATTTTAATAACCCCATTACCTTTCCCCTAATAACTACATATTAACACCCACTACTGGTGAGATTCTGAGAATAGCAAAATTGCCACCATGTATTTTTGTTGGTCCAATACTTTCGCATTGTGAGCCAGCCTGGATTATCAAGTGCTCCGGGAGGCCCCGACAACTCTAGTCTTACTATGTAAACTGGTTTGCACTGATTTCATTGAAAATGTGTATGGGAATATGCAGCAGTAAAGCACAATATGATGAGTCTTAAGGGGGGGCTGCTTTAATACCGGATCTTGATAGGGTCTGTCTCAAAATCTTATTGTAAGAAGTTAAATATTTCAGTTTTGTGCTTATATGTTGAATATTTCTAAATGTATGTCACCAAACAGCAAATATGGGGCCAGTTAGTATTCCATCATAGAAAAACTATATGCAATGTGTAGAGAATCGAAGGAATAGGGATTACTGTGGGCCCAGCAGCTCGTTTTATGCTCAGAACCACTAACAGGATAATCTGGCCATGTTTGTGAGATACAATTTTGACGTTAGTCTTGTTAAATTTCTCTTTTGGGGAGTCCCATTGTGTATGTCTACATAGTGTGTGTTCAAAGTCTACTTAAGGGAGATATAAAGGTTGCTGATGCCATCCAAAAACAACCACACTTTTCGATTTTTGGTATTTCATTGAGTGGGACTTCACAATGGGACAATATTTGCTCCCCATGACCACATATAAATGAATCTGTGGGGGTTAAAACAGCAAACTGACATCAGCCACACCCTGAAACCCCACCAGCAACAACAAGAGAAAATAAGTCATATCTCTTACTACATAGGGTATCTTTCCATAATTGCATCAGTTTTCTCCTCAGTGCTGATACATGGGGATTTTGGATGTAGGCAGAGTCCAGAGGGGGGAGAAAGCATGAGATATCTTAAGTGAAATGACAGAGGCAGATGAAAAAGTTGAAAACGTAATGGTATGCAAACTCAAACTGTGCTGAGATGGGGGCCTTGATGTAGGAAGACAGGTGGATGAGTTTTAATCTTCACTTGATGTTGTCTTAAGTAATAGGCAGATGGGTCAGATGCTAAAAGATGAAGTGAAGCTGCTTAGCACAGAAACTAAACATGGCTGCTGCGCTGGGGCTGGCATACAAGTGAGTCCTGTAGATAACCTTTGTTTGTGGACAAAGTATTTGTGAATTCTGTCTTCATATTCTTTCTTTGTGTGCTTTACAAACATTCCAATACAGTTGCTTTTCCATCCATCTTCTTCCGCTTATCTGGGGCAGCAGTCTAAGCAGAGACGCCTGGGCTTCGCTCTCCCCAGACACTTCCTCCAGCTCTTCCGGGGCCAGTTGCTTTTAATTTTTTGCTAGTCACAGTATGTTCCACACAATGATTTCCTTTGTGTTATTCTTAAGTATGCTCTATTTCTTCCCTCATATTCCCCACTGGGATCATTAAAGGTCCATTTTTTTAGTTTGTTGCGTCAAAGAGCAGCTAGGCAGCTCCCAGCGGGTGGATCAGAGGTCATGTGTTGTAGAGGAGGACTGTTAAATACAGTAATGATAATGAAAGACCGTTGCAGGTCTGTGACACACAGTCTAGAGTTAGATGCACACACTCTGTATTGATGTCACGCTGTCCTTGGACTAGGACTAGTCACTTGCTATTTTCTGGCTTATCTGGCTCTGATATGACATACTGCAGTTTGATTTTATATTGAAGGTATGTGCAGGTTTCAAACTTCCACAATAAGATTTTGTAAAGTATTTTAATGTTTTATGGAAAGTGACATTAATGACAAAACAAAGGTAACCAAACCAGCGTGACAAAACGTTATTTATGAAAGATGTAAAATAATGGCACAGTGTTTGCATTTAGCAAAACAGGATTTACTGTATATTGTAGGCCTAACTTTGTTCCTGGACATGTGCAGCAGGCTAGAGAAGAGGAGGATGAAGCACTGATGGAGAATTGTTCCAGAATAAAACAATCAGCAAAAATGTACAGTACCAGTCAAAAGTTTCCCATTTACCAATGAGAAAGTGTGTCCAAACTTTTGACTGGTACTGTAGGATGCGTGCGTGTATGTGTGTGTGTATGTGGGACAGTAGAAAGGGGGGGTGAGGAAGACGGCAACATGAGCACATAGGGTGGTCGTCATGCACAGATCCAAAATGGTGGGCAGGCCTGCAAAACTCAAACAAAGGGGTCACGCTCTATTTTTCCTCAAGATTGTGTGGAGTGTAGCTAGTACTGCTACTACGCTCTTGGGGTCATTTGAGGTGTATGTGTAGATATGTAAATGTACAGTACCAGTCAAATGTTTGGACACACTTTCCCATTTACTTGAATGAGAAAATGTGTCCAACCTTTTACTGTATGTGTAAGGGTGTGTGGGTTAGTGGAGAGGAAAGAGAAAGAAAAGCACACAGAGTAAGGCACAAGAAATCTCAAGAACCTGGCAGTAAACGTCCATTCAACAGCCGTGTTACTGGACTCTGGTCGGATAAAGCAGTTATTAGCTTCCACAGTGGCTATAGGACTAACACAGTTAAATGGTCCAACAGCTAAGCACAAAAACACACAGAAAAACCGAACACGGCTGTCCGTTACTTTCCACATTAATGCAAAGCACAATTCACACAATGATTAGATGAAATCCCATAGTTATATAACCTATCTCTGCCCAGACACAAGCCTCTTGCTGGAGATCTCTCTTGATAGCGATATAATGTCAGTCCATTATGGTTATCCGGCGAAGTCCTCTTCGGATACTGACTGGGCTGGGTCCGCGCTGGCAGCGAGTTCAACGGCGAAACTGTTCCTTCAAGGGGAGGGAGCAGCAGTCAACTTTCAGTGGGGGCCGCTATAAGGGCAGACTTAGGGTGGGCCGTTATAAGGGCAGACTTAACTTACTTGATGTTTGGGAGCCATTTCCCTAGGTGTGGGAAGCTAGAGGTTTTCGGAGCAGATGTTGGTTTCAGGAAGAGTGATGTTCTCTGTTTAGATTGCAGATTATATGAAAATCACGCTCTTCTCCTCCACGCCAAAACAGTCACAGATAATTGTAACTGGAAAACCTTGTCACTGAAAAAGAAACTGTCAGTGTAAAAAATGTCACTGAAAAAAGAGTGACATGAAGAAAAATCTGAAGATTGTGACTGAATATCACATCGTAATGCAAAAAATATCAAAATAAAATAACACAAGATTGTAAGTGTATGGTCAAAAAATAACAAGTCTGTTGCATTTATTCTTTATTGGAAGCTTGCTTTTTATGTTTTATTTTTCAGTGGAACTTTTTCAAAGCTTGTTTCAGTGCGAATACAGCTTTTTCCAATAAAACTGTTTCAATGCCAATGTTTTCAGAATCAGAATCAGAATCCTGTTACCGTTCAGTTTTGTTTCCAATGCCAAATTTGGTTTCTGCTTTTTTGGTTTTCAAAGAGCCTGTCCTGGCTCCATACAGCACTTGACAAATTAGCACAATACCTGCATCAAAAACCAGACGAGACAACTCTGTTTTAAAACATTTAATGTTAGAGTGGGCAGCTATAACAATATAAAGGAGTATACATTTCATATATAATGTGTTCCAGATTATAGACTCTTTCATTGCATTAGAATATTTCATCTTCACTCTAAAATTATGACCTTTCTGTCTGCAGTTTCACATTCAACTTCTAAAAATAAAACATCTGAAAGGCTTTATGATAAACAACAAGCATCTAAAATGCATTAGTTTATTTTTTTCAAAAATACAGTTGATTCCATCGTCACAGACTGAAGAACTGTTATTTTCCGCTAGCTTTCATACATTTTCCTCTGCTCTCATGAAAAGTAGAAATGCCAGAAGTATTCCTTTCTTCAGGAAGAGTTCCAACATTATGAAATATGTTCCTACAAAGTTCAACTTCAAACAGAGACAGAGACTAGTTTCCACTGTGAACACAGAACTATTTTCTTCAATATTCTCAATGCAAACTGTTGACAGTGAGGTCTGTGCATTATCCTGAGTAACGATAACTAGGATGTTGTTTCTGGAAAGACATGATAAGGTTGAGTTTTTCATATGTAATTTTCAAAGCTTTAAGAATTACAAACCAGATTCCATTCCAATTTCATTCCTTTGCTTTGAGGTTGTGGCAGAAGTCTCAAAGAAGTCTCAACTCACAACCTCAACCCAGACTATCTGGGTTAACATGTTAGTGGTTTTGGTCTCAGGAAGGAGCTGGGTGACCTCAGCTAGTTGTTGTGTAGCATGTTTATACCATGCAGTGACTGTTTGATCATTTGTTAGTGCTTTTAAACATGCTGGTAATAAAGGCCTACTGATATAAATGACCCTGAACCATACAAACACACCACCTTTGTGAAGCGTATGAGGTTCCGGCCTAGGGGACACGATGCGAGCTTCTGAGTCAAGAATTTCCACCATAGCTTTTTGACATGTGCTGCCCCCTGAGCATATGAAAGCCAACATTGGCTGTCAATCAAAAGGAGCCTCTTGTTGCTTATTTGAGTTGACTGAGGAACAACGTCACGTGTCGACCTTCCAAGCCTACATGAAACCATCCTTTAATAAACAATTATAAAGCCAAGCTCACTAGAAATGCTACTCTTTTTCAGTGCAAATATCTGTTTTAATGTTTCCCTTTACTCTTGCTGGTGTTGTTATAGTCCTCCGTAGTGCCCCTAAGCGTGTTGGTTTTAATAGTGTACTGAAACAAATGTCTGGGAGGAAGGAAACTAATGTACAAACTAATGGTATGCTTTATAAGATGGTCAGCAGTAAAACACTGGTGATTTGAAGTTGACAGGATAGCACATATACAACCAGTGATATTCTCCTTTAAGCTTCCTCCCATCTACTCCATGCTGTGTGTTCACTTGACTAAACAAATCCCAACTTTCCGTACTTCACCTCCCATCAGAATAAGTAAACAGAAACAGGTTGGACCGTGTGACATATGAATATCTAAAATAATGAGACAGATCATCCACAATTGTCACAGGAGTTGAATCTGTTTCTGCCTCTGTGCATCTGTGTTTACTAAGCTTCACCTTCACTGTCTGAATTAACTGGCTCTTCTGGCTGGAGCAAAGGATTGTGGGGCACTTTATGTAGATCCTCTGGAGTCATTTCTCTCATCTTCCCATCCATACTGAGCTGCATGGGCTGGATCACATTGGTCCTGCAGGGAGAAATGGTTAACATGTAACAATGTGTGCATGTTTGAGAACAGATTGAAATGAGTCTGTGAAGTATTGAAAACTATGTCAGTATTAATAATGTTTGAACAAATCAAATTATACTAAATGCCTCCGATTCTCAGTCTGGTCTTTGTAATTTTGTCTTTGTAACATTTTACATATATGCAGTAAATCAAACTATATATTATATTTGATATAGTATATATATAGATATAGTTGTATATATAGTGTATGTATAGTTGTAGTTGTCCTGTTCATTATTTATATGGACAGGATTTCTAGGTGCAGTCGGGGGCTGGAGGGAGACCACAGGATTTCGTCTCTGCTTTTTGCAGATGATGCTGTCCTGTTGGCTTCATCAAATCAGGACATTCAGCGTGCACTGGGGCAGTTTGTAGCCGATTGTGAAGCGGCGGGGATGAGAATCAGCACCTCCAAGTCCGAGGCCATGGTTCTCAGCTGGAAGGGTGGCTTGTCCCCTTCAGGTTGGTGGAGAGCTCCTGCCTCACGCGGAGGAGTTTAAGTGTCTTGGGGTCTTGATCACAAGTGAGGGAAGAACGGCGCGGGAGATCGACAGGCGGGTCGGTGCATCCTCTGCAGTGATGCGGTCGATGTACCGGTCTGTCGTGGTAAAGAAAGAGCTGAGCTGCAAGGAGAAGCTCTCTATTTACCCGTCGATCTATGTTCCTACTCTCACCTATGGTCATGAGCTTTGGGTCATGACCGAAAGGACAAGATCCTTTCGGATACAGGCGGCCGAAATGAGTTTCCTCCGCAGGGTGGCTGGGCGCTCCCTTAGAGATAGGGTGAGGAGCTCGGTCACTCGGGAGGAGCTCAGAGTAGAGCCGCTGCTCCTCCACATCGAGAGGAGTCAGCTGAGATGGCTCGGGCATCTGTTCCGGATGCCTCCCTTGGGAGGTGTTCCGGGCATGTCCAACCGGGAGGAGGCCCCGGGGTAGACCTAGGACACGCTGGAGGGACTTTGTCTCTCGGCTGGCCTGGGAACGCCTTGGTATTCCCCCGGAAGAGCTGGAGGAAGTGTCTGGGGAGCGCGAAGTCTGGGTGTCTCTGCTCAGACTGCTGCCCCCGCGACCCAGCCCCGGATAAGCGGTAGAAGATGTATGGATAGTTGTAGTTGTAGTATAGTTATATATAGTTGTTATACATTTTGAAATTAATTAAAAATGATAGCAGAATATACTGTGGATCACTTCAAACTGACCAGTGCATGTGTCGCACGCCTCGGAATATGTGTGTGTTTGTGTGTGTCTGCTTTTATTGACCGTGACAGTTTGTCAAACATGTTGACCAGCTTCATGACTTCATATTCTTTTTGCTCCTCTGTCATTCCCTCCATGGGATTGGGCTGCTCCTCTTCTACAACTCCTGTAATTGGGTTTATACTGGAGACAAAAGAGAGAGAAAGAAATATCAAAATAACAAAAAACAGCAACAAAAAAGGAAGAAGAAGCTTATGTACCTAATTAATGCACACTTTTAATTCATAACAACATTGTCCTAAGTTATGGTATGATCAAAAGCTCCAGTGAAGCGTTGAAGTGAGATGTTCTGCCAACGATCTAAATCATCTGTTTTATTTTGTCAGTTTCACCTGTTTCATTTAGTGTTGTCTCATGTGTTGTCCCTGCTGCCAACCCAGCTGTGTCAGCACTGTAAACGGAGCAGCTCAACATGTGAGAGCTAGTGCAGGAGGCAGAGCTGTACAAGATACAGTTGGGCAGCACCAGCTCTAGAACCAAACTCCAGAATAGGGACTGGACTCTCGTTTACCAGAGTTGGCTAGGGTGAGAGGCTCTGGGCAGTTTGGGCATACACACAATCCCCTGGCTTTATACACTCGTGTTGGAACAGCAGCATCTCCTTTATGTAACTAAGTGTCACTGAGAGGAAGGCAATGACTGTCGACAGTGCCTGTGTGTTTGGACAGGCTTCTGGAGAGGATGCTGCCTGGGGACTCCTTGTTCCTGTTCAGCGGGGGACTTCAACATTCATGTGGGCAACAATAGAGAAACCTGCAGTGGGGTGACTGGGAGGAATGGCTTGCCTGATCTAAACCAGCATTGTGTTTTCATTGGAATTCAGTAGTAGTCATAGATTATCCATAAACCACATAAACATTTTTAAGCGCAAGGTAGCTCATAAGTGTACCCAGTGCCAGAAGTTCAGGATCTAGTTGCTGTCGTATCATCAGATCTACAACCCTATGTCTTGGACACTTGGGTGAGGAGAGGAGAAGAGCGTTCAGCAGATCACCACCTAATGGTGAATTGGATTGGGTAATGTGGTAAACTGACAGAAAGACCTGGTGAACCCAAACGTGAGGCGCTGTCTAAAAGGTTTTCAACTGCTACCTCCCAGAGGAAGCATTGGATCTGATTGGGACATGTTTAAAGCCTCCATTGCAGAGGTGGCCTTTTGGCCAGAAGGTCATAGGTGCCTGTACAGAAGCAACCTGAAGAAGAAGTTGGGGTAGTAGTAGTAGCTGGGCTTGGCTGCTTGGTAGCTTTTTTATTCTTGCAGGGATACTGGAGGGGTCATGGGAGTTTGCTTTGCGGCTTATGATCATGTCTCTCGGTGTAACTTAGTAGTAAGCTGTTACTACGATCATTCAGTCCTTGTACGTAATAAGAGCTGTTTCCATATCCTCAGCATTAAATTGTGGTCCAGAGAGAGAGGAGCCTGAAGGAAATGCTCTGGATTTACCCATCAATTTACATTCCAACCGGGTCCATATGAGCAGGAGAAAATGGATGGCTCATTGGTTAAACATAAAGACACAAGAGCTACACCAATCAATCAAGTTCATTAGTTAAAGCCAGACAATATCATCTTTGGAAAAGGTGCAATGAAACACACTACATCAGTTACTGAGTTAAGGTGACAGTGTTGTAGTGGTACTGACTGGGCCTTGGCCTCTCTGTACTCCTCTGTCTCAGAGTCTTCATCTTCAGAGTAGATCCCAGAGTCTCTGCCCCCCCTAAGCAGTCCTCTAGCAGCCAGCAGACCTGCAGCATTACCGTATCCAGTGTACTTAATGAACCTTGAAACTGGATAGAGAACATATTACTGTTAATATAGCAGTATTTGAACACATTAAAATATACTTACACATTAATACAATGTCAACAAAACCAATTCAACAGGCCTTTGGTTGGAGCCATAACCTTATCCAATTCAGATCTTTACATCAGGGAACATGAAGTGAAAGTTCAAGCTGTACTAGCCAAGATTTATAGTAACGACAGATGTTTTAAATGATAAGCATCTTAAGAACTGCTCATAGATAAAGACTTCATATCCAAATCAAATCGTAATAACTGTCATGCAGAACCTCTTACGATTAGACCTTTTTGGTGTCACTGAAGACCCATTTGGACTGGATATATTTCTCTAGGGGAGTTGGGGGGATTTTAACATTACCTGCCCTAGTCAGTGATATGAATCTCGTCGGAATGTAGCTTAAGTCATATTATATATTTGTTCAACCATAGATCAGTTTAACAGTAAAATTCTATGAACAACATTGATCAATCGAGATGGTTGAGGTTACAGTGAGCCATGGGCCTAGTCATACAAAAATTGCCATGAAATATTGACAAAAAATCAACAAACAAATATTTCCCTCACCACTTTCTTTGCAGAGAACAAAGAGGAATTCAGCAGCACAGTCCTTGACATCAGTGTCAATGTCTGTCATAAGACGGACTAGTTTGTTCCTCAGAGCACTGCCCACCTCTGGCCTGTTCTTCACATCACGCAGTGGGGGCAGCACCTAAACACACACATTTGTACATGGATAGCCATCAAACCACCAACAGTACTCATAATTCATCTCTTAATCATGGATTCTCTTTGCCTCCCCAGTGCTGACCTTTGACCTGAGGAACTTTCTGGTCTCTCGGTGGATGCGGGCACTCTCAGTAAGCAAGTTCAATGATGGGAGAAGGGTCTCCTTCAGCTTATGTCCCTGGGAGATAGATAAGCAAACTTTCATAATTTCATGATAAACACAACTTATAAGATGGACTGCAAAAGCAAGTAAGTCTGTTTCATCAAACGCATCCATGTAAAATATTAAGAAATATAATTATGTCAGTTACAATATAATGGCAATATAATTAAACACAACTTTATTTAGAAATATGCACCATGTGAGCACAATATTAACTAAAATAATAAAGGTCTTAAATGTAAATTATGAAATAACATCTTTCTGCATGACAGGGCCAAATAATTACATAATCAAGCATGAGCTGCTTTTGTTGATATTATACTTTAATAGTGCAAACAATTAAAAAATCTACAGTTAATCAAATTGCCAGATCCCACTGAATGCAGTGAAGACCTTTTGGCGCCTCTGGACATCTGGCCCCTCTTTGCAGTTGCCCACTTTGCCCCGTTGATAACCAAGCCTTGCCGGTTGCACATGAGAAATGTGTGCGCACTACACTAAAGTCAAGTTGAAGCAGAAAGTTGGTCTGTAATCTGTGATGGTTGAGGTTTGTTCACTAACTGTCTGATCGTTTCTTTCTTCATTTCATTGTGTCAATATCACTGTGTTCCCCAATCTCAGCAATTAAACTGATGGGCACAATGTTATTATTAATGATTGAACTGATTAAACTGATTACCAATACTAAATGAAAAAAGACCCAAGTTGTAATAAATCGGAATCAGCCTTTGAGTACAATGTAATTAGTTCATTTCCACCACTGTCTTTCAGGAATATGGTCCATTAGGTCTTTCTATTATTGAAATAATCTCACTGATTATTAGTTTATTTATTAATAAGCTGCATTTGTGGAAATGTATTCAAATGTATACTTATATAAACTCTTTTTACATGTGGATGTTTCACAGAGTTTTAACTAAACTTAACTTGTAGGAACCAGATGCCATCCTATTACTTTGCAACTCTTTGAAACACATGAACACCATTCCTTCATCAGTTAGACAGCCCCACCTAGTGACAAAGATTATGCTCAGGACAGAAAACACAGTAGTTTGTCTGGCTGTCTTCAAAGAAGGTTTTATTTTCTTTGACTGCTGGATTTTGAAAAGGTGATGCTAAACTGGATTGCTGGCTTTAAAAGTCTTATAGTACCAGTAATGTATGAAAGATGTGGAATATTTGAGGGTTTGTTGAAAAAGCTGACCCTAAACTGAACTGCAGGCCTTAAAAGTTGAATAGAAACAATAATGTACGAAAGATGTAAAATATTGTAAGGATTGTTGAAAAAGCTAATGCTAAACTGAATTTATGGCTTTAAAATTTGAATAATACCAAGCTGAACTGCATTACTTGACAATGCTGGGAGCTAAACTGGAATGCGTTTTTAGTTGAAAGTATAAATAATACTTTTGTTTTGAAAAACTAGGTCCATCACTAATTTACTGCCAACATACAGTTACTATAAGCGACGTTTATTGTGAAAAAACAGCTCATTCTGAGTTCCCTCTTAAGATACAGTTACTGTCTGGGGTTTCTATTTTTCAATTCAATTGAATTTTTCATATATTGCCCAATATCACAAATCACAATTTTGCCTCTAAGGGCAATCTACAATCTGTTTACAATCTGTATAACATATGACAACCCTCTCGCCTTAGACCCTCGAGTAGCATAAGAAAAAACTACCCCCCAAAAAAACCTTTTAACACGGGAAACAAATGATAGAAACCTCAAGAAGAGCAACAGAGGAGGGATCCCTCTCCCAGGATGGACAGACATGCAATAGATGTCTTGTGTACAGGATAGATTCACAACAGAAGATCAAAGTATGTACAATTATAATGACAAAATGTAGGTTGCAAAACATAACAACCTACATACAATTATGATGAAAATGATGAAATTGTAGTATATATAATTATGATGAAAGGTGTAGAATGTAAAACATAAGGGACAAGGATGGATCCAGAAGGACAACTGAGCAGCTCCATTTTGAAAAACTAGGTCCATTCCTTGTTAATCCACACAGGTTCCCTATTCTAAAGTTGCCTCCTCTTCACACGTAGTAAATCCTTTATTCTCTACTTCCACCATGTAGTGTGACGTGTATCCATTTTATGAACTGCACATGACATCTGTTTACTTCCGGTCAACATAACAATAATCTCTTACCTTTTCTTCCAACTTTAGTGATCACCTTACAGTGATTTTTCATCCTTAAGTTAGTTTTTTTCCTGTTTCACAGTTAGCCTTGCACATATTGTTATATTATTTACCGTTCCTTTGTATATATTGTGTTTTTTAATCATTTTGATAATCACCTCGGTGTCTTAGATCACTGTTAGCGACGTAAGATAGTCACTCAATTTAGCACCAACATTAACCGGATTTTCACAGCTTAGCTAATGTTAGGGCATTATGGCTCTTTTTTTTACAGTCGGTGCTTGGAAGAGCTGCCAAAAATGAAAGTGACTAATGCGCACTGTCTTGTGAAAGTGAGCAGGCATAATGATCTATGCTATTATTAGCTGAGCTGTGATAATCAGGCTAAAGTCGTCAGCTACACTGAGTGTTTAGGCTAATGTCGCTAACAATTATCTAAGACAGGTGATTATCAAAATGGTCAAAAACACTATATACAAAAACGAACAGTAAATACTCAGAATAAGAATCAGCTTTATTGCCAAGTAGCTTTCCTTTACGAGGAATATGTTTAGTATTTTTGGTCCAAAACAGTAAACATAGTAGAAATATAAAACAGTATAAAGAAACATAAAGCAAGTACTGCAGGTCAAGAATCATAACTATAACCATTAATAAGATATTAAGGAATAAATAAACAAAAATATTATTCAAAAATAATAATCATAGAATAGAATATGTACAATATGACGACATGTTAATCTTATATTACATGGAATGGAATATGCAACATATTTACAAGTGAATGTGCAGAACTTTACTATATATAAATTACTATACTAAAAGGGGGGGCGGGGTATACTGAGTCAGTGTCAGTGGGATACCGGGCCTTGTCGATGAGGCCGACTGCAAATGTAAAGAAACTGTTTCTATGGCGTGTAGTCCTGGTCCTGATGGAGGGGAGTGGAGGGGAGTGTCTGAAACAGTTTGTGTCCAGGGTAGGAGGGGTCAGCCACAATCTTTCGCCAGGATCCTGAGGCGAGCAGGTCTTGAAAGGAAGGTAGATTGCAGCCAATCACCTTCTCAGCAGAGCGAATGATAAGCTGCAGTCTGTCCTTGTCCTTGGCAGCGGGAGCAGCGTACCAGATGGTGATGGAGGAGGTGAGGATTGACTCAATGATGGTGGTGTAGAAGTGCTCCATCATTGTCTTTGGCAATTTGATTTTTTTCAGTTGCCGCAGGAAGTAAATCCTACTATAACAATATTGTTATAGTACATTGATAACTTTGAAAAGTGAAGTAACTAACTTGAATGGATGTAAAAGCACTGTCCGGTGATCTCAAACAGATGTCATGTGGAGTTCGTAAAACAGATATACGTCACAGTACATTGTGCAAGAAGAGAATAATGGGGGCAACTTTAGAATAGGGAACCTGTGTGGTTAACAAGTGTCAAACTACTAGTGAATTAGTTATGAGCAAGACCTCACTTTAGAATGGGGAACATATTCTGAGTTAGAAAGACTTAATTTATTTGAGTCGTTTGGACACTATTAACTATTTGTAGTTTTATTTTTGTTACATAAGAATTAGAACATATTTTTTAAGTGTTATTAAGGGAGAATGACTATTCTTGTGATATGACCACATTATAAGGACCATACTGAGCAAAGCATATTAAGATCGTAATTCATGTACAACTTCCTTGATGACTAATAAACAGCCAATATGCTGCTAATATGGATGCTAATAAAGCAACAAGGTAATGCTGAATATGTGCACCTTAATATGAAGTGTTACCAACATTTTTTTTGTAGAAGAACATTTGTTACAACAATGAACCCACATACAAATAGTATCGTCTTACCCGGTCAAGTCTTTTCTCCATGAATTCCAGCAGCATGTTAACAGCATCCATGTTGACCCCCATGTACTCGCAGGATCCTTGTTGTACCTTAGGCATCAACAGTACATCCAAACAGTGCAGAGGGAGGTTACCTAGCAAGTTAACAGTATGGCTGAGAAAAAGAGGGGGAGGCAGTTAGGGGGACGGCATCTTGGAAGAGCAATGAACATAAAAACAGACATATAAGTGTGTGTTGTCCTACCTGTGGAACTCCTCAGTCCGCTCCTCATCGTCTGCACGGCTCATTAGACAGTGTCTCAGTATGGCTCCCAAATGTCTGTACTGTGCTGCCTCTTCCTTCACACACACACACACACACACAAGTTATGCACATATTGTTCACATGCTATGAAGAAAACCCTCATCACTGTAAATGTGTATATGTGTAGAAGTATATTTTACATTTGCTTGTGAGTAGCAGGCAGAGGAAACTGACAGAACATATCGTCCAATGGACAGCATAAACATGACTGGCATTTTCAGCACAAACACAACAAGATCATTATAATGGTTGGTTTCATAGAGCGTCTATAAACTCTTGTCTCTTTTTAAACAAGAATGGAAAGTAACTGATAACAAGTACTCCCATTACTGTAACTTAGTGGCCATTTCATTTTCTTCTGTTGATGAGTCAGTCAACTGGTATGGACTAGACTGAATTGTCTCAAGAAACAGGATGGGATACAGCCTGTGCTGTAACCTTAAACTAGAGTTGTGTTCTGTCTATTCTGTGACTTGGACATGGCATTCTCTCTCTCCACGAACCCTGATTACTATCATCTCACCTGCTTCAAACCACACACCTACAATCCATCCACCAATCAAGCCCTGCAGTATATGGTAAATGGACTGTACTTGTATAGCGCCTTTCTAGTCTTTCCGACTACTCAAAGCGCTTTTACACTACATATCACATTCACTCCATTCACACGCTGATGGCTGGCGCTAACTGCCATCAGTACAAATTAAACTAATCATTCACACACACACAGGCACAGCTTCGGGAGCAATTAAGGGTTCAGTATCTTGCTCAAGGATATCTCGACACATGGCTGGGGGAAGCCGGGATCGAACCGCCAACCTTCCAATTAGTGGACAACCGCTCTGCCACCAAGCCACAGCCGCCCATATATATATATATTTTATATATAAAAATATATATATTTTATTTATATTTTATATTTTATATAATATATATATATATTCACCCTGGTCTCTTTCCACTCACCGCCAGATCATTGTTCAACTCCGGTGGTAGTTCACAGTCCTGGCTCCAGGAAACTATCTAGTAAGTTTCCAGTTTGTATCTTGTTAGCTTGATGCTAATTCTGATTTCCTGTGTTCAAGGATCATAGCCTCAGTCAGCATCCAGTCTCACCTGTCTGTCTGCCACTCTCCAGTACACTGCCTTCTTGCCCTCTGGTCAACTCGCCCACCCAGCAACACTGCTTGCCTGCCAGCCCCCGCAACTACCAGCCTCACACCTCCCGGACTCAGACGCGCCCAACCACTTTGCATCCTTCCATGGCCTCCCTCGCCCTCATTGGTCTCCACCCTCTGGCTCCCTCTCCTCAAGCCCCACCAACCTCCCAGTGCACATTTCAATAAAACCCCTGTTAACTTCTCATCCTTGTGTAGGGTTAGTTGAGCATAGTGCTATGTACCATGTAAATAAATGTTACTATTCTAGCACGCTAAACTTGGTCAACGTTAACATTTAGCTCAAAACTACCAGAACAGCACTGCTGTCGACTCTTAAGTGCAACACACACCGATCACTTGGCATAAAATATGATGTCTGTAAATCTCATTCGATGTGCATTATACAGACAGAACAAGTCAAAGTACGGTAGCCTGGGTGTACCAACCCCAGGAGCACTTATCTGGAGAGTTGACGCTATGGCTGAAATAAGACAGTGACGTATCCTGATGAGTTGATGCACAAAGAAAACAATGTAGGTGTTTGTGAAATGAGTAATTCTGTTTTCACATACAGTAAGTGGATTTTGGATGAACTATTATACTTAATGACTTATGACCACATAATTCACAGTTATTAGTATAATATTGATAAAATGTTTTACTATTCCTACTCTACTCACATTCTTTAAAGGTGGGGTATGTGATTCTGGGGAAATCCAATACCAATGCTGGAGTTTTTTAAAGTCGCTGAATTTCACAAAAAGATGTGTATGGGGTTAGAATTGCATACCCCTATAATGCATACATTGAAGGAACTGGCAGGATTACATTTCACTGTGATTGCACCTTATATGATTATGTCACAAATACACTTGAATGACATGGCTAAATTAATATGTAAAAACTCCCCTAACATGTAGTTTTCTTCAGTACCTCATCGACTTTGCGTATGGTTTTGTTAAATGTGATATTGAACAGTATTTTCAGTATTTCCATGGCTAGTTCTGTCTGCTGCCGGCTCAGTGGGAGTGGTTCTTCAGATGGGTTTCCCTCTAACCCTGCCCTGGCCGTCTCCAATGTATCTGGCCAACACAGACCCAGTGTGGCATCCAACTGGTTGCCTAGAACATACACAGGATGGAAAGTTATTAAGCTCTGTAACTTAGTACATTGTACTTTCTGTTTACAAAATTATTAGCTTCTTGTAAATGCTTGTCTAATTATGTTGCATTATTTTTCTATATGTCTTGTTATAGATTTATCATGGGTTGTTGGGCTTCCTAGGTGTTGTGACATTGATGACCTGGATGGTGAGTTGCTTCTTAGCATGGGTGACCTTGGAGACTAGTAACCTACAGAGCTGACATTGCTTTCCCAGGCCAGTAGTTACACTGGTTACCCAGGAAATCAGTTACCTAGCAGACTGATGCCGTGAAGCTCCTGAACCAACTGTGCCCTGATGTCCACTCTCAGGGCCGTCAGTAGGAAGGTGAGGCGCAAGTCAAAGAAACGCACCTGGACAGAGAGAGCAGACACATGGAGACGTATTCTACCAAAACTCAGTTATCGTTTTGGTACCTCAACTGAAATCATGTAACTGATACCCAGTCCTACTTCAGAGTCTCTTAAAAATGATGTTCATATTTAACAAATTAAGTATTACTTTTTTTTAACTCAACATAAAGAGGAAACATTTATATGAATGTACACGTTCTGTAACCTGCTTACTGCCAACACAAAGTTTTCATACTGAATGTATCTGAAGAAGGTTCTTTATCATTGCATTTCATTTGTTTTCCTACACTATTTGCTCCTAACAACAACCAAAGCATGATTAATGTTTTTATGGTTATGTTTAGGCAAATCACACACTTTGCTAGGGAAAGATGGTAGTCTTGGTAAAAAATTGTAAAAGTTAAGACTAACTTGAAGCATGAGAGAGGACGTGTTGGCTTATTCAATATTTAACCCAAACTAAAATATTTCCCTAACCTTAAATCTAACTACTACATTCGGCATATCGTGACAAACCAGTCCTCGGACTGAATTTGGCTCACAATCATAGGGATCGTCAACATCTTGAACCGAAGTCTGAGACTTCGGTTCAGGTGACGAAGATCAAAAATGGGGCGTCCCGTCTCTCTTCGGGACTATAAAGTACCGGCTGTAGAACCCAGTATGCATCTCCCAGGTGGGGACGTGTTTTATGGCCCCCTCTATGGCTGTGCTTATGCCTTGTCCACCCTGATTTCCAAGATCCCTTGGAATCTTGGGGGTCTGGACTGGAACTGAAATCTGTAAACCTGTGCACAACACCCAGTGCGACACCCCAGGTAGAACTTCCCAGGCGGGCAGGAAGTCTCTCAGGGGGGACCAGCCGCTCGAGGCTGGCACCTGTGGGACCCAGAGGAGTGGCCTCGGTTACCCAAAGCGCTGCAGCGGCGGAATATCTCAGGGGAACGGCATAAACATGCCTGACCACATCCTGAACCTGCAGTGTGAGAGCTACGGTGTCCCAAAGCGCTTGTGTGACAAGATTCAACCAGAAAAGAATGTCTACAGGCCTCTGTAGAGGACGCAACCTTTGCCTGACTGCTGCACGGTCTTACAGGTCTAAAGGCATGGCCTGCATGAAAATCCCCCTGCCCCGAAGCGCCACTGGCGGCGGGGTAGTAAGGTTGAGATCCCGAGGGCTCAGTGGGGGAGCAGCAATGTGCTCGACCCCTAGGGGGGGCACCCTCTGAGGCCCAACACACCTATCAGGGCCTCTTTTTCGAAGCCTGTCGGGTGAGAAGCACGGCTTCAGGTCTCCGATGAGCAGGCTGCCTTGAGCCCCTCGACACTGGGGAGGGGCACTATGTGCCACGCTCGCTTTCTGAGCCAGCATGTAGAAGCTGCAAGATGTTGACGGCTGAGGTGGCCCACCCTAGGCCATGGCCTGGGACCTCTGGCGACAGGAATCCGTTGCACGGCGGAGCTCCTTCACATCCTCGGATGCGAGGGCCCCCCCGTAGTCGAAGTCATCAAGCAGGTCAGCTTGGTATACCTGCAAGACCACCATGATGTACAGACATTCAATTGAATTCAATTCAGTTTTATTTATAAAGCCCAATATCACAAATCACATTTTGCCTCAAAGGGCTTTACAATCTGTACAACATATGACACCCCTCTGTCCTTAGACTCTCGGTTCGACTAAGGAAAACCTACCCAAAAAAAAACAATTTTAACAAGGAAAAAAATAATAGAAACCTCAGGAAGAGCAACAGAGGAGGGATCCCTCTCCCAGGACGGACAGACATGCAATAGATGTCGTATGTACAGAATAAATTCATAGCAGAAAATCATAGTACATACAATTATGATGACAATAGCAAAATCGTAGTATATTTAATTATACCAACAAGCAGGACCCGAGCCACTTCACCACCATAGACACAGCAGCACTGCCCCAGCAGGTCGCCATAGTCACCGATCCAGATACATCTCCAGAGCTAAAATACCTGCTGAAAGTGACAGTAAGAGAGAAGAGAGGCACGAGAAAGCACAAAACTACGGGAGACCTGAGTCAGCCCTAACTATAAGCTTTATCAAAGAGGGTAGTCTTTAGCCTACTCTTAAATTTGGAGATGGTGTCTGCCTCCCAAACCCAAACTAGGATCTGATTCCACTAAAGAGGAGCTTGATAGCTGAACACTCTGGCTCCTATTCTACTTTTGGAGACTCTAGAAACCACAAGTAACCCTGCATTCTGAGAGCGCAGTGTTCTAGTGGGGTAATAAGGTACTATGAGCTTTTCAAGATAGAATGGTGCCTGACCATGCTCCGGCCTGACCCACTGCCATGTATGCCTTTCCCACTGAAGACGACGTAGCATGGCTTACAAGGCAACGTTGGGGTTTTAAGGGATGACGTGGCCTCCGGCAATAAATACGCCGCCAGCGTCTCCTCAATACCTGGTAGGACGCCATAGACGTTCTCCTTGTGCCTACTGATCGAAGCACACTGGCGACCATTTGGGCTAGAAAGCCGTGAAGAAAGCGGCCTGGACCAGGATTTCGACACCTCAGTGTGGAGATCTGGGAAGAACAGCAGGTCCCGATGTTGGCGTGTAAGTGGGGCTAGAAGGAAATGCTCATCGAGCTTGCTCCGGCGATGAGTGTCCTGCTGCTCCGCTGGCCAGGCGATATTGAGCCTAGCCGCCATTTTACTTTTCCTCTAGCAGGAAACCACCTACAGCAGCTCCTTATACTGCCACCCACGTCACCGCCTTCCGCGCCCAGGACATCCAGCTCCTCAGAACTGGATCCTCTCTGCGCGGGCTCCACATCCAGGGCGGAAAAAGAAGCAGACTCGGCACAGGCTTCTGGATCCCGAATGCGGTTGGACTGTTTAAAAAAAAAAAAAAAAAAAACAGTCACTCGAGAGCGGAGCGTCTAATCTCTCCTCAGAGAGGGCACTTACCGTGCTCACAGTCACCCCCTTGGGGCTGACAGAGCTTGCTCTCAGTCCAGACAGCAGACACAATGTGTGTTTCTGGGCCGCTTCCGGGTCCCGAAAACGGGTGGGAATTATCAGATGAGCGTATCCTCCCGTTTTTAGTGCCGCCGCCGCCGCTTCCGCCTTCGCGCGGTCAACCCCCTCGAGGGCTGACAGATCGAGCTCTCAACCCAGAACGACTAACACAAACTCGTGTGTGTTACCGGTGGGGATAAAACGCGTGCAGGGAGGAATGCACTGCCAGAACCGCTTCACACTTGTCATTTTCACAGCGACCCAGAGCGCTTGCTGAAGATCAGAAGAATGAGGTCAACAGTGAAGCTGGCTCCCTTTGTAACCTTTGTAACATGGCGCACTGTAGACAAGATTTCCCCACAGCACTTAAGACCATCCTAGCTACTTGATATGACAGTTTGTCCGCCATGTGTTGACGTTTCGCCAATCAAGATTGGACTAAGTTTTACAGAGATTCAGATGCTGTCACGCTGAGGGCGTTCCCATAGCGTAAGCTGATGCAGCGTAGAGTTCCTTTGAAAGGGAAACAGAGGTGTCAAAAGCATTCACATTCATTACTCAGGTAGAAGTATAGATACTAGGGTTTTTAAAATACTTCTGTAGTTAAGTTGAAGTATCAATTCAAGCTTTTTACTCAAGTAAAAATGTAAAAGTGTAAAAGTACTGTTTTCAAAACTACTTCAAGTATAATATATAAGTAAAAGTAATATAAGGGGAAAAAAATCCATTCAAGACAAAAGCTTAGGCCACTCCACAGGGGCCTATAGTGCACTACCTCACCTCCTCAAAAAACATTTTTCTAAAGGCCATAATGACTATAATGTTATATTAAAATGTTAATGTTTCACATGTATGCCCATATATGCCCATTGAATATGAACGCATTTTAGTACAATGCAAATACATTAAAGAACTATATAGGTGACGGACATCTACATACGTCTGCTGTAACTTATCACTTTCTTTGAGTAACGACCCCAACACTGGCTGTGTCCCTGCTGGAGTGTGATGTGATTTGTATCATGTGCAGGTGCGATGGATCGGGTGTCGGAATGGTATATGTTTATACTTCTCATCCAACCACAATCAAATTCATTCTATTCGGATGGCGCGATTTATCAGGATAGGTTTTTGTTATGTTTTTAACGTTGACAAGCCCAAATGAAAATAAGCTGAAATGAAATAGGAGTAACGAGGCTATTTTTAAAATGTAAGGAGTAGAAAGTAGATAATTGCGTGAAAATGTTAGAAGTAGAAGTAAAAAGTCGGCTGAAAAATAATTACTCCAGCAAAGTATAGATACCCAGAATTTCTACTTAAGTAAGGTAACAAAGTATTTATACTTCGTTACTTAACACCTCTAATGAAATTAAATATATGACAGGGTGAGCACAGTACGTAATTGGTGGTCCTGGTTAAAAATTGGAATTCATTCATAAATGCATTCAAGGACAGTTCTGGGGCTTAAAACAACCTCTCTCGTGAGAGGAAACCAAGGAGACTAGTGGGAAAACATGCAAAGTCACAAAGAAAACACAGGGAAACAACAAACCATCATTTCTGATATTTCTTGCATCTTACCCTCCCATAGATCATTACATGTTTTTGTCAGGTTAACTCTCTACACATAATACTTAATACTACACATTTGACTCCCACATTAAAACATCCAACTAAATGACCATACCTCATGGTTCCAGGTGGGATCATGACACTGCTTCAGCCTCTCTGCCACGCCCTTTATCAGCTGCAGATCTGCTGCTACCACCTGCCGTCAAGCCATCCATCCAGAATTCAGTTTTACAAATTAGCACCAACCAAATTAAATTTTATAATTTCATGTAAATGAAGACTGACCTGTCCTGTCTCGTTGTGTAGCAGGATGTTACAGATGGTCTTGAGAGCCTCAACAATCACTTCCTGGTCAGGGTTTTCTGAAGGAGGGGAGGCTTCCTTCACCACCTCATTGAATACCTCTGCTGCCTTTCCCCCCTCTCCTCCCTCACCCTCCACTAGGAAGTGAAAGAATTGCAATGTCAAGTAGCACATTCAACCTATACTTAGACCATTTTAAGGATAATTATTCATGTGAAGAATGGCGAACAAAAGATAAACTGAGCTGCTAATGTATTAGTTCTTCTATCTCTATTCCATCTCTATTTAGTTTGACACACAGGAAAAAATGTGTGAACTTTAGCCCGGTTTTCTATTAATATTTGGGTTTGAAATGCCCGATTGTTCACGATTGATTCCTTAAATTAGCACCTACTTAGTAAAGACCATGAAATATAACTGCAGTAATAAAATAGCTACAGATGGACAACAGACAAACAGCAGAGAAAACACAAAAATAGATTAAAGGATCATTCTGATTTAATGAAGTTTAGGTCTCATTTTTGTAGTTTTGTCCATCATTTCATCAGTATTAAAACACTGTAATCATCAAAAGTCACATCACAAATCTGGGAATAACATGAAAGGTCAGAGAAACACAAGCAGTCAGACGTTCAGACAGGTTGAAAACACCCCAACAGATTATCCAGATTATAAAGATTTCATATGGGAGTCAAGGTGGAAATTTTGCTAATAATCCCTAATTGTACTACAGTAAGTACAGTAGGTCACAGTTGAATCAGGAAGTGAGTCTGTAAACTGTGATGGATGTTAACAAGAGACAGTTTGGGTAATAATTTTACTGTTGACTTTGGGTTCCTCATCAAAATATATTTGTCGTACCTGAAGGTTTGTTTCCAACCTGTTATTGCCCTATCATACTTCTTTTTACTGATGTCAATGTTTTCCCAGATCCCAATTACAATGGTGAGTATAATGCTATTATTACTGACAGAAATGATGGACAAAACTACAAAAATAAGACTGAAGTTGTATTAAACTGAAATACTCCTTTATTGCAACAAGCTTCCTTTGTGTTCTTTATGCCTCTTAGGGTTTGTAAAGATCTTTTTCATGGTTGCAGGAAAAGCACAGGTGGGTAATAAAGAACATTGATAATGGCTGTATCCCATTTGGGTGAGCTGGAGACAGGTTCCTGGTAGTGTGCATGCTGACTCTCTGGAATTGTCCTGGGACACTTAATGGAACAAAGACATCTTCAGTGTTATTACACCTTTCAACACAGGCTGCATAGTGAAAACAGCTACCACATCTGCAGAAGCTTCAAGTCCTCCGTCTGCATCTACATAAGATGGGTTCAGGGACAGTACTGAGTGTAGGTCACCTGCATTTTGGCTACACTCAGAGCCCAGCACACAATCACTGTAGTTGCGAGAGTAAAAGGGGAAAAAATGACTTTAAGCGTAAAAATACGCTCTTTCAGGCAATGACAAGCTGCGATAATGGAATTTAAATGTCATAATTGAAATTCGGGGTATTTAGGGGAGTTTCATGAGAACCACAACAAAACAGGAGGACCAGGTTAGAAACCTTCGACTGTGGTAAAACCTTGGAGAAACCTGAGAGAGCTGGCAGGAATTACCTTGGCCCTCCACCGTCTGGCTGTAGGCAGGTGTGGCAGTACCGGCCACTGCGATGCCGGCGTAGCGACTGAAAGTAGACATGGCAGAGCGGCTGATGAAGGGGTCCAGGCCATGTTTGTCTCTGGAAAGGATTCGAACCGTTTCTAGACAGGCCAGCTGACAGGAAGGCTGCAACTCCCTGTTCAGGAAACCAAGCACCAACTCCCCAAGATGCTGTGTCATACAACAAAAATATGGGGTTAGACCTATATTTATGGAAGCAAAGAATGGCCATAAAGATTTGAATCTTCTAAGTCATTTGAAAATGTAATCACTACTGATCTAACATATTTTAGAAAACCATACATCTGAATTTATGTGGTCTCAATTCCCCTCTTTGACATTTTCAATCATACATTTGATGTTTAAAATGTAAACACTATTTATATATATACACACTTTTTTAATTTACAATGTCCACAAATTCAGAAAGAAGATTCAAGTGCCCAATAATAAAAATCTATATGCAAATTCCTTTAATTCAATAAGTTCCATCCACACTGAAAAATTCAAGTCAAAAAGTACAGTTGCTGAAATTGGTTTGGTCAAATTCAGACCTGAACATCTGAACATATGGTCTAAGTATCTGCAGAGAAATCTGCTAGGGATTCCAGCCAGGCTTAATCCTTGGTGTCCCAAGTATGATATAAATTTCACCTCTTGAATGTGTTTAACTAAACCAATTTCAGCAAGCGGAAGTTTTACTTGACTTGAATTTCTAGATTTGAATTGAGCTCATAGAATTTGAGCAGATTGAATATTTTCAGTATTGGGTGACTGAATTTTCAGAATTTGTGAAAATTCTCAACTTGAAACTGACTATTAAAAATTAAGACCATATGACTTCAGATGTCACAGATGTACAGTATCTGTTATCAATTCTGTGTTCATGAAGTGTTATGAAGAGATTCAGGAACAAAGACCATGCTTTGAACACATCCGTGCACAAGTATTCAAGCACACCCTATCCGTTCACTTCCCTTTTGACTCAGGTTTCACATCCATCTCTCCCAAACCCTTCTTATTTCCTTCTCTCTTTTGTTTGAGAGAACCACCACAGGAACCACTTTGGGCTCTAATTAGAATCAGAGCACATGAAGAGGCAGTTCCCCCACTCAGAGACTCGACTCGCCTGGTTCCCGGCGAACCCCTCATCTCTTCATCCCTTCATCCCTCGACCCTGACCCCCATCCCTCCCGATGGACCCTCAATCAATCCCTCCTACGACATCTTGTCATCCATAATACACAATAAGCTATTCAAAATCCACATCTTCATTGGCGTGGTCGTTGTTAGTGACTATAAGTTTAAACATCAGGTATTCAGTAGGGATTCATTTTCACAATTCATTTGCTTATAAGATTAACATCTTTATGGCCATTAATTGCTTCCATATATATTTCACTTAGGTTCATTTAATTATATAAATGCAAGGTTGATTATATGTAGCATTCAACTCAGCTTAATGGATGAAATGACTGAACCTGAGGGTGTAATTCATGGTTTAAGGTTGGAAGATAATGAATTACAAATTAACCAGGTCACAGCTTAGATTCCTCAATAGATTTTAAAAGCTACATGTACTTTCAATAGTAAATTTGACAGCATAATATTGTTACTATACTGCCAAATCTATGAGAAAGGGAACAGCAGTTTTATACATTTACATCATTAAATAAACTGAACAACTCCCACTAATGATCATGTCCACTCAAGGGTGTAACATTGGTTGGAAAAGTGGAGGACACACAATAAAACTTGGGTCTGGGGGTCCTCCCCCAGAAAAAAAATAAATGAAAAGATTTGAATACCATTTTCTGCATTTCTACATGCTTTTATCATATTCTGAGCTACTTAAAACAACACATTTTAATAAAGATGGCTATTATGCTAAATAAATAAATCTACACCAGAAAAAGCCATCTTACCCTCTGCATGTTTCACCTATAACCCTATACTGAACATCACATCCTGTGGTATTTAACTTGGGATATAAGCTATACCTTTAAGAATAGGACTGGTAGATCTGTGGCACATTATTTATCACACTATCAATAGTAATGTTCCATTTGCAAGTTCAACATATAAGACATATATCAAAATATGTAATATTTAAGCTCATCGGTGACGTGGTGTAGGTACGCCAGGGTAGTAGACTAATCGAGCAGACCCAACCTTTAGGATATCAGATGGTAGAGCGCTACCACTCCGTTTCACTGGATTAAGAAAAGTGTGTGTCCATTATGCGTGCATGTTGTTTGAATTCACATAGGCTCACAGTGCATAATTCTTCATTTGGCTAAGAGTTACATAGCAAACAATATAAAGATAGCTGGATTTAAGTTGCTGCCTGTCTCACTATTTTACATATTGTCGGCTAGGTGGCTGTGGCTTGGTGGAAGAGCGGGACGTCTACCAATCAAAAGGTCGGTGGTTTGATCCCGGCTTCCCCCATCCATGTGTCGAAGTATCCTTGAACCGAACCCCACAATTGCTCCCGAAGCTGTGCCTCTGGTATGTGTGAATGATTAGTTTAATTTGTACTGATGGGCAGTTAGCTCCTGCCATCAGTTTATGAATGTGTGTGTCTGGGTAAATGGGATATGTAGCGTGAAAGCGCTTTGAGTAGTTGGATGACTAGAAAGGCGCTATACAAGTACAGTCCATTTACATATATTAAGTATCTTACATGGAAAAGATGCTCTTTGACAGGGTATGGTGAGGTTTCACTGAGAACTCTGTGAATTTTCTGTTTTTGTAAATGCAGTAGTGACCCTGTCAGTCAAGGGACAAGTCACTTATGTCTTCTGCCTGAGGTAGTGACCAGATGCTGGCAGCTAAAACCAGCCCTGATAAATGCGTCTGCTAAGTTGTCTTGCATAATATCTTCCTACAGTCTGTGTGCAGGTGTATGCTCAGTGTGTGCACGTCTATTGGATAATGAAGGCACACAATGGCACATAAGCTGCACCTGAACTAACTTACCGTTTTTTCTGCCTCTACAGTCAACAAAACTGAACAAACAATAACTTAACAAGGGTCCATTTGTATAGCTGTTCAGGGGTCAAATTAATCTGATCTTCTACAGAAATGTGATACATACTTCCAAAGGCAGTAACAGATGTGTCATATATGTTAGGTACTTAGTCTATACAGTACCAGCCATTCACCTTAATAAGTTCAGATGTCAGTTTTATCAAAACTGAACATATACTAATAACCATAAATCTTAAAGAATTTTTAAGATTAGGCTGTGGATGAATCTACTATGACAACTTTTTAAAGTAAAAGTTCAACTAGCTCATAGTCTGGATTGAAAAAAATATTTGTCAAAACACTGCTGTTTGTCGTGTTGTGGTGAGCAGATCTCCACTCCCCCCTTATCAGAATCAGAATCAGAATCAGAAATACTTCCCCGAGGGGAAACTCTTTGTAACAGCAGCTCACTATCACGTCAGTGCACACAAGAATGGAAGTACTAAGCAAAAAGCAAAAAGCAAAAAATATAATACACTATAATACAGGTTAAGTACCAATGAAATATGTACATGTCTAACCAGAAAATTGATCATAGCTTGTAATAGGGCAAAATGCAAGTTGAAATGCCTATTCTGACTAACACACACACACACACACACACAGGGTGTGTCGGCGATGTCGGGAGATGATGAGGCACATTCCTTTGCCAGAGACCCAGAACACTGGGCCAGATGTATTCATTTTATTTTACTTATTCATTCATTATGCATAATGTGTGTTTGTTTATATGCATGTATTGCTTTTATGTGTAACCTCACTTGTTGTGATGTTGTGCCTGTCACACTGTCAATCAGGTCAATTTTCACAATCCTTCAACAGCCAAGAAGGCCACAATTTCAAACATCAGAAAAATCAGACATGTGATGAAGATTATTAAATCTTGAAAAAGAAAGTGTAACAAAGGAAAGAATCAGACAGGAGACAGTCCAGTGGTGGGAGGTGTAAAGTTCCACACCATTCACGTTGGACACCACCTACTGTTTGACTGAGAAATTAAAAACAAGAGAGCCCAAGGACCGCTCTCTTCTCTTCCCCAGTTTTTGTCATGTTGTGGGTTATATGGGGTGTGTTTTGGGGGTGTTTGTTATGTGTTCTCCTAGCGCCTTTTGTTTCTTCCAGTCCTATGTTGTATCTGTCCATGTTTATTATTTTCAGTCTGGTTACTTCCTGTTTTATTTTGGTAGATGTCTGTTTCCCCCCTGTCTCAGTCACTTTATTTCCTGTCCCTGATTCCCTGAATGGGTTCACCTGTGTTTGTCCTGCACCTGTATGTTTGCGTGTTGCCTTCCCTGCCTTCCCAAGTGTTTTCCTTCCGTGGTTTTCGCTACCTCCTCGTGTTTCTTGGTTTTCCTGGTTTCCTGTCCACCCCAGGGTAAGAGACAATAAAGACTCCATCCCTCACTACTGTCTGCATCTGGGTCCTCCTTACCTCGCCGTCCAAACCCTAACAGTTTTGCCCTCTTCCTCTTTGGTTCCTGCTCTCTTTGTCTGAAAGTGGGCAGGTTCACAAGTGGAAATCAGCTGGATACCCAAGCCACAAAGAACTAAAGAAGGCTTGGCATCCAGCCAACCGTGGAAAAAAGAACGAAGGAAAGAAAAAGAAACTTGCTCCAGTCTGTGCATCTGTGTTCTAACACTACCAAAATTTAGAACTGTAACAAACTTTGAATTCAAATACATATGACAAACGCTGTCACCGCATGTCCATCACAACCCAGCTAAGTGGGAATGAGAGAAGACCTCATCATCCTGCTGCATGTTGAGGGAGGGGGCTCAGACCAAGCCGCCACATGGGAATGATCGCACCCAAGAATGCCCGAGAACGGCCTGCTGAGAATCTGCACTAATCATCTGCTGCCCCAGACCCCTCCAACACAACCTTTCGCCTGGACTTCTAAACATCAGGTGAAACGTTTCCTGTGATAGGGGGTTGACGCTATAGAATGATACTTAATAGTGGACGGACAGATGGTGAGACCAAAATCTCCATCTTCAGGCCTCATACTTAGATTACCCAGTCTTCAGAAATGCTGAGGCAGTCATTTAATTGGTAATTATTTTAATTGCTCTCTCTTTTCACCACACCAATTCATTTTATCTGCCTCTTTATCCTTCTGTAGCTATTTGTCTCTTTTTTCACAACAACCATTAGGGGAGTGGGTTGAGTTTGTTCCCAGCATGATTCTCTTGCCCTGTAGTCTCCTCTGAATATACAGCTCCACTGAGTTGCTGGTTATAGTATTAGAAGTCTAATACGCAAAAGATATTTGTAAATTACATTTTACTGCAGACAATCGTAAGTAAGCTGAAACAAGTCCACAAATGCTACACAAGATGTTCTGTCATCTTTGCTGTAATTAGAAAATACAGAAGGGTATGAACTTTGCCATTCCTAGACAGATAAAGCAGCTCATTTCAGTTCAAGACCAGCAGCAGTCCTCACTGATGTCTTGAATTCTCTTGTATCATTTACATTCTATAATATGATGGTGATTCCTCATGTTAGCCAAAATTGTTAACAAAAAAAATCTGTCGTAAGTTATAGATAAACTGTGGGCTCTGTTTTTTGAGGGGAGATGCATACACATTTTTTTAATTGCTTATTCATTTTTGTTACTTCCTGTTTAAAAGCACCGGGCATAAACACACAGGGAGAGACAGATGATATATAGGAGGTGAGAGAGTATGCGCATTTTCAATTTGAGCATAAAAAAAGTACCGAAAATAAAAATAAAAACTCAAAATATCAAAAAAATGTGACCATTAATCATGACGTACATGAAGCATGTGACTGTGCTCCACTGACTTAATCAGAGGCCAGCCTAGAGAGGCTGGCTCCTCTGACAGATTTTCTGCACAATTGAGAAGAGTTGCCAGTTACCTCGCGGTGGATGGGGTGCACCGTCCGCGAGGGGCACAGGCTTCCGGTGCAGGTTATGCAGTGCAAAGATACAGACACATGCCAGCATGTTGTAGCTCCAACAGCTGGACGATTACGCCCTGTTGTAGATCTTCGTTGGCCAAAAACCAATCTCTGAGGAAACTCAGGTTCCTGAGGCTGACGATTCCTTGTATCGTGCGCCAAATCAGGCCCATGGGCTGGTTTATCACGATCAATCGTGGCATTTTTCCTTATCCTCATCCTGACGGAACACATGAAGTTCCTGTGGTGCGCTGGGGGGCTCAATGTGAGCCTTACTGTTCGGGCTCAATGTGAGCCTTACTGTCCAGAGGATGTGGTTAAAAGGAATACTTTCGGACTCGGTTGCGCTGCGGGCATGGTTGTCTCCCGCACGGATCACGTTGCTCCTGGCCCAGGTGTCCAGGAGGGCGCATGTCTCACTGCGACATGGTTCTAGAGACTGTGGGGGTTCCTGGCAGCAGCGGCCAACGTCATACCGTCTGGCCTACTGCATGGGAGACTCCTGCAGTGGGGGCTCAGGACCAAGAGGGTTTCCCCGAGGGACAAAGCGTTTCACGGGTTCAAGGTTTTGAGCTGTTGCACTTGTTCCGTGGTCTCGTGGATGGAGCCTTGGTTTCAAGCCCAGACCCCAGGGAATATTGGAATATCATGCCATTGGCAGATACTGTCATTGAACGTGTCCTGCACGGGGCTGGGCGTGGTCCTGAGGGAACACTTGACCCAGACAACATTCTGTCAAGGCAGGGGCTGAAGCCCAGGGATTCTATGGTACAGCTGTGGTCGAGGCTTCAGCTGTACACCTTCCCCCTAGTAGGAGTGATAACCCTCCTGGACGGCCTCCCGTGAGAGATATTCGTCAGGAGGGAACTCCAGTTGCACCCTTCGAGCCCTTAGAGGCTGCCTCAGACAAGTGCCTAGCCCTAAAAATTTAATTTTTGCTGATTATAACATCTTTCAAAAGTGTAGGAGATTTACAGGCCTTGTCGGTGGCTCCTGCATGTCTGTAGTTCGCTCCAGGTGCACTGAAGGCCATCCTGTACCCGAGACCGGGGTATGTACCTAAGGTGCCCTCTAATGTGCCGGTGGTGCATCAGGCATTCCACCCTCCCCAAGCATTGGCAGGTTGCTTTGCCTGGTTATGGCCCTTGTGCTTTACGTCAGGAAGATTTCTCTGTGGCGAAAATCTGACCAACTGCTGGTATGCAGCACAGACGGTAAGCAGGTGGATTGTTGAGGCTATCTCTCAAGCTTATTAGGTGCACGGGCTGCCTTCCGTGATCACGTGTTGACATTTGCACCAATCAAGATTGGGAACCATCGTTACATGTGTAACCTGAGACAATCTGTATGGAGCGATGAAGAAACTGTAAAGTTCCTCAAATGATTGAAACAAACATAAATGCCATATTTCCATCATGTTTTCTTTATTCTATATTATACGTCATCTCGTTGTGCCCTCTTCTTCTGCAATGATATAATGGCACCCGGCTGGAGCACTTGTGCCACCTACTGCTTATTTTGATGAACCAACTCCTAATATTCGCATAACAGTAGTAGATAGATATTCTGAAATTTTGGTTAAAATTTGCACTACATTTGGATGGAAACCTGGCAAGTGATATAAAAGGCTAGTTTGAATTTACATGCGTTCTGTTACTCGTGGCTTCCATTTTGATATACATGTACTGCAGAGTAGACTTGCAAGTTAGACATTTTTCTTACACATTTTAAGATTTAAGATTTATAGATAAATACAGTATTAGCCTAAAAATTTGCGTAAGTGCATTTCAAGGCTCTAAAGAATTCCGTTACGTCTTTCTTTTCTGTGCCAAAGAAGTCCTCACCAACCAAAATCAGGGGAAATACTTAGGGAACCTTCAAGAGAAACATATCTTAACTAAAGAGATAGGAGATTTTTCATTAACTAACAGAGAGAAAATGTACCAAAATGTTGGGAATACCTCTCTGTCCCACTCTTCTTCCTTGCTGAATGTAAAGCACTGGTTCATCTGAAGGAAGGAAAAGCAGGATACACAAAGAAAGGAGTGAGGTGACGTAGAAGAGCCAAAACAGAAAAACAGAAGAGACAAGAAAAAGAAGACAGCAAGGAAGGGGATAAGAGTTAAAGGCAAGAGAAGAATGAGAAAAAATTATACAGTAAATCTTGAAGGTGTAACAATAAAGAAAGAGAGCATAGACAAAGACATAAACAAAGAATTAAGCATAAGAAAGTTATGTTTGTCACAACCAGATAAGCGACAGTATTTTTTATTTCAAGAAAATCATGTTTACATTTTCCTGAAAAGCTCTTGTGGCTGAGCTAATAATGAGGTTTCTCTCTCAGAAGCAAAAGCAGCATGGCATTGTAGCGCCACAAAGCCTCGAACGAAGGAGGCTGGGTGGATGGTTGAGTGTACAAAATGTCTGATTTTGACACTGGAGACTACATTTTGCATCCCATCGCATACCAACAGTCAATGTTAGTTTCTTTTAAAAATGCCCATCATGTTTCCCAGACAGTGCAACAAAACTTAGCCAGTAAAGACAACTTAAAACAGGAACAATTTACCTCAATGGCTGTCCACCTGCATATTTATTTGAGAATACTGAAATGTTTTTCTTGGTTTGTTTGTTTGTTTGTTTTGGTCACGTGGGGGCAGCAGAACAAGCAGAAAACATAATACTGACATACCATTACCTTATTAAGTTTTATGGTGTAAGTGCTAGCAAACAGTTTCCTACCTACACACCCAGAAGACAGAGAACAACATGGGCATTCATTTGGAGTTGTATTTGTGTCCACCTCCTGCATGAACTCCAATATTCATTCTCCTCTAAGTTCTGGTTTGGTGTCCAATACGGCTGCACGATATTGGAAAAAACTGACATTGCGCTACTTTTTTTTCCCAGATGACTTGCATAGCTCTATCTGGAAATAATTAATTATTCGAGAACTTTTTGTAGCACAATTAACACTTTTATATAAAGAGGGGTGCCAGTCAGAGTCACATCTGACAAATAATAATTATGAAATGGAAATAAAATAGCTCCGTCAAACCATACAAAACAATAAAGCAAATAGCAAGTACCAATGAAATATATGTCACCAAAAACCAGTACTGCAAAAGAATTGTAGACCACAACTCAATTCAGTTTTCAATAAGTATGTATGTGTATTAAATCAAGCAAGCAAAACAATATTGTTGTGTGTGTGTGTGTGCGTGTGTGCAAGTGTAACTCGTCCCAAAGTCTCAGAGATCAATCCAATTGGTAAACACTCTTGTTTTGTTTTCCCCACAACCCCAAAACTGTTCAGTTCCAATTCAGTTCACAACAAAATAAGAAAGACAACTTAAAAGTCTGTTCCAGGTTTTACCATGGATCCCCACACAACAAATCAAATCAGGAAACCTCAACGGAAATAGCAGCGTCTGCATTCGCAATTCGGCAACAGTGATTATTTATCATGTATAGACTGGGTACTCGGTTGTTGTACGTTCTGGCAAAAACGGAAAAGAATTTGCCATTTTTGTTGTCAGAATCAAAAAATGTTCAAATAACGGTCCAATTTCGATGTCTGCAAAATGCTTTTTTCCTCTTTCCTTTTGAAGAAGACATGAAGAAAAGCAAGACAGGTGACTCGGTAATAAAAGTAAATATACTGCTCAAAAAAATTAAGGGAAAATTTAAAAAACAAAATGTAACTCCAAGTGTTCCCTTTATTTGTTTGAGCAGTATATATCTAAATAATAGACAAGAGGATAGAATGGCTTCTGTAAAAGTGTAAGCAGCACAGGATCTGTACCAGAGTAATGTTAGAAGATAAATAAATAAATATAAATTTTGCTGAGTAGCAGTAATTAAGAGCCTGATTAATTATATGTAAAAATAGCCTGTCCGGTCCTTCCCAGATAGTGTTGTCTAAAGTGACCAGCAGAGGTCCCCACATGTTACCAAATTATTGTTTACTGTTTCACATAGTAATAGGCTACCAAATTACTTAATAGTCTATTATATAATCAAGCTAATGGTCACTTTTTATTGCTGGGTTGTTTTTTTTTCTACATTTGGTAATTTATCAGTCCTAAACCGACATACAGATGATGATATTTTTTATTGTCTTTATATAATTTTTTCATTTCTGCAATTTTTTACTTCAGCCTGCCAGAACACACAAGAACCGTTCTCATGGTACCCTCCATCAGTCAGTTAGTCTGTAGTCAGTAGTAGGACAGGTCTGTAGAGTCGGCCCTAGTTCCACCAAGACTCCGCAACTCCTGGAGAAACTCCAACTGGGAAATACACACCTCCACTGGATTATTCCTCCTCCTGACAGACTCCAGAGAAAAGCCTTATGTTTACCACGAGTTGGCTAAGTTACAGTGGACTTTACAACACGATCTGATGCTGAGGGTAAAGTTGGTGTATCTGTCCTTCACTGACCAAAAAACACTGGTGGCTCAGAGACACGCTAATAGTTCGCTGTGCATGCAAAGCCTGCATGTCACTCATTAGCATCAAACTCCAAGAATCCAAGAACCATTCAATTTTAGTAAATTATGTAATATCAGACAGACGTCTCTTGTAGATTAATCATGGAAAAGGAGAACTGTGTGAGTTTTCCTTTGGTATCAAGTAGCAAAAAAGTTGTAGCATGATATGTATGAGTTAATTTGCCTTACTTGACATCACACGTCCTGCAATGTGACACAGGTGCACATCGTGATGATAACCAACTGCATTATCACTTGGCAAAACTCAATATGCACACAGTGAAGCTGGCACCACGCTAGAAAGACGGAGTCTGTGTGATAGGTTAAAAACCCTGCTCCGCCCTGCCGACGTGAAGCATCACATTTGTGCCCCATGTATTTCTGCAGTCATACTTAGGCTACCAGCTTCAACGCAGCTAACATCATTTTAAACGGTCCTCTGTTTCCTCCTTCAAATGATTTGGACATCCAGATTCATGCAAATATCAAAAACATTTGTAATTACATTTGCATGTTTTTCACTGAGAAACTATTTATCCTTTTTTCAGTTGTTGGTGGTGGTTACACAAATAACCCTAGCACTAAGCTCTTGAGCTAAGCTTCACTGTCTTTACATACAGTTTAATACTGGCGCAATCATTTAGAACTACAACAAACACATACGTCATAGGTGTCGAGTTATACTGTCCAGTTACTAAAAGTTATTTCACACCTTCCAGTTAATATGGAATCCAGAATTGTAAATGTCAATGGTATAAATAAAAATATTGTTAATTAGTGCAGCTTTAACAATATACAAACTAAAAGTGAATTCAGTGAAGTGAAAGAGAGACCATGCAACTTTTACAGCAGCGTCTCCTGCAACACTAAGCTCCTCAACTCTGAGAACTCTTTAGTAGAGTAGGATTTGTCTGGGCTGTCGGAGACTCTATTTGTGTATCAGAGAATCTAATCCTATTGCCTTCAAGATCAACTCCCACACTAAAGTCTGTTTCTGAGAGAACCATGCAGCAGTGCTCACCTGGAGTTAGCAGACAGCATGTCGTAAAGCTCAGGTGGCAAGTTAGACAAATAAAGCACACCCACTTTGAGACTGAGGGCTCTATTTTCGTGAGCCCAGCAGCACGGTGAAGTGAAGTGCCCTGCCCAGTGCATTGGGCGCGTGCCAAATGCACTTTTGGTATTTTCGTGGCCAAGCTTGCCCGGCACACCTGTGGCACACTTGGATATGGCGAGGGATCATCAATCATGGCCAATCATATTCACTAATTTCATGTGGTGGTTTACAGTGCACAACATCACTCCAGTTACAGACTGCACATGGAACAGATAGCTGCTGCCTTCAGATGGTTGTAAATACAGAGGTTGTTAGAGGTTGTTGTTCCTCCAAATGTTCAAACTGAGTAGCAAACATAGCAAAGACAAAAAAACTGTCTCAAAAGCTAAGAGAAGAAATTCTTTAATTACACCAAAAAGGCAATGGTTACCAGTAGATTTCCAAGACACTTCAAGTTCCAAGAGACATGATCACAACAGCTGAGAAAAAACCCTGTATTACTACCAAAGACTTGCAGGAGGACTTGATGAAGGCAGGAACAAAAGTATTAGCCCAGACTATAATAATATCACTAAACTAGCAAGGACATCATGCCCAGAAACCTCACCGCATTCTTCACCAAAATGAACGTACACAGTCGACTCGAATATGCAAGAACAAATTTGGATAGACATGTACAGTTAGGCGAGTCTGTTTTATGGAGTGATGAGACTAAACTGGTCCTGTTTGGACCCATGGATCAGTGGGATGTCTGGTGTAAGAAGGGCAAGGCCTATGACAGGAAGAACGCCATCCCAAAAGACAAGCATGGAGGGGGGCACGTCACGTTGTGGAGGTGTTGCTGCATGAACTGGTGAGCTTGACCGTGTGACTGGCATCATGGGTTCTTTGATATACCAGGCCCTTTTGAAGAAGAATGTGGTGCCCTCATTTCATATAGCTTGGTAATCATTGGCAGAGGTGTCAAAAGTATTCCCGTTCATTACTCAGATAGAAGTACAGATCTTCTTCTTTTCCTTTCGGCTGTTCCCTTTCAGGGGTCGCCACAGCGAATCATGCGCCTCCATCTAACCCTGTCCTCTGCATCCTCTTCACTCACACCAATTAACTTCATGTCCTCTCTCACTACATCCATAAATCTCCTCTTTGGTCTTCCTCTAGACCTCCTGCCTGGCAGCTCCAACCTCAGCATCCTTCTACCAATATATTCACAGTCTCTCCTCTGAACATGTCCAAACCACCTCAATCTGGCCTCTCTGGCTTTATCTCCGAGACATCTAACATGAGCTGTCCCTCTGATGTACTCGTTCCTGATCCTGTCCATCCTCGTCACTCCCAAAGAGAACCTCAACATCTTAAGCTCTGCCACCTCCAGCTCTGCCTCTTGTCTTTTCTTCAGTGCCACTGTCTCTAAGCTGTACAGCATTGCTGGTCTCACCACCGTCTTGAACACCTTTCCTTTCATTCTTGCTGATACTCTTTTATCACACAACACACCTGACACTTTTCTCCACCCGTTCCAACCTGCTTGCACTCGCCTCTTCACCTCTTTTCCACAGTCTCCATTGCTCTGGACCGTTGACCCTAAGTACTTAAAGTCCTGCACCTTCTTCACCTCTGCTCCCTGTAACCTCACCGTTCCACCTGGGTCCCTCTCATTGACACACATGTATTCTGTCTTACTGCGGCTAAGCTTCATTCCTCTGTTTTCCAGAGCAGACCTCCATCTCTCTAGATTCTCCTCCACCTGCTCCCTGCTCTCACTACAAATAACAATGTCATCCGCAAACATCATAGTCCATGGAGATTCCTGTCTAACCTCATCCGTCAGCCTGTCCATCACCAGAGCAAACAAGAAGGGGCTCAGAGCCGATCCTTGATGCAGACCCACCTCCACCTTGAACTCCTCTGTCGCCCTTACAGCACACCTCACCACGGTCTTACAGCTCTCATACATGTCCTGCACCATTCTAACATACTTCTCTGCCACTCCAGACTTCCTCATGCAATACCACAGCTCCTCTCTCGGCACCCTGTCATACGCTTTCTCTAAATCTACAAAGACACAATGCAAATCCTTATGACCTTCTCTGTACTTCTCCATCAGCATCCTCAAAGCAAACACTGCATCTGTTGTGCTCTTTCTAGGCATGAAACCATATTGCTGCTCACAAATGCTCACCTCTGCCCTTAGCCTAGCTTCCACTACTCTTTCCCACAACTTCATTGTATGACTCATCAGCTTTATTCCTCTGTAGTTGCCACAGCTCTGCACATCTCCCTTGTTCTTGAAAATTGGCACCAGTACACTTCTCCTCCATTCCTCGGGCATCCTCTCACTCTCCAAGATCTTGTTAAACAAACTAGTCAGAAACTCTACTGCCACCTCTCCTAGACACTTCCATACCTCCACAGGTATGTCATCAGGACCACCTGCCTTTCCACTCTTCATCCTCTTCAACATCCTCCTCACTTCACTCTTGCTAATCTTTGCTACTTCCTGCTCCACACCAGTCACCTCTTCTACTCTTCGTTCCCTTTCATTTTCCTCATTCATCAACTCTTCAAAGTACTCCTTCCATCTTCCCATCACACTCCTGGCACCTGTCAATACATTTCCATCCTTATCTTTAATCACCCTAACCTGCTGCACATCCTTCCCATCTCTATCTCTTTGTCTGGCCAACCTGTACAAATCCACCTCTCCCTCTTTAGTGTCCAACCTAGCATACAAGTCCTCATATGCCCTTTGTTTGGCCTTTGCCACCTCTACCTTCACCTTACGCTGCATCTCCCCGTACTCCTGTCTACTCTCTTCAGTCCTCTCAGTGTCCCACTTCTTCTTTGCTACCCTCTTTCTCTGTATACACTCCTGAACTTCCTCGTTCCACCACCAAGTCTCCTTGTCCACTTTCCTCTTTCCAGATGACACACCGAGTACCCTCCTACCTGTCTCCCTGATCACATTAGCTGTGGTGGTCCAGTCATCTGGGAGCACTTCCTGACCACCCAGAGTCTGTCTCAGCTCCTCCCTGAAAACTACACGACATTCTTCCTTTTTCAACTTCCACCACTTTGTCCTCTGCTCTGCCTTTGTCCTCTTCATCTTCCTCACCACCAGAGTCATTTTACACACTAGCATCCTGTGTTGTCTGGCTACACTCTCCCCTACCACTACTTTACAGTCACTGGTCTCTTTCAGATTACAACGTCTACACAAGATGTAGTCCACCTGAGTGCTTCTCCCTCCGCTCTTATATGTCACCCTATGTTCCTGCCTCTTCTGGAAGAAAGTGTTCACTACAGCCATTTCCATCCTATTTGCAAAGTCTACCACCATCTGTCCTTCTGCGTTCCTGTCCTGAAGACCAAACCTGCCCATCACATTCTCATCACCTCTGTTCCCTTCACCTACATGCCCGTTGAAATCTGCACCAATCACCACTCTCTCACCTCTGGGGATGCTCTGCATCACTTCATCTAACTCACTCCAGAATTTCTCCTTCTCTTCTAACTCACATCCTACCTGTGGGGCATAACCACTCACAACATTGAACATCACCCCTTCAATTTCCAGCTTCAGGCTCATCAACCTGTCTGACACTCTTTTCACCTCAAGAACATTCCTCACAAACTCCTCTTTCAGGATAACTCCTACTCCGTTTCTCTTCCTATCCGACCCATGGTAGAACAACTTGAACCCTGCTCCTAAGCTTCTAGCCTTGCTACCTTTCCACCTGGTCTCCTGGACACACAGTATGTCCACCTTCCTTCTCTGCATCATGTCAATCAACTCTCTAGCCTTCCCTGTCATAGTCCCAACGTTCAAAGTCCCTACTGTCAGTCCTACATTCTTAGCTTTCCTCTTCTCTCTCTGCCTACGAACACACCTTCCTCCTCTCCTTCTTCGTCTTCGACCAACAGTAGTCCAATTTCCACCGGTACCCTGTAGGTCAACAGCACCGGTGGCGGTCGTTGTTAACCCGGGCCCCGACCGATCCGGTATGGAAGTCATTGTCATGATTCGCATTTTTAGTTTGGCATGTGTTTTACGTCGGATGCCCTTCCTGACACAACCCTCTGCATTTATCCAGACTTGGGACTGGCACATGAAGACACTGGCTTGTGCCCCCCTGCGGTTGCATTAGATAGAAGTACAGATACTAGGGTTTAAAAAGACTTCTGTAGAAGTTGAAGTATCAACTCAAGCTTTTTACTCAAGTAAAAGAGTAAAAGTACTGCTTTCAAAACTACTTAAAGTATAAAAGTAAAGGTAACGTAAGGAAAAAAATGCCATTAAGGACAAAAGCTTAGGCCGCACCACAGGGGCCTATAGTGCACTCCCCCACCTCCTCAAAAACATATCTTTTCTAAAGGCCATAATGACTATGATGTTATATTAAAATGTTAATATTGAAACATTGCACTAGGCTGCCTATTTCAGCCACATATATGCCCAGTGAAAATACATTAAAGAATGTGACTGACATCTTCGTACTTGGCTACATACATCTGCTGTAACTTTCTTTGATTAACGACCCCAACACTGGCTGTGTCCCTGCTAGAGTGTGATTCACTCTATCCGGATGGCGCCATTTATCTGGATAGGTTAGTTTTTTTTGACAATGCCGACACTTTGACAATTTACTGTAACTCTGACTAGTGCTTATCACTGTAGAAGAAGGGTATTTCATATTACATTTTCTATTTGCAATAATCTATATAGTTTTTGTATGAGCAATTTTTCAAATGACTATGTGCAATGTGAAAGTGACAAACTCTGCAGTTCGCCCTCAACTCACTGTTCTGGTTTTCAGGCCGACAAATGTACTGTGTTCTCGTTCAGTCTCTGCGCTCTCATTTGCCTCGTTTCCAGAAGCAGCTGTAGTGAAAAAGCTCTATGAACCCCACTGTGCACTACGCTGTAACATGTCACTGTGGTGTTTACAGCTTGTTCTGCTGCCCCCAAGTGGCCCAAAGAAATTAATACAGCTTTAAAACTGGTTTTGTGTCTCTAAGGCAGGAAAGCCTTATTATTTATTTCTGTTTTCGCGTTTAAAATCTTAAGTATTCTTGTGTAAATAACCTGGTGGAAATCCACGGGCAAATTGTGTCACATATGACACTGTCACAATATTTGTTAAGCCACCAGCTTTTTACCAAAAAGCAATGAAGACCTTATAATAACCTTGTAACTGACCTAAAGCTTGAACAGAAGCTAATTATGCTATGGCAGTAAAACAGAGATGTATACAAGCTCAAGGCCTCAGGTCCCTTCTTAGTGTGGTGCTGTTTACCTCCCTGTTGTAGCTCTGTAGAGCCGCCAGAGCAGTGTCTTGCTCTCCGGTCTCCATCTGCTCTATGATGAAATTTAAATCCATTTTCATCGCCATTGAGCTGCTGCAGCTTCCTCCCGACTTGACCGTTAGAGAAGGACTCTGTGTGTGTGTGTGTGTGTGTGTGTGTCCCTCAGATTGTATATACACGCTGTGGTTTGTCACCGCCCACAGCTGACTGCATGATGTCTGAATCCCTGCATCCAGCCGGTGAGACGAGATTAACGGAGAGGATTTGTGCAAGCCAAGCGCTGCGTTCAGGTGACTCAGGGAAACACGGAAGTAACGCAGGCTTTATCCTGATCAAAGTACTTGCATTTTCGCAGGAAATGTAGGGCAACTTATAAAATATGCTCGGATTTTCTGAATTAACGAGATAATGAACTCAGAATTACGAGATAGGTTTTCAAGGGGCGGGGGTGGGGGCGGATCTGTTCGGTTTTTCTGACTTAAAGAGATGCGTCAAAAAGAAAAAAAGAGCGATAACCCAACGAGGTCGCCCTGGAAAGTGTCTTGATAAGATCAGACTGCTTCATAGTCACAAAATGGGATTCAATTTGCGTTGGCCTACTGACAAACAGGGAGTGATATGAGAGGGGGTGCCACCCACCATGTTAGCAAAATGACCAAAATGAATCCCCCTGAGCCCCAGGGGAAGTTGTTTAGTTGAATATGTTAGTCTAGTCTGCCTGACTCCTTGCTCCTTTGTGTGCCCGAGGCTTGTGCACTTAGAATCTACAGCCCCCCCGTGGCTCCGCGCCATCAGCGGCCGAGCTGGGCTGTGTTCTGGCGCTGTCCATGGTGCTGCACACGGATTTGAAATTGCTACTGTTTCTCCCAGTCCCTTCCTTCTTTCAGTTTTGTCTTGGATCTATAATATTCTCTAAACTATATACTAAAACACTCAAATCGATACTATATTGTATCCTATATACGTCTATAGAGTAGGCTAGCGTCACCTTCATGATCAAAGTGAGAAGTAACAATGTGTTGGTTCTATCACTGAGACATCCCCCCTCTTAAGCAGTAAGCCAAAATGGGAGAGCACCAATCCATGCCATTGGGAGGAAAGGTTAATTGTTGAATTGAAATCTTTGCCATTTCTACCCATGCCTCTGTCTTGTTCAGGTTGTTGTAACTTGTGCTAGAAATAGAGCAAAATAAGGAAACTCCTACTCTGCAAGATGGTTCCCGCTATTGTGACTATTGCTCTTTCATGACAGTTCCAGTGATGGAACGTAACTAAGTACATTTACTCAAGTACTGTAGTTAAGTACAATTTCAAGGTACTTGTACTTTACTTGAGGATTCCAGTGTATGCAACTTTTTTACTTGTACTCCACTACATTTGTCTGGCAACTTTATCTCCTTTGTAGATCTTAATCTATTAAATTATGAATACAAAATATAAATCAACTAATACATTTTGATATAGTATGGATTAAGATACCCAGCAGTATATAAAGTACTTAATTTATCCCCATTTTTACCATCTGCAGCATTAGTAATGCTTACATATGAATACATCACAAATTGTAATCCAGTGATATATATTATTCGGAAATGGGCAGTTCTGCATGACTACTTTAACGTTGGTACTTTTAAGTATATTTTGATGCTAAAGCTCATAAGCTTTTATTATTACTACACCCACAATCACCCACAATGCATTGCAGTTATGCATTTGGTGCAAGAAAATACATGCATGGTCAAGTGGCAGTAATGTACATAAAACTCCTGTTGCCCATTAGCAGATTTTTGTTTTTGTTAATCATAGCTTGATATTCTACTGGACAATGTCATGTAACTAATTGCAGTTAAAATGTATTTGGATTGTTGTTCTTTTCAGATGAATGTGGGGTTTCTTTATTCCCAACGTTATCTCTAAAGGCATGGAAAATGTGTTGTTTTGCAAGATATCATGAACCCGTATCAATAATTGTTAGGATTATCATGATCCAGATGACAAACAGAAACTGATGCAGCTGATTACAAAGTGCCGACATGCTGCAGTTATCCGCAGAAGACGCCTTCGCCTTATTGAAATGAGTCTACAGGTATTTCTGAGGATTTGGAAAAAGCAGCACAGCGCTGAGCCGACAGCTGGCGGTGGATCTATGACAGTTTGGGCTCAAAGTGTACGAGACTGCTCCCCCCGTTCCATTGAACTTCCCGCCCGCTCTCCCTCTGCTCTCCAAGTGGCCTCCATGCAACGTATGCTGTTTCTTAATACCAAGGTCTTAGGGGAAGTGAACGAGGGGAAGTGGAACTACTAGTGAAACGCAGCCTTAGAGAGATGTTGTTCACCTCTGGAACACTCACAGAATTCGCCCCTGTGTCCAGCTGGACGTCCAGTGATGATGTACACCCTACCCCAACTATTTGGTTCTAGGGAGTACCTTAAAGAGGTCATGCATATTCCTGTGACAATGCAGTGTTTGACATGTGTTGCCTCACCATGGCAGAAAGCAGTCTTCATCTACCCGCCACTCCAGAAAAAGCCATTGAGCTTTACATGTTCTTTCGTGCTTACATACGTGCCCAAATTTCAGAATCACATGTTGTTCTCCTGGAGAACATGACTGAGTGTGAGCACCCGCCCACAGCTGAAGCAACAGCATAATTGCAGTTTTCTAAGGGTGGAAAGTGTTATGGACCATGACAAACTTATTGTGTTTAATAAATAGCAGGCAATTCATTGATAACTGATGTCTCACCTCTGCACTTCAAATCATCTCCTCTTTTCATTCATCATAATGGAAAAACATACATCTCAATGTTTCATCACATGTTGTGAGAAACTTTGGGCTCATTGCAAACAGGACAGCATTGGATGGTATTGCATCAAAAATCCAACAGATTATTGTAGCTTGTCATGGGTGTCTATGGGCTGAAGCTTTCAAACATAAAGCACTTTTGGCCACAGTCCAGTGATGTTTACATGTAAATAACTGTGCATAGCTATTAGGCATCAGGCAAAATACCCGCTAATAGTGCAACATAGTTTTTTTGCTCTGTGTGATTTAGTGTTTATTAACTATGTAAGCATATAGGAAATATGCCTTCCATTCCTTTTTGTGTTTGTCTCATCAAGCCAAACAATTACATGTATCAAAATGTGGTGATGTGGACATGATGTGGGGTGTTTCAATATGCTGTCTAAAATTTGTTGGTGATAAGTCTACTCACCAGGAAAGTTAAAGTTAAAGAAAATGCATTTAAATTAAATCAGGCAGATGTTGCTTACGTAGGCTGACAAAATGTGGTCTGTCATCCGAAATATTCATCTGTGTTTTAGTGCAGTTGCCATTACACCATCAACAAATAAAGCTAATTTTTTTTGCTCTAATTCAAGCATGCCTACATTTTGTTTTCTTTTTGAATCCACCCACGTTTGATCCCTTCAGCTTTTCACAACACAAAAACCTCGTATCCAACAGGGAAATATTTAAATATTTAAAATATTCTGGTTGAAAGCACAGCCTGTCTCACAAAGCAGGAGCGCTGAGTTGGATGGATAAGAAACCTTTTTCAGGGATTTAACAAGTGCAGTTATCCAAACTCATTCTGCTCAGTGAGACAGGCTCCGTGTTTTCCCGTCAGCACTGTTAGAACATATTACTTGTTATAGTAAACGTCTCGGGTTATGTTTATAACCTGTGTTCCCTTTCACGGGAACGAGACACTGCGTCATCGTGATGACAGTTTGGGGAAAGCCCCCAGCGTAGCGCATCTGAAGCTTGATTGGAAAAAGTCCAATCCTGGACGGCGTACCCGGAAGGCATGAACATAGCATAGATAGCTTTCTGCGATGAAGCGAGTGCTCTGTATCAGATCACTGTTCTTCTCCCTCTACACCAACGACTGCACCTCAGGAGACCACAACGGTCATCAGCCTCATCCAGGACGGTGACGAGTCTGCATACAGACGGGAAGTTGAACAGCCGATGCCGGAGCTGGCCCTGTGACGTGGAGAGAACAACCTGGAGCTGAACAGGCTCAAAACTGAGGAGATAACAGTGGACTGCCCCCCAAAACTGCCCCCCATCAACATTCTGAACAACACTGTGTCTACTGTGGAAGCCTTCAGGTTTCTGGGATCCACAATCTCCCAGAACCTAAAGTTGTACTCCGCAATAATTCAGTCTGTTCTTTGCACTTCCATCCCTGTCTGGTTTGGATTGGCCACCAAACAGGACGGGAACAGACTACAACGGACAGTCAGGTGTGCAGATAAGATTATCGACCTGCCCTCCATTCAGGACTTAGACACGTCCAGAGTCAGGAAACGGGCATGAAATATCACTGCAGATGGTCCATCTGATCTGTCACTCCAACAGGAAGTTTTGCTACTCCAAAAAAAAGAAATTGGAGGTTCAAGTTGAGAACTTGGCCTTGCACATGCAGAATATTTTCCTGCAACACAAAGTAAGCAAGCTCTCTGAAGAAACAATCACAATTTCTGTGGCTGATCTTGAAGAGGGAGTGTGTCAGTGCTATGAATACGAGGAATTAACTAAAACAAGATTAGAACAAATGCAAAACAAAGATGTATGTTATTTATTTACACGTGTATTTGAGGTTTATTTGTATGTGAGTTGTCTATAAGACCGAAATACACAAAATTAAACTAAGAAGTCCATGTATCCCCTTCATAAAAAAATATTTTATAAATTAAGTATTACTCATGGGTGCACGGTGGCAGAGCGGTTAGTGCGCCTGCCTCCCAGCAAGGAGATTGTGGGTTGGAATCCTGGACTAGACCAACGTCACACAACCTCTCTGGGTGGAGTCTGCGTGTCCTCCCCGTGTTACAGTGGGCTCTGTCTGGGTTCTCCGGCTTCCTCCCACCGTCCAGAGACATGCATGTTTAGGTTAATTGATGACTCCAAATTGCCCCTAATGAATGAATGTGAGAGTGAATGGTAGGCTCCAGTCACCCGCGACCCCTAACGGGAGCAAGCCGTAGAAAATGACTGACTGAATCAATCATTAAACATTTATAATCATTCCTGTTTGGGCATTTACTTCCCATAACAAATGAAATAAAATAACTACATCACATCACTTATGTATAGCTTAAAATTATTTCTTTTAGCTGAAGAAATTGTTTACTATGGTCTCTCACACAGTGTAGCCATTGTTTTTAATCCATTCCTCCCCATCCTCTTCAATGGTCTCATGCTATTCATCCTCCTCATCTACTGCGAAGTCGAACAGCGCTACACATGCAAGAATGATCTTGCAGTCAGGTTTACACAAAGCTCAGCATGCAGGCAGCAGCGCTTCAACTGCCCATTGACCCGCTCGATAATTGCTGTGTCTTGCATAAACTGAAGTTCTCTTGTTGTGTGGGGAGACAGAGAGAGGGAGGGGGCCGCACATTACTATCAATTACATTTAATCAATTCTAATGTAAGGTGTTACAACCCTGGAGAGGCCTGTAGTCAGGGCAGCATGGCCATTTATTGTTCAGTGGATCCGACAATAAAGTACAATACCACAGACAGTGTTTTTCCAATCATAACATACAGCAAAACAGGCAAAACAAGAGGAGACCAGAGAGGCAACCTGAAAGGGGAAGGCCAGCGGGTGGCACCAAATCATAAATAGAACAACAGAAGCAACTCTTCCTAACCCTGACGGCAACAATGCCTTTGACTCAGTGAAGCTAAAATAGCTGAAATTAACGAAATAAAACCTAGCTGACTGCCCTAAGATCTTCTTCTTCTACTTTTCCTTTCGGCTGCTCCCTTTCAGGGGTCGCAAATCACAGCAAATCATTATGACCTGTCAAAAACCAAAACACCTTATGGCAAAACCACCCTAGTAACTAGTGTACCTAGACAGCTATAGTTAGCTATGTGAGGTGTAAACAATGGGAGTCAGTAAACCAACCAAAACTACTCAGCCCTGGCCCCAACACCCCAAACTAGTTATGTACGAGTTAACAGTACATCACAAGAAACACGAGTTAACATTTCTAATAGTTCTAGTTAAACAGTCCAGTTAACATGCTACACTGAGAGGCACCGAAGCGGGCTGCTCATGTTAAATCACAGCCGCCCTCCTTACAACGTCCCTCGAATCGGCTTGGCCGCGGACATCGAAGACCCAAAGAGGAAGACTGGAGTGCAGCCGTGGGTGGCCTGGAGAGGATTCCTCCAGCGGAGCGTATGACGTTGGTGACAAGCCCTGCTTGACAAGGGAACATAGACTCCAGCAAAACAGTAAAGCACAAAGATAATACCCCGTATCTCCGAGCCCGTAACAAGCATGCAGCTTAACAAGGTAGGCCTACTGTAGCCTTTGTTACAATTTGGATACTTAGACCACTTGCTTGAGATCTGTTGGCAGGATTTCTGAATGGTGTCATTAGCCATGAACACATGGATAACCTCTGTCCCCAAGAAGGATGCCTTTTCGGCCTCCCCTCCTCAAACTCCCTTTGCAATGATCCTCTCATCTAGAGTTGCTTTCGTCAACAAAAATTAGGAATAAATAATGTCGTCAACGAACCTTTATCACGTGACAAAAGCGAGAGGAGACGCAACGTAAATGCTGGTCATGTGATGATGCCTATAATTAAATGTATAATGCAATATTGTTAACGAATATAAATGAGACTAAATGTGGTTTACAAAATAAAAACTATGCGAAAAGGTCCCTTCATTCTTCACGAAACAAAACGTTATAACGTTATTCCGTCTCATTTAGTCACGTTGTTATTATCATTTTGCAGTATTTCTGTTTCCTGGATCTCACTTCAGGGGTTGCATCAGGTCGCACCGCGAAGGTGACGTCACTTCCTCAAGCCCCACTCCCACTTGTTTAGAAGATGACAACAAACCCGGATCGAGAAACACTCTTCTTGGGATGCGTTCATATTCTTCATTTATTGCCATAAACTGGGCCATGTTGTGGTTAAGATACAGTCAGAGGAAGGCCCTGCCTTTGAATTTTTTTCTTACTTTGGTTGCTAAGGTCTTTTGTGCAACGGTTTAACTAAATGTAAGGGATTCCTTAAGTATAAGACCAAAATAAGGAGAAAACCTTAAATACTTTAGTGAACATTTACCTTAAGGAGAAGACTTAAGGGTGTTTTGTGCAACCGATTTCATTTTAAGGAAACCTTGACTCAGACCTGAAGGGAAATCTTAACATGTGTGACCGGCCCCCTCTGTTTAAGATTTATGTGACTATAGAAGAGTTTCCCCTCGGGAGTGAAGGGACAGTCAGATAGAGAGAGAGCTGCAAGCTGCAAACAGCTGTTGTTGTAATTTAGCATGTTTGACGCTATTGCATAGTTAAATCAATGAATTTTATTTTATGAAAAAGTTGCCCCCCAGTCACTTCATCCTGCAAATATTCAAATGCCTGCAAATATTCAAATGTCAGTTTTAGGCTAACTACATTTCTGTAAGTTAGGCTAAAGCATTTTGACAGTATGCAACTTGTGTTGTAGTGGAATGTGTATAAGCCAGAAAGCTACACAGTATTATGTTTGCAAGTGCTTTAACTAACTACAGTAGCATTTCTCCAAGACAAGCAACGTAAGGAGAAGGGACACTGAGACACACTGACAAAGAGTTTGTCAGTATACCTTTTCTTCTAGACACAGGGCGCTAAGAGAGTCCTTTGACATGCTGAAATCTAGTGTTTTTAGCAAGCAAGTAGGCGATCTGAGGGGGGACGAGGGGGGATGCCATCCCTTTTGTTAGTAAAATCTGTCCCTCTTGTTAACCTGCTCAAAAGATGCTCAGTGCTTCTTCTCGTAGTGGAGCTTCCCTTTGACACTTTTAATAATCTCTATGGTCTCGGAACATATGAGACATGCTGGTTTTGAACTGCCTGTGGGAAGACTGAACATGCAAGAGTCTGTCCGTTCTGAATTAAAAGCTCTACTTTTCTCTTGTATGAAATTACTCCTCCGACTGGTCTCGTCTCTACTCTCCCTGTGTGTGCCTCACTGACTCAACTTGCTGGCTGCTAAACCAGTGCCGTAAAGGCTAGAAAAGCTGCACCGGCTAAAATAGAAACGCCCCCTCAACTGTAAGAATTCTCAATAATTTATCTAAATTCTCTACGGCAGACGGGGGGAAAGAGAAAGTGCTGCAGTAGTAGGACAGAGGCCGGGTCAATTTCTTGTTTTTATTGTTTTCACTTGTTATTTTTTCAAATAAATCAAACCTTGGTGCTGCAAATTGAATGTTTATTTGACAATATAACGTGATAAGGATTCTATATATTATAGTACATATACTCAATACGGTTGGCACTACCAGTGGGCCATCCCCCGCTATTATAAATGAACAAATCACCTACTGGCTACTGGCATTTTGTTAGCGTTTCAGACCTTGATTGCATATTGTGGCGCAGATCGTTTTCCCCTCCAGTGGGAATGGTTTTCGGAGTATGGCGGGTTGCACTCCGTCTCTGTCTGCTTCCTCAAATTTCCATCTCCCTTGTCTTTTATCCTGTTCTTTTATATATTTAACAGATATTGGAAAGTGATCATTACCTACAGTGCTTTCTTTGAATACCCTCTAACTACTTATTCCAGCCAAAGACTGTGACACCAATGTGAGATCAATTGCTGATTCTGTACCCCTCACCAAGTTCACCCTTGTCCTTGAACCATTATTTAAACACTTCTTTTCAACCATTATCTCTTCGATAATTTCTCCATTTGACTCTTCTTGGCTTCCCCATACTGTACTGTGTGTATTTAAGTCTCCACACCAGATTACTTTCCCGCTCCAATGTTCCAACATTTATTCTAATTTTTCTCTTTCTAATTGCTTGCATGCGTGGGTTCTAGAAATCCAATTTTTTCATACTTCCTTCTTTTGTCCATACTTCAAAAACTATTAATTTAAACTCCTTGCCTGATAAATATTGCACACCCTCCACCATTTCCGCTGGTTCTGTCTTTGCGTAGGCTAGTATGTCATTTAATAATAAAATCTAGAACTGGTTTGAGCCATGTTTCCTGTATCCATATAACATCTGGTTTGTTTTTTAATGTATTGATATATCCATTGAACTTGTGTCCATTTGCAAACAGACTTCCAGCATTCCACAGAAGTATAAGCATTATGGTATCATTTGAGGATGTCCCACTAAGGTCCCTTCTCCTTGACTAAGATCTGCATGTATTTTTTCCCAAGATAAGTCTTTCATGTTTGAGAACTGTGCTGCTATCACTATAATCACTATAATGTTGCTTGTTTCTGTTGTATTCTGAACCTAGGCTAAAAACAGGGCTCATCTGTCCGCTGGGATTCTTGTTTGGTTGTAATGCGATGTGACAATCCACCTTCAGTAAATTGGGCGTTTCCCGACGAGCCAAGGGCGTGCTCGTTACTGTGCGAGTATGTTCGATGTATATTGCAAAGGAAACGTGCGAGCGGGGTTAATGTTTTACATGAACTACATTTCACCCAAATATGATTATACAACAAATCGTATACCACTAAAATAATTGTTTTACTTATTATGTTACTACATGAGTTTCACCAAATGTATACACTTAATAAAACAGAATAAACTCCGCTCTTCCGGGCCACATAATATTTATACTTCGAATAATGACGCCATGAAATGGCACGCTCTGTAGCCAATAAAACCTCAAGGCTTAGTGTGAGCGATGGGATGACAACCAATAGTTTTGCTGTAATAGTTTGAGTGACAAACGCTGTAGCTGTAGTGTGGTGGGGGAAGGGGTCGCTGAAGTTGACGGAACCGCCATCTTGAAAAGTGCCCTCAGATGATCTACCTTTTCGCGCCTGTCGGGATCAGTTTTAAACACTTTATTTTCCTTGCTGGAATTCTGTACTATCTATGTTCGTTTAGTTAAGGCCTGGGGCAAATGGGGAGATAAGCTACATGGTGGAGAGTTGCCGTTTACCGTTGTCTATCGGTAGGTACACTTGCTAGCATATGTACTTGGTTGGTGCTGAAGAGACGGTTAGCCAGCAGTCTTCAGATAGCCGGCTAACGTTAACGTTAGCTGGCTAGCAAGAAGCATAGTTGGCCATCTTAACACTAAGCTGTCAGACACTCTTGGTGTAACTTTACCTCTAGCTAGGACAGGGGTAACGTTAACATAGCATATTAGTGTTACTAACGTTAGATACGGAAGGAATCCATAGTTGTCCAGCCTGTCAGCCAATTAACGTTAGTCTAATTAACTGATGTTTCCTAACTTGACGTAACGTTAGTTGGATCTTGATTTTAGGCGACCGGGTTAGCTAACGATAGCTAGTGACGTTAGCCTGTTTGCCATAGCCGGTGTGTTTCTGTTACGTTAGCGGTAGTCTGTTTTCGGCCTTGGTATATAACGTTAACGTTAAATAGGCTGACCTTAAAGCCGACGAAGTATTTCGACAGCAAAACGAAAAGCAACGTTTAACCGAAATGAAATCTTTTTCTGGCGTTCGTTTTAACCAACCCTAACTGCACATTACAGGGCCATCGTGTTTTTTTTCTCCAGGAACGTAGCCTTTGCGTGTGATTAGTGGATAACTGGAAAATAGTGTATCTAATGGTCATAATTTGCGGTTCCTACTGCATTCTGAGACAAAAGTGCGTCTTCAACAGGCTCAGTCTGCTCGGAATCAATCGTATAACTCAGTGTGTAAAGGCTATAGCAGCTCTGTTCATTTAAGAATGGCAAACGCTGTTGTCGTTTTTTTTTTTTTTTTTTTT
>CM022474.1:31131637-31175487 GCA_011952105.1 Coreoperca whiteheadi
CGGTTCGGATCACATTTTTTACATAAAGCGGAATTAATCCGCGGGTCACGTGCCTGCCGAACCGTGGGTCGAAATCCGTACGGCTCAACGGCGATCCGTTTCATCCCTAATGGATATTGATGAAAACTTGTAGGCTTTTGGCGATGCTCAATTTTCTGTGTGCCAAAACAAATATTTTTGGTACTCCCTGTTTGTTTTGTCATGGTTCATGTGTTTAATAAACATTACGCTTCATGAGAAAAAATCGTTGCAGAGAATCGTGATATCAATTCTAAGCTAAAAAAAATCGTGATTCATATTTTTCCCTGAATCGTGCAGGCCTACACCGGACTTATACGACGCTGGCGCATCCTCCAACTCCGGGCAGCCTTCATTATCTCTCCCACTTGCCATTTTTACACATGACAGGACCTGCAGCACTCCACTTTTACTGGCTTTTAATTCTTTTACTTTGTGTCGACACACCTCTTATTTCGCTCTGAAAGGACACCCATTGTCTGAGGTAACATACGGGCACAAGGCTACATTGCGCATGCGTTGAACCGTACGACGCACACGCATCGAACTGAGACAAGTGAACTGAACGGTTCTGGGGTTTTTTTCATGTACCGTGCCACCCCTAGTAGTTCAACCAACAGCTATTTTAGCACATCATTCAGCCACTTATTTGAGACTTTTCATTATCTTTAACACATTTTTAACCCGACTAATAAATGGCTTATGATTTAAAAAAATATAGTTTGCTTAATATGGTATAATATCATACAGATTCATAATGGTGATGGTTGCAGAGACTTGACTGTTGGTCAGTAGGTGGCAATATGTTCACCTGGTAAACAAGAGGTTAACTCCCTGAATTAATAACAAGCTCTTTTCATTTGCTACCGAAATTGCAGATTAATGTTAGCTGGATTACTGATTGGTTATAAAGCTAATTCACATTAATTCAGACTTGGGTTACAAAGAAAGGGCATCACAGTTCTTTCACTTAGGAATGTGCTTTCAACTTTTATTATAAATGTCTGGCAAACCTGATCTCAGACCACATCAGGGGTGAGAGAAGAAAGTGTGTTTGTTTGCATGTGTGTGTATGAGACAGATAAGGGAGGAGAAGATGTTGTTTTTATACTTTAGTTTGAACTAAATCAGCATGACAAGACATGTCTTTCCTCTGGGGTGGAAAGGTCTGGCCTTATCTGGCAAGTATCCAAATCAACACCTTTACTGTTTGAAAGGGGGAGAGGTCAGTTGTTGGTGTTTTTCAGATCATCCCCTGTGGAATTCCACCAGGTCGTAAACTATGTTGCTGTGTGTTGGTGAATGTGGAGAGACATGCACCCCCCTACTGTTCTCGCTGCATATTTATGAGATTTTATTTATGAAAACGGCTACATATATCATGACAGTTCACCCCAAAATCTAAAATATTTTTCCTCTTACCTGTAGTGTTATTTATCGATCTAGATTGTTTTGGAGATATCGACTGTCGAAATGTCTTTTTAAAAAAATATATAATGGGACTATATGGCACTCGGCTTGTGGAACTTAAAAACATCAAAAAAATACATTTGACAAACTCAACAGCAACGTCTCTTTCCAGAAATCATGACCCAGTTACTCAAGATAATCCACGGATTTGTTGTGAGCAGTTTATGTGGGAACTATTTGAGTGTCCTCTTATTACTTATGTCCTCTCTCTTGCTCTCTCTCCCACTATCTACAAACATTATCTGTGAAGACAAAGTCAGAAACAAATGAAATGCATCGTTTCACACTTCAGAGACGCAAGCTGCTCTGGTATAAATAGACTGTGTGTGTGTAGTGATAGCGACGTGGGGGAAAAGAGGGAGATGCTGGTGGACACACACACACACACACACACACACACACACACTGGCTAAAATGGCAGTGGATTGTCTCTGGTAGCTGTGACCAAAGCCGCGTGTGTACCGGTACACAAAATTCATGGTTTGGTATGTAGCTCGGTACACTATGCTTATAGCAGGGTAAACGTGAATTTTTGTCATTTATTTTTAAACATTTAAACCTTCAACAGTGGCTCATTGGCCATAATTCTTACTGTAAGAAGACATTGTCAAACAATAAATAACACAAATGTCAGTAATGCGTAATCGTAAGACGGAAGCATTAAATTGGATCTGGGGCAGACTGAATGGGGATTATTTATTTTTTTTTGAGTTTTTGTTTTATTTTACCAGTATTTCATGTCTCACCACAATAACCCTTTCTGCAACGCCTAACATGTAATTGCTTGTACGGTTTTACGTTAAATAGGTAGCTTACGCTGGGCTTGGTAGGTGGCGGTAGTACGCCTTGTGTACAGGCTGTGATCCGCACTTTAACCTAGAAGAAGAACGTGTTCATCCAGCTTACAGTTTCGGGGCTGCAGCAGGGAAAAGGAAAACGGCAAGAAAACGAAGCTGCAAGCAATGCAGGCTCAGCCAGGGGTAAATGGAAATTTAATTAGAAGTTCCAGAGATTTGTATGAGCCTCGATGTGAACTTTGTCACAAAACATTCAAACGTGGAACAATGGTAAGCACAGATTCTCGCATGAAACCTCTAAAGCCCAAGCACTATGCTAGCACTCGAGTCGTTAGCTGCTCCTGCTAGATGAGCTGTACTAGAGATGATTTGTCTACTGCGAACATGTCCGTTCTGCTGTGGTGGAATGGAACTAAGTACTTTTACTCAAGTATTGTACTTAAGTACGAATTCAAGGTACTTGAGTCTTTTCATGCTGCTTTCTACTCCACTACATTTGTCTGCCAGCTTTAGTTACTTTTCAGGTGGCAGTTTTTCATACCCATCCTGTCCAGTGAAAACCATGTATCTCTACATGTGGAGATCCACCCCCCCATCAGCTGGAAAGTGCCTCATCACAAAGCTGAAAACAGGGCTGTTTTTCTGCATTGACTTTTTAGAGATACGTGGTTCTCGCTGTAGGGCTGCAACTAACAATTATTTTCTTCTTCACAAATCTACTCAAGTACAAGTAAAAACTATGGTGCAGTACTTTTATTTATTTATTTTTTTTTCAAAAAGTTACTCAAGTAAATGTAACTCGTTACTACCCACCTCTGAAAAGCTCCGCTCTGTTTTTATTGTAGTTCTGCTTCGCGCTCAATCGCTTTTTTTTATACTTAAACATCTCCGGGTCTTATTGAGTGGCGTAACAGTCGTGCAACACAACGAATCGATAATGAAATTCTTTGCCAACTCTTTTAATAGTAGAATTTTATCGATTCATTGTAGCAGCCCTATCTCACAGGACAGCGACGCTACAAACATTGATCTTAGACCATGATGCATTGCTGCAGGTTAAACTACCCAACAGTATATAAAGTAGTTTGAAATGAGCTGAACCGTAAACATCTACAGCAGTAAAATGCAACATACACATTAATGCAGCAGAGAGATTAATCCACATAGAACCACAAACACTGACAGGGAACATTTTACTCCACACGGAGTACTTTTACTCTTAGTTTAAGTACATTCACCTGATAATACTCGCAGTATCTCACAGAAGTGAGTACGCCCCTCACACTATTGAAAATATTTTATTGGCTTTTCATGTGACAACACTGAAGAAATGACACTTTGCTACAACATGAAGTAGTGAGTGTACAGCTTGTGTAACAGTTAAATTTGCAGTCCCCTGAAAATAACTCAACACACAGCCATTAATGTCTAAACCGCTTGCCACAAAAGTGAAAATGTTCAAATTGGACCCAAAGTGTCAATATTTTGTGTGGCCACCATTATTTTCCAGTACTGCCTTTACCCCCTTGAGCATGTAGTTCACCAGAGCTTCACAGGTTGCCACTGGACTTGAAACGGAACGTTAGGGGTTAGATCAAGTTATTTTTTTTCACCTCATGACGGTTATTGGCATCTACCAGCAGTTTGTTACAGTAGACAGAGTAGAAATCTCCTGCTTCTATCATCACAACAATGTAAGTGTGAACAGTGCAGTGTGAACATTGCGTCACAGCACTGTAACTGTTGTATTAGAACAATCTAAGGAATAATTTCTTTTCTCTTCCAGGTATCCCAACATATCATGTGAGCTGCTTACTTCAGATGTCAGCCAGATCAATGACAGGCTGGGAGAAGATGAAAAACTGCTGATGAAACTCTATGGCTTCCTTCAGAATGAGCCACCTCTCAACCCACTCCTGGCCAGCTTCTTCTCCAAGGTCCTGTCCATTCTTATAGGACGCAAGCCTGAACAGGTAAGTCAGCGAGAAGAGCGTGTTATATGTGACAACAGTACAAGTTGTCATCTGATCCAAAACGTAGTAACCCGTCACTGCTCTGAATGTTTTCTTTTAGTCTTTTCAGAATATTTTAGACCTGTAGGAAACATGGCAGTGGATCCTGTGTACTGATTTTTAAAGTGTTTATCGTTGGGCTTTTAGATAGTGGATTTTCTGCGGAAGCGGGAGGACTTTGTAGACTTGATGATCAAACACATCGGGACGTCTGCCATCATGGACCTGCTGCTCAGAATGCTCACCTGCATTGAACCACAACAGCTACGACAGGACGTTCTCAACGTGGGTATCTTTCTCAGCTGTGCTAGCAATGATCTTCCCCTTCTGCTCACTTATCAAGTAGTTTACATTGGACCATCATAGCCCAGGTTTCTGTAGTTTATTTATATGATTTCAACACATTTATTTTTCACAATGTAGCATTGTCAGGGGAAAAATAGAGGGTGTGTCTCCTGGACGCATCAATAGTGAGTTTACTGCGCGGGACGCATATCTAGCAACATCACTGCTTTGCAATTACAAAATCTTATTTTTCAGGTAGATGTCTAGAATAAAATGTCATAGCAAAAGCTGAGGTTAGGATGGTTTTGCATCACGGTACAATGCAACATAGGTATCTACTCAGACAATTTGACTGCACACACGTTTACAATATGCATTTGTTGGGTAATTGATCATTTAGTTCTTGTTAGTTGCTTTCTTCAGTAGGATGAATTGGCAACATATCATCACCTACCATAGTGCAGATCCGATGAGAAAACATTTTGGGGGGGTCAAAAGTACAGTAATGTTACCAATTTGATAACTAAATAACCTAGTGTTGTTGGCTTATGTTAGCTAGATAAAAGACCACAAATACTCACTCAAATACCCCTTTTCCACCAAAATGAACCAGGTACTAGTTCAGAGTCAGTGCTAGTGCCAGTTCAGAGTTGGTTCAAATGACGAGCCTTCTAAGAACACGTTTGTGTTTCCACTGGCTACAGAGCAGCACAGAGCCAGGTCTCAAGTAACTGTATATGTCACATCTTTCCCGGTAAAGCCAAACACAAACACCGTCAACAATCGCGGACGTTGCGTTGCTATTGATTTTCGCTGTATTTGGTACAGACGGAGATTACGAGTGAGAGTAGCGGTACGTACAGAACATTTATTTTTAACAATAACATGTCAACTTTAGCCTCGGCATGTTGCTACCCTCCTAGCATCAACGCTGCTGATAAACAATCACATTGCAGTTAAATAAAAATTATTAAGCGTTGGTGTAAGAAGCAGAAGTGAAAACTGTTCGTCTTGTTGGTCACGGTAACTCCGCCCCCAGCCGCTGCAGTAAGCGGTGCTTACTTCTAGAGCAGCAACGAGTTGGTGCTGCTTAAGAAGCACTTCTCCTGGCTCCAAGATGCTGCCTCGGCTGTGGAAACACAAAGAACCGATTTGAAACTAGGCTCTGGCTCCGAACCAGCACCAGCTCCGTGGAAAAGGAGTAAGAGTGATGGACAGCTAAGTTAACGTTAACTAGCTTGCACATTTTACAACATTGTTACATGTGATCTTAGTCCAGGGTCTGACCTGGAAATTTCATGTATCTGTACCATCTGATGGGGCAAAGGTTCAGTGGTCCTTCACATTTTAATGAACTAGTTGAAGCTAAATATATAGCTTCATATATTTTATAAGCTGTTAAAGATCGGCTCATTTACAGAGAACAGCGGCAGTAACCAGGATGTAACGTAATGATATCCCTCAACAGAACACACTAAGTCGCAATCGCTCTCTTCTTGCTGCAGATAAATACACATTATGTATACAACTTGAGCTAGCTCTTATCAAAACTGAGTTTCTAAGGAATGGTTCATCAGTACTTTCACGAGTACCTGGTGGGGCTGCCTTTTGGTAATTTTCTTTTGTAAATGTGAGCATATCCTATGTAAAGTAAAATTCCATGTCGGCCAAGTAAATCCAGCAACTCAGGCAAGTGGTCAAAAAGAGGTAAAGACATGTTTTCCAGAGCTGATGATGAAAGTACATATCTGAGAGTTGCACATACCGATCGGGCACTCGTGAGTAGGGATGGGTACTGAACCCCAGTATTAAACCTCTCCTGCTGTCTGTGTCGGGCTGGGCTCCTCAACACACAGAGCGCAGTCAGCGGTCAGCAGGCGATCATGCGAGTTGGCGTCAACTACGCTCGTTACTGTAAGCGCAATAAAACCTCCACAATACTTTATCAATACAGCTGTTCAACAAGCAGAAACTTGTAAACATTTAGAAAGTGAGATTTTAATCTACTACGTCTGCAGTCTCATGTTTTACACAAGCTGAGAGAAAGCAGCCCCCCCTCCCTCTACCAGCTGTAACTTACCTGCAGGCAGTGAGTCACAGCAGTAGCAGAGGGAGGAGGACCGAGGACGGACTGATACTGACTGATGAACACAGACTCGCTCGGGAATTGAATTTATTTTGCTGCCATTTTAGATTTGTTTCCAGCGAGAGATTATTGAGTTTATATAGTGACTTTGCTGTTGTGAACACTGTTGCTGCTCTACAAACATTTAGTTATTTTTAAAATATTCCATTATAATAATCCTGTTCTTAATTTATTCTTTTAAAAAGCAATTATTTAGTGATAAAAAAGAACCAATAGGATTATCGATAAGATTGTAGTATCAATAAAATCCTAACCATACCCATCCCTACTCACGAGAAAATGGCAGCAGGTAAAGACTCAGTCATCACTCAGTCACAGTTATTTTCAATATGCAAGAATGTTTGTTGCTTTGCTTCTATGACCCACTGTGTCCTTGTTCTGAGCTCTTACTTTATTATTAAAGATTAAACATGACAACTTTAGTTTTTGTTATTTGAGATCCACTTATAAATAAAACAATTTGTACAGGGGCAAGTAAAAACTGACTTCAGGCAAGCAGATTTCTGACGCAAGTAGAAAAAAAGCTTAATGTTGAACCCGATGAAGGTGATTATGAATTGGTAAACATTACTTGAAGGCCCTTTTCTCTTGGTGTGCTTCCTAATAGTTTGTGCTGTACTGAATATGTCTACTTTCTGTCCTCTTTCAGTGGCTGAATGAGGAGAAGGTGATTCAGAGACTGGTGGACATGGTACAACCTTCTCAAGATGAGGATGTGAGTTTCACACACTTCACTGTTTCTGCCATTGGCCACCAGGATATTAAAATCCTGTGTTTGCGCTTGAGGAACCAGGGAACGTTTTAAAACATTCATATTTATTAATAGTAGAGCTGACCCAAATTCTTTAAAGCTTCTACTGTTACTGTGGGAATTAACGTCCAAATCGGTATTCGACTGGAAGTAAAGAGAGACTGGGTGAGTAGGTGAGGATGGACTGTGAATGGGCTCAAATTGCTGATTGGTGCCACAAATCACCTAATTTTAAATGTAAAAAAACTGACCAGATTATTCTTAGTCCCAAAGAAGTTGGTGTTCACAGTCTGGTGGTTGTAAATAACCTGCCAATTTTACAAGATCAGTCCTGTAAGTTTCATAGTGTCCACATTGATAGCACTTAAATCTGGAATATTCATGTTGACTGGGTATGTTCTCGACTCATCCAGAGAATGTATTTTTTACGTAGCTTGCATTTGTATGGTGTAGAACAAAAAAATGTTTTTATTTTATCAGGCTGTTTTGGAGAGTGTAATCAGGTATGGAATGACTGCATGGTTTGGGAACCTTAGTGCATCATCAAAGTTGGCTGCTGTGGAAATCATGTGTCAGAATGATCGTCATGATCTTCAGGATCTCTTTGACCAGTGTGTACTTAAACAGGTAAAGAGAATCCTCTGTGATCCATCCCACATCTGTACTCTTGAGTATGACCTGTTACCGTCAGGCAGACGATACAGAGCTCGGTGGTGTAAAATGAATCTGTTTAAGAACTCCTTTGTGCCTATATCAGTTGGAATTTTAAACAGTAGCCTAAAACAAGTAGAGGTTAATGTGGCTGTACTGAAGTACAACACAAACTGAGTGATGCCTCACCGTGTGTCTTTTGATATTTAGTTTTTAATGTCTTCCGTCTGCTGCTGTTGTGTGCCCCTATATGCTGACGGGTCTAGCTTTGTTGAGTCAGATTTCCCCATGGGGACAATAAAATGTTTCTGTCGATCGATCAAGGAAAGGTCCACTAGCTGCTAGGCTAATTTATGCAGTGTAAAATGTAGGTCTGAAACCAGGGCTCCAAACTAACTATTTTCACCACCATCCCGAAGTGAATGTAAACCATCCCAAAATCAATGATCTTTACTTTGTTGCTATCATCTATAGTTGTCAGTTGTTAGCAGCATAATAAAAACACCATTAAAATGTTGAGGAAATGTATAATTGTATTAATTTTTGGTCAATTCAAAGAAATAAGTTAAAAACAAAACCTGAATAAATAAGACACAATTTAGTAACACATTTATGTCACCACGACCACATGCTGGCCCACTGACAGAGAACTGATGAATGGCACTCAGGTTTACAGAAAATCATATATAACGTCAGTGGCCACGTTGGCAAATATTTTTCAACTAGGAAAGCTACCGTGGCGTTTACCCTGTAGGCCCACGTTGTTGTTTGTTTTGTCAGCTGACAATGACGCGGTTGCTGCCTGTGGCTTCAAACAGCTTTCCCCGCCTTCACCGTTAAGCCCGATCTATAACCAGCGCAACATATTTGTGAAGTCCTTCCAGCAAGCCCTTTGTGACTGAGGGGTTAGATGGACCGGTACCGGTGGAACATTTCAGAATCTTAATATTTTTCGTGGGTCTGAAACGATTCCTCAAGTACCTCGATTACTAAAGATCCAACTTGGAAATGATTTGCATCGAAGCATCGTTTAATCCATATGACTACATGCAGCGCACTGTGAAGATTATTACTGTCGCTCACTGTGAGATCAGAGACGTTCAGAGCGTCTTTGGTGTGATTGACAGCGAGGATTACAAAAGAGAAACAGCGAGGGGCTCAGAGAAGAGACAAAGTCTGTGAAAACTCTGTTGTTAAACTGAACCAGCCGACCACAACAGCACGAAACCTGTGCTTTAGCACGAAGCCTCCAGTCCACAGAGCGGACCGCCACAAGGCGTATGAAGGCTGGGGAAGAACGTAGGCCACCTTAATTATGGCTATATGTTACGGCTAGTTCCATAGATCTATATGGTGGCTAGTTAAGAGGTCCCTAAGTTAGCTAGGGTTTGTTCAAGATATTAACCACAGACAATAAAATGCTGCGGCCAGTTTGTGAAAGCCTGAGCTTCATTCATGTTGTTGTTCTGACAGTCACAGTTCCTGTCTACTCGTTTCTGCCTCCTACAAACGCCACCAAGAGACAGTCAAGGCTTCCGTTCTGCCTGAGCTGTAGTCAGGCTGACACTTAGTTCTGTAACTTAAGTATATAACCCTTTTTTTGAAGCAAAAGCTGTTTGTCTTTGCATTTCAGATCATGTTTCCTTTAAAACCCAGACTGATGTGGCACTTAAATTTACTAAATGGGTTTAGTTTTGACAGATGATTAAATTGTATGCAGTTTAAGCAATAAAAATGTAGAAATCAAACCGATAGTTGGTGACTGAAGCTTCAAAGCCCCAAAAATGGTATTCGGGACAACCCTAATTAATAGTTGTAAAATAATTTGCATGCCAACTTCTACATTTAAGGATCCGTTCACCCAAATAAAAAAAATCTGGTATATTACATTTTATTTAATCAGACATAAATCTGTTCAGGAATATTAGGACTTTGATTGGAGGATTGCAGATGTTATGTTTCGAGTGAGTCAAACGAAAACCCCCACAGATTTATGGTTTTGATTTGTACACCTTTCTTGACACAGAGACACTCCAATGCCTCCCAGTCGCTGTGTGAGATCATCAGACTGAGCAGAGACCAGATGTTCCAGGTCCAGGGCTGCTCAGAGCCTGACCCACTTCTGGCCACACTTGAAAAGTATGCATGCCTTTATCTGCAAGAACTCCTACAGTCAGTACTGTACAGAACAAACCTGATTCCCCAGGCGTTGGGGACTGTGACCTGACCCTTTCCAACTATTGAGGCTTATTAAATATTACTTATGTTCTCATTACTCTACGAGTGATTTTCACGTAGATCTGGCAGGTCAATTATTTAGCTTTTATTTGTTCACTGTATTTATTTTGCAGTGTGTCTTTATCTAACAGTGGCTATTGTCATTTTTGCCTAGTAAGCTGTTGAAAACAAATTCTGCCCTGCAGATCTGGCAGCTTTCTCTTCATCTTCATGTCTGTCCTCCTCCTCAGACAGGAGACGGTGGAGCAGCTGCTGTCTAATATCTTCGACGAGGAGAAGAATGAGTCTGCAATTGTCAGTGTTATCCAGATCCTGCTCACATTGTTTGAGACAAGGAGACCAGCGTACGTCCCATGGCCTCTGGCACCTGTGATGTTTTTTTTTATTCTTTTTTTTTTAGTTATAAACTCACATATCCAGCAAACATTTTATCGTGTCTCATACATTTTTCTTATCTTTACCCATCTATCTCTATCTATCTTTTACTTCTGTTGGAGTAATTCTAAGTATGTTAGCAGTGTAGCACCTAGGGGTTCTCTGATTTGCACACTGTCATATAAAGTATGACCTAATTGGCGTATATATTCAATCCACTTTTTCCAGTTCCACTCTGGAAGAGAGTCAACATCTCCATCATATATACACTCACCAGCCACTTTATTAGGTACGCCTGTTCAACTGCCCGTTAACGCAAATATCTAATCAGCCAATGACGTGGCAGGAACTCATGTCCATTTAGGAATGTAGACATGGTCCAGACCATCTGCTGAAGTTCAGCATCAGAATGGGGAAGAAAGGTGACTTTGAACTTGACATAGGTGTTGGTGCCAGACTGGCTGGTTTGAGTATTTCAGAAACTGCTGGGATTTTCAGTTTACAGATAATGGTCTGAAAAGAGAAAATATTCAGAGAGTGGCAGTTCTCTGGGTGAAAATGCCTTGTTGATGGCAGAGGTCCAAGGAGAATGGCCAGGCTGGTTCGAGCAGATTGAAAGGCAACAGTAACTCAAATAACCACTCGTTACAGCCGAGGTATACAGAAGAGCATCTCTGAACACACAACACGTGGAACCTTGAAGCTACAGCAGCAGAAGACCATGCCGGGTGCCACTCCCGTCAGCTTAGAACAGGAAACAGGCTACAGTGGGCACGGGCTCACCAAAATTGTACAATAGAAGATTGGGAAAAACGTTGCCTAGGATGATGAGTCTCGATTACTGCTGTGACAATCAGATGGTAGGCTCAGGATTTGGCGTAAATACTATGAGTGGCAAGCAGCAAGACTGGACTCGAACCCGGGCCACTGTGGTAAGGACTCCGCTTTAGTACATGGGGGGGTGTGCTCTAGTGAGCTACCAGTGTGCCCCTCAAACTGGTTTCTTGGACATGACAATGAGGTCGCTTCACTTAAATGGCCTCCACAATCACCAGATCTCAATCTAATAAAATCCCTTTGGGATGTGGTGGAACGGGAGATTCACATCGTGGATGTGCAGCCGACCATCTGCGTGATATGGACCAGAATATCTGATGACTGTTTCAGCACCTTGTTGAATCTATGCCACAAAGAATTAGGGCAATTCTAAAGGCAAAATGGGGTCCAACCTGGTACTAGAAAGGTGTACCTAATAAAGTGGCCAGTGAGTGTATATTATGTGTTACCTCAACCCAGTCCTCAGCCTAAGTTACCTCTGTCTTCAACCATTTTCTGGTAATAGCTTTTTTACTTGCAGTAAATTAACATTACTCTAAACATAGCTGAAATTAGTGTTAACCTACAGTAGACAAATCTGTGGCACACTTTAAAGCACCATGTTCACATCCCCACCAAACAGCTGTTATAAATGATTAAAACTACATCCTGAATTCACCAAACAGTTCATGTGTTTGGAATAAAATCTACACTTTGTCTCCACTCCCCCACCCTCATTATTACCATGAATGTTCTCTCTACTTCTGTGGCAGTTTAGGGAAAACACAGTTTGCGTATGCGTCAAGATCAGATTCCTAACCTATCATTATTTTCCCAGTCTGTGACTTTAGGCAGAGTCTGAAAGAATTGGCACTGTTACATTGTGTTTGGTGAGCTAGTTTGTTTCTATGTTGTAGGTTTGAGGGTCATATGGAGTGCCCCCCTGGGATGTCCCATCCTTCATTCTCCGTCAACCACAGCATCCTGGAGGCAGTGAGACCCCGACTCAAAGACTTTCACCAGCTGCTACTGGATCCCCCAAAGGTAAAAACCACAGACAGCTGGAAGCAGTTTTTTAACAAGATGTCTTATAGGTTAAAGTTACACGGTTGCAGTCTGCATGGGATTATTTAATCATTTTAGTCCGGCCCATTATCGGCTGTATTAAGTTTGTTACAGTGTTGTTCCTGTTACAGAATTTCTAGTAGTAGTAAGATAACAGGTGGTCCAGTCATTGAATCAGTTTGTTACAAAGGGTCTTCTACCACATACTGTAAATATTGGATATGTAGGACGGGTTTTTCCCAGTCAGTTGTGCATACATTGAGCAGTGTTTTTTTTTCCACCAACAGAGGAATGTGATGAAGACAACGTGGGGGGTGCTGGACCCTCCTGTGGGCAACACCAGGCTCAATGTGGTCAGACTGGTGGCCAGTCTGTTGCAGAGCAACACACACAGCATAAACACAGAACTCATTAACCTCAACACACTGGGAGTCATACTAGTGAGTACTGTCTGTATTTTTGCTTTTCGTTTCGGATCATTTTCGTAGATTATTTTCCTCTTCTCATGACCATATTACAAGCTAACTACAGTAAAATGTAATGACTCCTAAGTAACGGAGGCTGAGAGGTTAGAGTTTGATCTAAGGGTCACACATGCTCATACAGTAAGTGTTTGTCTGTACTTTTGTCTTTTTTTGATTTGACAGCATTTTCCTGGTTTGACTTTGACCTGCTGTACTTGCTTTATCTATGCATGCATCTGTTTTTATAGAGCCTTTTTAATTGACATTTCCAGCTTTAATTGCTTCTGGTTTCCATTAGAAAGTGCTCACCTGTGGTTCTGACTAAAATGTTGCTCTGATAGGAAGATGGTACAAAAACAGCAACCATCTCCTAATAACTGAATGTTTCTTCATTATGCTGTTAAAGGGACAATCGGTATTAGACTATCCAAACCATTTACTAATGTTTATAATTATTTTGTTTTGCTCTACAGGATATGTATTTCAAATACATCTGGAACAACTTCCTCCACATTCAGGTGGAGATCTGCACAGCGATGATTCTGGCTATGCCCCCTGCCCCTAATGACACCCAGCCAGACACGGAGCAAGAACATGCAAGGGAAAGCATTCTCATCAAAAATGTAAGATTAGAATACTAAAGAAAAAGGGATACATCAGTTATTAAGTCTCCTTATTATTTGGTGTCATTGTTTAGGTTTTACCCATCGGACTATAGCAAAACCGCAAACTAAAAGCTGTCTTTACATAACTTAAAAATACTAACATGAAGCAAAGCATGTTCCAACTGAACAGTATTTCCTTGTGTTTTTCTCCACCAGCTGTTTCAAAAGTGCCAGTTTATACAGAGAATCTTAGATGCCTGGAGCTCCAATGAGAGAGAGCAGTGAGTATGCTTCTGGTGTGCCAATGTTTTATTGTGTTGTTGTAGTAGAATACAAAAAAAATAGATGACAATCCCAAACCCCTGTGGATCCTTTAAAAAGTCTTAAAATTTTGTTTTTGATATTCAAGGTCTAAAAATGTCTGAAGAAAAATATAGAAATGCTCATTCATTCTGCCCCACATCACATTTAATGCATCCTCTCTATAATTCCAGTTTTATTTCACGTCTCACCACAATAACCCTTTCTGCAACGCCTAACATGTAATTGTTTGTACGGTTTTACGTTAAATAGGTAGCGTACGCTGGGCTTGGTAGGTGGCGGTAGTACGCCTTGTGTACAGGCTGTGATCCGCACTTTAACCTAGAAGAACGTTTTTATCCAGCTTCCAGTTTCGGGGCTGCAGCAGGGAAAAGGAAAACACCAAGAACGCAAAGCTGCGAGCAATGCAGGCTCAGCCAGGGGTAAATGCAAATTTAATTAGAAGTTCCAGAGATTTGTATGAGCCTCGATGTGAACTTTGTCACAAAACATTCAAACGTGGAACAATGGTAAGCACAGATTCTCACATGAAACCACAAAATCCTTTTCTTCAGTAAAGGATCTGAATACTTCCTCCACCTCTGCTGCTCTGGCAAAGCCTTCAGCTACCAGTCATCAGACTACTGTACAGTTTTATTTTCGTTAAGGAGGAGGAAGTTATGTTAGCTGATGTGCACTGAATATTTCAGTTATTCAAATTTAATAAAACTCAATTACGGTGTATACTGTAGTCCAGTCTAGTTTCTTTTGTCACTGTAATGGTATTTTTTGTTCTTTTTTTAGTGGTATTAAAAAGGCCTTAAAAGTCATTAACTTTGTACTTGAAAAATGTGCAGACACCCTGCCAAATGTCCTCCTTCACTATGATCACTACTGCTCATGGTTCAGATTAGTTAAAAGAATGATGCTTGGCTTTAGAGGTCAGAGTAATAACTCTGAAATGTACTGATCATTGTATTAATGTGTGTTTCAAAGGGCTGAAGGTGGTCGGCGACGAGGCTACATGGGTCACCTCACCAGAATAGCCAACTCTATAGTTCATAACTGTGACAAAGGCCCTAATGGACCACAGATACAACAGCTTCTCTCTCGTAAGGACTCACTTCTGTCTGAGGGCTCATATCTCTCTCTCTGTCCTCATGTCTCTTGTAAATTAGCTTGATCTTCTTTCAGTTTCCGACAGTTGACTCGATATTGTGTTATGTGTGACGTTCTCATGGCGGTAATGGTAACTTGGTGGAAATCTTCCTGTGGCACCACTTAACTCTGTGCTTAGCCTATTTTTGTTTATCAAAATAACTAGTGGCATTCAATAGTACTTGAGACATTCAACAGTTTATTTTCAATATACAGTATATGAAGATAGAGTACATATGACGTGTGTGTGTGTAATCCAGAACTCCCAGCAGAGGACCGAGAGAAATGGGAGGCCTTTATTTCTGGGCAGCTGACTGACACCAACAAGAGAAACACTGTTGACCTGGTAAGTAACCACATGGTCATTAACAATGATGTCAAGCTTTAAGATTTATTTCACTATACATGTTCGCTGTACAATGCAGTTATTTAGACAATGAGACTTTTTATTTGTTTCTGCGTTGGCTCTGTATGCCCGTACACTGGATTTGAAATGAAACAGTGACGAAGTACTGTTTACTACTACTCCCAGACAACTCAACACATGTATCTGAGCTTTGTTATTCATGGACTACACGGTGTATTTTCAGAAAGAGCTAAACTATGATGCACATAGCTCAAACAAATATCAAGGCCAATTTATGTCATTACACCATGTGAGGACAGTTGGTGTGTGTGTGTGGTGTGGAAGGCGCATTTTGTTCGCTCTTTTTGCTAAATGTATTTATGTTTAGGTGAATACACACCACATCCATTCTTCCAGTGATGATGAGGTGGACTTCAAAGACAGTGGCTTTCACCAGGACTCCTCTCTACAACAAGTAAGAACTAAACATACACACCATAATGCATACATGCACACAAAGCAGGCCCATAGCCACACAGACCTATCAGATCTACAAATGTTCATTAGGTCTTGAAAGTATGACAATCTTAAAGAGAAGCTCTGTTGTTTTGCCATGTGAGCTTTTCTTTATGTATTTGAGTCCTCTAAGTCTCATCAAAGTTGGTCCATGTGAGACCGTAAACTTTAAACAACTGGACAAAAGGACATAAGTTGAGTAATTGATGATAAAAATTCACATTTGTGGGTGATGATGCAGACGACTTCAGTTTCTTTTGTCATTGAACAAAATCACCACTCAGGAATACAGAAGTTTTCCTAGAGCCCTTGTCATTGCCCTTGTTGAGGCGTAGTACAACATATGCAATGCAAAAATAGCCTCAAAATTGAAGTATTTTTCAACAATTTCCACCTCATGACCTTCAACAGGAGGCATCCCCCCCTTCCCCACCAGAACATGTCAAAATGTATTAATCTATTGAAATACAGAGTTGAAAAGCTACATGTCTCTGTGAATCTTAAAACATTTTGTGACTATGGGTCATGCAAAGTAACAATCTACAGGAATGGCTCTCTACCATGTTTTGAATTGATTTACTTAAATACTAATGTTTTTAAGGAAATTTTACAGTTTTAAATAGAATAGAAATGACAGTTGTTGTTTTTTTTAACTAATATTAAAGCATTTTGGCATCTGACTGTAAATGCATGTTTGTGCTTTTTTTAGCTGTTAACCCATCTAGCCTGTATGTTATACATTCTTTGTTTTTACAACTCAGTATATGCATTTGCTATTTTCTGTACTGCAAGTAATGACCAGCTTTGTGTAGAGCCAAGACTATATCATTATCGTTGGTCCTGGGTTTTGCCAGGCCTTTTCTGATTATCAGATGCAACAAATGACGTCCAATTTTATTGAGCAGTTCGGCTTCAATGACGAAGAGTTTGCTGATCAGGACGATGTTGTGGAGTGAGTACTCATCCTGCATGACTGGACCTGCTGTCTAAATATTACTGTGCAACACTGAAGGGACAGGGCACTAAAGACATTACAAAGCTGGTTTTGTGTTTGATTCCTGTCCCAAGCCTTCTTAATGTTTGATTGGACTGGAGACCTTTTATATCTCAAAACTACTTTGCTCAGGCATTAAAACTAATGTCATTACTTCCAAGATATCCTTTTGATACGGTGCCATAATAAATACAAAATATAGCTTAAAGAGATGAAACCATGTCCAGCTTGTGTGTTGTCATGTGCTGTCCCTTTGTGCATTTTTTAGGGCGAGCTGGTTTTGGGGGTATAATCTCCTGCAAACTTTGTGGGCTGTGGGAGATAGCTGGTAGTTGATGAATGATTGAAAATGTCTGCTTTGTGTTAAACAGTTGTGGTGTGGGGTGAAGTAGAGCCTTTTTCCTTTTCCATAGATCTTGGGCTTAGCATTATCAGACTATGCAAAATGAGACACCTCTTGTGTAACAAGAAACAATACACCAATACAAATGTTCAGAAACAATTCCAGAGATTAACTTTTAATTGTTTTACAAACGTGCAGTTCAAAAGAGAACTTTTATCACTTACATACAGTAGATCGCCATTAGAGTAAGATGCATTTATAAACAGCAGCTAGAGCACTACAGCACATACAAGAGCTTTTCTTTGAAATGCTAGAGGAAAGCAGAGCTGTCTCAATGAGTCAGCAATGCACGCTTGTTTAATTGTGTTCATATATGCTGTATGTTAAATAAAGAGCCAAATAAATCTGACTCGGAGCATCCAGCCTCAACGAGATAATAATGTCCTGAAATGGCAGATTGAACACAGCAACATTTCTTACGGTCTTGAATTCTGTCAGTGCCACATGATACAATTTATCCAATGCGTACAGAAAATGTAAGGGTGACACACTCGCTGACAAGATTGAACTAAATCTCTTTTGAATAGTGAGTGATTTACAGAACTGTTGTATTGGTGGACCTGATAATGCTCCCGATCTAGTTACGGTCTGTCTGGTGGTCTTCCATCTGTGCAGTCAGGATGCCTGGAATATATCTGACTTACCCTTTAAGCTTCAACAGCGAGAGTACTTGGCTTTCCCAAGGCCTGAGCAAATATACACTGCATGTCTTTTGCACCCTTCTTCTATACCAGTTGGATACTTGCCAGTTATCATGAATGCACAAGTTGAGAGGTAAAGTGGGACTAGGTGAAGAGTAATGTGGAATACAATTCCTGTCCTTACTGTAGTAAATATGTGCCATTTCTGTTTTTCAATTCCCGAACAGAGATTGAGTGGTGGGGAGTAGTAATAGAGTAGAGCTATAGCTGACGGGAATGGGGATTGTTGGGTTCATGTGTGGACAGGAGTTAAAATTTACTCTTCATCTGACTTGGTCCTAATGACCTATTGTAGTGTTTTTTATTACTTAACTGCAGCCTCCATCACTTGTTTCCCACTGGAATGATTGAGGCTGTCTATAATGACTCCCTGCTCTTCTCATAGTGTTTATCAAACGCAACGGTCTGAAAGGTTGGGTTAAAAGGAACAAGCAGATGAGAATTAGTCAATATTAGTTAAATGAAAGGGTTTCCAGCACTGAGATGGCCCAGGATGTTTTAGCCTAGCTCAGCACAAAAACTGGACAAAGGGGGAAACTACTAGCGCAACTACTCTAATCAGCAACTATTTCAAGGTCATTTTTCAAGCAAAAATGCGACAATTTGATGGTGTTTGTAGATTGAACGAGTAATAGAGAAAATAACCTGCAGATTAATAGATAATGAAAATAATTGTTAGCTGCTGCCATAATCTATATACAGATTTAGTACATATTACAGGAGATGTTGGGAGGTGTGGTTTTCACCTTTGACAGAGCTAGGCTAGCAGTTTCCCTCTGCTTTCAAATCTTTGTGCTAAACTGGGCTTATGTTGCATTCACATGACTTCAGGTAGATGGCAGAACAAAACACACATGGTAATATGTTTTTATGGTGATGTCGCTACCCAAAGTTATTAACTCGCCAGATAGCTCGCTAAGCTAAAATAAATTTCATGTTACCTAGATGGTATTCCACCCAGCTTTGTGCTGATTGCCTGCCTTACGTAAGCTTGTCTTGTAATGTATTGGTAGGACGTAACCTATGCTTGTAGATTTTGTCGTGGAGCATGGCAAAAAGTGAAATATTTTAACTTGGGTCAGCAGTATCGTCTACTGTTACCGGTATTCTCTGCCGGCCTCTTTCCTGCTCTCATCCACTAAAATGATATGTGGTTTGCCATCTGCCTGAGTCCGTGTGAATTTAGCGTTAATCCTGAGCTGATGTTAATTTTATATTAACAATTACCCCAAATGATGGACTTTTCCTTAAACAACTGATATTCTATTTTAAATGTCGGGTACAGAATAATATTTTGGGAAAATTTGCCATCCACTAAGCCACGCAAAAATTGGCCATTTTGGCCTCCTTGTAAAAGTGCCGGGGCATATGTATGACTCTTTGTGTTTCTTTGATCACAAACCCAAAACATGCATGTAAAAAAACAAGTGGCTATCAAATGTTGTTTCTTCAGCACTGTCTTTATCTTACCATGATCCTGGCATGGGGGGGACCGGCTTTAGTATTGAAGATGAAGTGTTACAGCTGTGTGCTACAGCCTGTCTGCCTGTGTTGCCATATCTGTGGATGCCTAACTAAACTAAACTCTGTTCTCTTTAACATTGCAGTATTCCATTTGATAGAATATCAGACATCAATTTTTCACTGAATACAAATGAAAGTGTAAGTACTTTGATTATTAATCTTGAATTCATAGGGAGTCAGTGAATGAGGAGAAACAAAAAATCTGATGTGAAGCAAATGAAAATGTGTTACTGTATTAATATGGCATGTCTTATATTTCCTGATATCACTGTTCATTCAGATTTTCAATTTCTTCCTAGACAACAAATGTATGAATGGCATATGTATAGAATGGGAGGATTCATCTTGTTAAAGTAAAACTTTGCTATTAGCTGTATTTGAACCAAAAGCTTGGCGCGAAGCACAAGTGATCTTATGCGCTAAATACCGTACCACTGGTTTTAAAAATGTAACCGAACTGGGGCACGAATGTAAAACAAACATACAGTGCATTCAGAAAGTATTCAGACCATTCAGTAGTCATATTTCATATTTTGTTATGCTGAAGTTGTTTAAATTAAGTTTTTTCCCTCATCAATCTATGCTTAATATCCCAAAATGAAAATGCAAAAACAGGCTTTAAGACATTTTTTTGCAAATTAATTTAAAAAAAAAACCCTGAAACATAACATTTACATAAGAATTCAGACCCATAAGTCAGTACTTAGTTGAAGCACCTTTGGCAGTGATTATAGCCTCGAGTCTTCAAGCTTTCCACACCTGGATTTGGGGTTTTCTGCCCTTTCTGCAGATCTTCCTTAAGCTCTGTCAGGTGTTCGATTGGGTCCAAGTCCAGTCTCTGGCTAGGACACTCGAGGACATTCAGAGTTGTCCCTAAGCCACTCCTGCGTTGTCTTGGGGGTGTGCTTAGGGTCGTTGTCTTGACGGAAGGTGAACCTTCGGCCCGGTCTGAGGTCCTGAGTGCTCTGGAGCAGGTTTTCATTAAGGATATCTCCGTACTTTGCTCCCTTCAGCTTTCTGTCGACCCTGACCAGTCCCCTAGTCCCTACCTCTGACCCCAAGTGTGCCCGGTTTCCTCCAGACAATGACACTTAGAAATGAGACCAAACTGTTCAATCTTGGTTTCATCAGACCAGTGAATCTTTAGGTGATTTATTTATTTTTTTGCAAACTCCAAGCGGGCTTTCATGTGTCTTTCACTGAGGAGGGGCTTCCGTCCGGCCACTCTATCTGTCATAACGCCCACATCGGTGGAGTGCTGCAGTGATTGTTGTCCTTCTGGAAGTGACCCTTCACCCTCGATTCGCCTTGGCAGCCAGCTCTAGGAAAAATCTGATTTTACCACAGGTGGACTCCATTCAATGTGTAGAAACCTCTCAAAGGTGACTAAGAGAAATGGGAGACACCTGAGCTAAATCTCAAGTGTCATAGAAAAGGGTCTGAATACTTCTGGTAATGTGTAATGTCTGCTTCACGTCTGAGTGGCTTCTGTTCTGCAGGACTCAAACCTAACTTGTTTGTGCTTGTACTGTACATATAAGTGTGTGTGTTTTCCCCAGGCGAATATAGCTTTGTTTGAGGCACGCTGTAAGGAGAAAATCCAGCAGTTTGAAGATGCTGGTTCGGATGAGGAGGATATCTGGGATGAGAAAGATGTCACCTTTGCACCAGAGGCACAGAGACGCCCCAGGTCAGCTAAACCTGCACACGAGATGCTTCTCTGTGTTATCTCATACTGAATAAACTTCTATTGTGACGTTTACACCTTCAGGTCATCATCCTTCTGACTTTTTTTAAAAAGTAAACACACACACAGGGTTCATTAGCATCTGCAAGGTCCTTTTTGGTGTAACACAATCGTCAAGTGTGTTAATGGTTTACTTCTGGGTTTTGAGGTTCTGAGATAACTGTTTTATTATTGATTAATCTTTCATTGTTTTGATTAATCAGTTAATAATTTTGTCTTTAAAATGCTTTAAAAAAAAAAAAAAAAAGATTGAACGCTTATGACATTTGTGAAACTTTTACTAGAATAATGACCTTAACATTTCCACTTTCCTCTGCCTTAACAACCAACCTCTGTGAGTGTGGACTTCTGTCTGCAGCTCCACATTTATTGCGCTCCCCAGGACACCGAGGATGAGCGCCGATGCGGTGTGGAAGTAACGGTTAATCTGTGTGTCCATCTCAGGAGCTCAGGCAGCACAGACAGTGAGGAAAGCACAGACTCGGAGGAGGAGGATGTGAAAAGAGATCCATTTGAAGCTTCCAACCCCAGCACCGATGACAGAATGGAAGTCGACACAGGTTGGTGTACCCGAGTACTACATATCAGGCCGAGGACAGATCAATAACAAATGGACCCATGTAAGAACACTTTGCCTCAACTTGATTTAGGATCTGAATAAGAATAACATTTAGTCCAATTAAGGTTATTCACCCTAAATTAATGTTGGGATGTGCATGTATGCATGCACTAGATCTATGGTATATATTTTAAGTTGTGTACTTACATTATCCCAAATGTTTCCAACAATTTTCAAACCACAATTTTAATCGAGGTAACGGTGTGTTTCATTTGGTTGCATGTCATTGGCGTCATTTCCCCTTTGCACATGCGTCAGCGTTGTGGTTGTCTGCCAGAAGCTCTCATAAGTTGACTTTTTATCCAGTTTTAAGGTACATTTTTACGGCTTACTTTTTAGATCTTGGTCATTTTTAACTAGATATTTTAACTGGATGAAGGATTTTAGTCGTCGGACATCTGGAACTTAACCTTTTAGGCGCCAGGTTTTATTTAGAAAAATACTGATTGTTGAGATCCAAAATTCTAAAAGCTGTAGTTTGAAAATGATTAGAGTAGGAGTCTCTCTCTTAACTAGAAGAATGTCGGGTATGACCCAAAGTATATGAGTGAAATAACTTTATGCATCATCATCATCATCTTCTTCTTTTCCTTTCGGCTGTTTCCTTTCAGGGGTCGCCACTGTGAATCATGGGCCTCCATCTAATAACTTTAGGCATCTAATTTGCATATTATGGCGTTATATATTGGTGGTTGTTATTTACAGTACATACAGGAAGACAAACATAATAGTTTTTTTGTCTTTTTTGGAAAATAATAAATCATTCATAACAGTAATTTGTAAAGCAACATTAGTAACTACAACTTTGTATTTACCATAACTATTAAAATGTATGGAAATATATATGTAATGTAGATGTTTGATTACAGAAGCTTTGTTATCTATCCAAATGGCATAGGTTGTAGTTTTTCAGAGACTAATTTCCCCCTCGTTTCTTTCACTAATGTTGGGCAAAGTGTGGGGAAAAACGTCATGTGCTCCGTGTACACTGAGAGGCAGCTGCAAGCGGTGCCACCGAACAAGCACTCATCCCCGGCCACACACACCCACTCACTCACTCTCATTCTCACTTTCACTCGGCTGAAAAGAATTTAAAGGCAGATGTTCTCTCTCAGAATCAGTCAGCCATTACTAATGACAAAGCTTCATCACGAGTGTATTTTTTATTTGCCATTTTTGCGTTTTCCAGCTCGCATTTAGCGAATGATGCTTCCACTGAGCAGGTCTCATGGCAATGACACTCCCAATGTGACGCTAACACTTTGAACACAGCGGCAGAAATGACGTACTGTGCGTTTAATGCATTCTTCATTATTATTTTTTTAGGGCCAGTGTGGACAGCCAACTTTGATGACATCCCCATGGACACCGGGACGTCCACAGCTCCGGCCTCCAGCCCCAACAACCCTGCTGCCTCCTCTCCCCTGTCCTCATCCTCTTCCACAGAAGTCCTACCCGAGGCAGCATGGAGCTCCTCTTCGGCTCCCACCTCCAACTCTGAAACAGGCTGGGCTGATTTCTCCAACTTCACCCCTGTCAGGTAGGACATCCTGACCCTCGGGTTCATTTTCTGTTAGTGTGCCCGCAGTGCTGCAGCTCCAGAATGACATTGCTCGCTTTTGGCAGTCATAGTCTTGTAATCTGAAATAAAAGTTGCTCTCTTTCAGCCCCAAACACCCTCTGAGGTGCAACTCTCCTGTTGCTATGGAAACCAGCATAGAGACAATGGACCCTCTGGGGGTCAATGCACCCATGCAGCGTGAAGGTGAGATGTGTGCACGTGCGTGTCCATGTTGATAGAGTGTGAGACTTCCGTACATCCATGTGGTCTTGAGACACACAAACACACCCCAGGGCTCCCTCTAACATTTACACATCTGTGGCCCTAACTGGCCCTTTGTTCCATTTTGACGAGCTAAACCTGGACACACTTTGTTGTGAAATTTAACACTTGCTGATGTGTGTGTGTGATTTCATTTGATTGTATATCAGTAGCAAAATCTAAATAACCCAAAATCACATTAATGAGGAGTGACTATATCTCCCGTCAGGGTAGCTGTGAGTTTTTAAGTGTTGGAAGAGCTTAAATGATCTTGGCCTTGGTCAGATCTGACAGCTATTGTTGCCTTTCTTAACACCCCTCCAGACTGTGATGGCTGGTTGGGCACCAGTGCGGCTTCTCTCTCCTCCACCTCACCTAAGGATTGTGGGCGATCTAAAGCGGAGGAGGAAACGGTCTGCTGTGAGCAGCGCAGCATCACAGAGACAGTAATCAATGGCTCCATGAAAGAAACCGTCAGCCTCACTGTTGACGCCAAGACTGAGACCGCTGTCTTCAAGAGGTTCGCCAAACACACCCACACACAAAAACACTACATTAGCTCTCTGTGCTTAATGACTGCATGTCATTAGTAGCAGTTTCAGAGCTAACGTTGTGGTCCTGGCATTCAGAAAACCCAAGAGGAAAACACTGGAATCATTGTACATCTTTGTTTCCTCACACCATCAGTGTTCAATTTAACACCAAGATTTGAGCCCCACACCATTTAAACTGCTTGGAGAGTGTTTAATTAAAGAAGTTAACTTGCATTTTAAGCATTGGTCTACTATTGCTGCGCATTTGCTGCAAGTGTTTAATTGCTCTTGTGGACAAAGGCACCAAAGTGGGGGCGGTGGGATGTTGCGTCAGAAACAGGCGTGGTTCTGAAACGTCTGTTCTCAGTGCAACATTTAAGACCCAATTTCCACCAAAATACCAATGGCTGGCTTTGTTCTGCACCATGTGCTCAGGCACCTAAATACCACACACACGTGCAAAGCCACTTTCTAGGTCAGGAGAATATGATGCGGTCGGTGCGCCGCCATGAATATAGGGCCCTTAGACTGGTTCAGTTGTCTCACATTTAGTGCTCATTCTTTCACTGTAATAATCGCAACAGAACGGCATAAACAAATGATATAGCCAAGGCTATGTGGTGCTAAACTGCTGTGTACTTATTGTGTATTTAGGCTTTAAAATGACAGTCCATTATCCAGTCCTACAAGGAGTGATTGTTACATACAATGCTTTATAGTGAAATACCTATCCTGACTCCACAGGTTTTAAAGTTGGTTGTCCTCTGTCCTACTGTCCCCTTGTTGATGCTGCATTATATTGTCTGTCTGTCTGATGAACTGAGTGACTCTTACAACCTGAGCTTCCCCTCCTCTCTCTCTTGCTGTGCGTTGTGGGTGTGGTCTTCTTCAGAGTGTTGAAATCTTATCGGTATGTACAGCCAATCAGAGATCAGCCTGCGGCCGTGATGTAGTCTTGTTGTCACGTCAACCACCAACTTTTCTTTCCCAATTTTGATCTTCTTCTTTGGTTTGTTTATTTCATTATCTCCATTCTGCATGTGTTTTTACCAGAGTTGTTGTCAAAGTGCAGTTTTTTAAGTTTATTCCATTTTCAAATGGCTTTTATCTGAACAGGCCAAACCGATTTTCAGACCAAATTAGGGCTGCAACTAACAATAAGTTGAATAATTGATTAATCTGTCGATTTCTTTGATTAATCGGATAAAAAACAAAGCATTCATTTCCAACACTTTATTTAAAAACAGAACTGACAGTGAAAAAAAATCTTCGAATAGTGCACAAACATGCTGCTCCTTGAACATCCCTGAGCTGTTAAAGTAACAAAAAACAAATGGACTAACACAAAAATCACACATGTACACTTTACATCTGCCAAATATATAGGCTTTTTTAAACAGATGTATATTTTTGTTTAAAGGGACCTTAGCTGTCCGAACAATACATCAGTTTTTTTATATAAAGAAAAATACAAATCAGAAAACATTTAGGATTTGTTTGAACGTTAGAACTTGTTCTCTACACTCACACACTGTCAAACTCACTCCCTGTTGCTTTTGCATATCTTGCCATTAATAGTCGTGCGACACAACGACTGTTGCAGCCCTAGACCAAATTTATTATTTGAAATGACACGAGTGTAATTGCCCTGAAATGGAGGACAATTTTCAGACGATATAGGAGAGTACTGTTAAAGAAAAGCTTTAAATGTCAACATATACGCTAGTGGAACAACATCACACTACCGAGCCCCGATGTCCAAACATAAAAATAAATTCCATTTCTATAGACGGCACTTTGCAGCCTGTGCATGCAACTGATTATCAATTATAAATATGCAATTGGCTTCCTCTGTATAGCCTCACTAGAATTAATTAGAACATAGGACAAAACCCAGACAATTAAACAAACCTGAAGGTTTTTCTAACACTGAATGAACGTTCTGTTCACAAACTGCAACCACAGCCCCCATTCCCCCTGACACTTGGCCAGTGAACAGACACTTTCATCATGTCTCTTACCTTTTGTCAGCTGAGTGCAGGAACTTTCTAGAGCTTTGCCCTGCTGCCGCTGATTCGGCTCCTTTCTTCTCTTCCATTCTCACGCGCTGTATCATGACTTTTCTTTTTACTCAGTAACGGGTGCGACCTGAAATGTAGCGAAATACAGTACTTGTGATTAAAAAGTACTTCATTAAAACTAAAATGACCAGTTGAAAAAATAAAAGTGGCTATCAGGTCCTCACTGAACATATGAACCACAAAATGTATTTACATGTTAATGGCACAATATGTTACGACCTCACGTTTGCATAGCGGTTAATATAAATTGTCATTTATGATGATCCGCTCATAACAGTTCGTTGCCCTTTGTGTACTTATGCTGACATAAAAAAACGCAATATTATAATAACAAAGTAGAAAGATGGATGCATTTTTACTTCTCAGATGCTACTAATTTGAATCAAATCACAAGTGAATGTTCTACGTGTCGTACAAGGAAAATGCTCCGTCAATACAGCACAGGAGCAGCAGCAGACATTTGTAGGACAACCAAAGCTTCGTTTAATCATGTATCCTGTCAATCCTATTCAAGATTAATTTCATTTTGGTTGCAAACATTTATTTTTGTTAAAATACATTTGTCAATTCTCTCTGGTGCACAAACTTTGATGAAGGCACTTTTCTTTTTCTTAATGTCCTCAAACATATCTTCTTTGTACTGCACTTTCTTGTGACTTATTGGCCGACGTGAGCCGATACATCTGTGAAAAGCTAAAATCGACTGATAAGTTTTGGCCTTCTGATTTATGCATTGGGCTCCCAGCTGAAATGAAATGATGTTTCTGTTAAAACTGACATAATGTCAGAGAAAACACAAAAGCTTAGAAAAAAATTCCTAAAATATCTACAGCGTTATGGTCAAAGGAGTAGCAGCCAAATTAAGCAGGATGAACAAACCTCTTTTTAGCGTTGAAATTTTGCATTAAAGCAATACCCTTCTAGTTTCATCACGAGTTGTTGTCCCTTTTGTACATTAAGTAGCATTAAAGATTTATATAATTTCGGTTAGTACTAGGACGAAAGGTATTGCTTTTGGTGAAAAAGGAAAACGTTTGCATCAATAACCAGAGATCTGAAATTGTTCTTACAGCATGACGGCTTGTTTCCTGAAATTGACAAGTGCTGAATAGTTGTTACGTGGCACCTCAAATGTTGGATGTTTGTGGGTGTTTTGCTTTGATTGAGGCCTCATCAAGATTATTGGTGGTTCTCTGAGACAAAGCAAGACTGACGGCTGACACAATCAATTTCGGTCAAATCAGTTTCCAGATCAGTTTGTAGGCCTGCCTGCTATTTGCTGGCTGTGTAAACAATCAAAACCGTTGACTTTCTCCATTTGCTGTACATTTTGATGCTTTTCCTACATGCTGTTCAGTTACCCATTTCAACACCTCCATCCTTTTTACATCTGTTTCACTGTGTGCTGCGTCCGTCAGTTAAGCATGCATCACTGTTCACATCCGACTGTGGTCTGTGTGTTTCTGTGGGGAAAGTGGTTGGTATGAATAAACTCCTATGGTATTAATGTATATTTGTGTGTACCTGTGTGTTCCAGTGATGAAGAGAAGAGTGCTTCTTCAGAGAAATACTCAGTAGTGGAGTGTGTGGATTCGGAGAGAACAGGCTTCAACAGCTCAGCGTTGGCCTGCTGTCCCAAAACAGGGTCAGACACAACGCACACGCACACACACACACACACACACACACACACATCACTTACCTGTCAGGGGGGAATGTGTGCACAGCAGTCTGCAGAATTCAGCTCTACTCATGTGAAAATGTTCAGTTACCTGATATATTTGACCCTGAAATGTGTGGGGGTTTTCAGCATCTCTAGCTATGGTTAAAGTGCTGTTCCAGTCCATTTACGTTCGTTCATAACTGTAAGTCAGTTTAGAGCAACAAGCTATCAAATGCATCGCCATCTTACTGCAGCTAGCAGCAGTGCCAAAGCCCTTCATTACCCTGTGGCATTAGTATGGAGCTTGGAATGTGCCACTGGAATAAGACTTTTCAAGATTTATTTATAGTTAAATGGTGAATTTAAAATGGGCTTAGAAGTTGGAAAATTAGATTCTCCTGTAAGTGATGCAGTACAAAGTTCCACATAAAACCATAAGATCAGTTGTTTTTCTAAATATTTCTCTTTAATTTAAAGACATGTAAGCAACGGCAACCTAAAATCAAATGAATCCATCCCACAGAGCAACAGACTGAGCTCTGCATACGTGTCTTTAAATGAAAAGCGTTCACTCCAAAATCAAAAATCCATATTTTTCCTTTTTAGATGTAGCGCTGTTTATCTGTCTAGACTGTTTCGGTGTGAGTTGTTAAGTTTTGGAGATATCGGCCGTAGAGATGTCTGCCTTTTGTGAATATGGTGGGACGATAAGGCACTCAGCTTGTGGTACTCAAAGCGAAAACTGCAGACCTCTCTATGGCCGATAACTCCAAAACTCATATCTCATTCCAAAACGTCTTGATTTTGGGGTGAACTGTCCCTTTTAAAGCAGGAATCAAAAGATATTGTGAGGAGCAATGTGGGAGGAACTTAATAGCCTTTTCAAATTTAATTCATTGATCTTCTTAGCGGTTTTTTTTTTTTAGTATCAGCTTATCTTTTGTAATACATCATTTTAAATGCAAACTTAAGTCATTTATGATCGCGTTTGTATTTCTAGATCTATTAATAGATTATGATTAAACACTGAAAGTCTATAATTATTCCCTTGGCGCAATTTAACGATATCAAAATCCCAGGCGGCGTATTGGTGTACTGGAATCTGCACCCAATACCTAAACCAAATCTGTAATTGGTCAAGGTATTGGCTCTATAGATTAAAGGTACCAATTTTAGGTTTCTGTTGTCTACATCCTGTACAGGTAACATGTGACATTCAGGCCCAGTCATGTGCCAAATTAGGAAGAGGAACATCAAACAGTGCACCTCCCACATCTTGTCTTTCTTAAACATTCTTTTTTATTTTATAAGTTTGTTTTTAAAAAAAATGTAATTATCTTGGACTGTATCTTACATTGTACTAGGGCTGCCCCAGACTAAAGAATTTCCCAGGTGACTAGTAGTCGTTAGTTCAGCGCATTTATATTAATTAAATTATTTAAATATATATGTTTTTGGGGCATCAGAAGGTTTGGAGTTCCAGGGCACTGTGCTGTATTGTAGAGAAATGCAAAACCACAATAGTTTTACTAAGCGAGCCACCTGTTGCTAATGGCAAAAGCCATGATTCTGAATGTGTCAGAACAACCAGCAAGGAGGCTGAACATTGTTAATGTATTTGAACACAGGATAACATCACACAGGTCTCATTGTTCAAAACACGGGAATAAATAACTTCCAACTTCATAAAAATACACTCTAACGGAAGCGCTAATGGCAGCTAGTACCAGGTAGTACCCCCTGATAGTGACCAGGCGCAGCTCTCGAATGGAGGTGAGGGTTGTTGTTTTTTCTGCGACTACCCGACTAATGAAAACGTCGTCGACTAGACTCAACTATCGGGGGCAGCCCTGCATTGTAACATCAGTTTTCCATTGATCCAACAAGAGTCATGTTACTGCTAGCTATTAGTGAACTATTTTCTCCTCGTGTGTCCTGTAAGCAGTGAGAAGTGTCGGCCCACTGTGGAGCTTCTCAATGGTCCTCTGGAGGAAATGTCAGCCATAGAGGAGGCCAAGTAAGTCCCACTGCGCTTGCACATTATGTGTGCGAGTTTTCTGGGCTGCACCACTAAACTAAGAAATCTCTCAAATGTCATCTTTGCATTTCTTCCCAGACTGGACCAGAGTGCCGTGTCCTCAGAACCAGCCGTAAATGGGCCGGCGTGAGGGTTGCCAATGCCGGCCAATGGCCAGACTGTTCTGCCATGCAGGGCCCTCCTCTTGGCCAGCCAGGCGAGGCCACTGTTCAGAGCTGTACCAATCACACGCCCCCACCAGGACCAGCAATACTCCCATCGGCTTATCACTGACAGACAGACGGACAGGTGTACAGACACGTGATGAACTGAAAAGCAAAATGAGAGACATACTCAAATGGATACAAAATAATTTTTTTCTGCATTTGTTTATATACTATTGTTCTTATGAGGCGATTAGCGACCGATATCTTGCCACTCAAAATTAAATAGTAATGTTGCTATAGTTAAAAAAAAAAAAAAAAAAAAATGATTGTATGAATAAAATATTTTATAAAAAGAAAAATGTATACAGAAACATAAGATGAATTACCACAGAAACAGGAATAGCCAACCAACCACTACGCTGTTGTTACTGGCTGGATCTGTCTGACACTTAATACAACAGTTGCTATATTTAAAACTCTCACCCACCATTGGTCTGTGTGTCTGAGCAAAGCTGCTCCTACGAATTGAAACACATTTTAAAAACCACACTCGCTGCAGGTATTTGTGAATGTTTTTTTTTTTTCTTGTGTTTTTCTGCATCGGGTAAGATTTGACCAGCTTCTTTGGTGTAGTTTTTATTTTTTATGGAAGTAAGACGATTATGTTTTGTTCTCAAGAGCCATACCAACACACCCTCTCCCCTTCTAGCAGGCTGCATTCATGTTAACTGGGTTCCTACCTCGCAGCTAGAAGGTCACCACAGCCTAAACCGGGAGCAGTAGATGCATTCTGAGCTTGTGTTTTTAGTACCAACAAAATTTCTTCAGAATCACAGTCCTCTTCTTTGGCCCGAACGTCCTTCTTTATTTATACCAGTGGTTCTCAACTTCAAGGTTCTTCCTTTAGATCACTTGTAGAAAATTCAATTGCAGTGTGCAGAGCACTGATATTAAATAGCTACAGCATTTTAAACCAATTAGGGGAGTGAAGGGGCTGCTAAAGACGAATGAATAAAGTACATTTAACAAATGAGCTACCCTCTGAAAGATTAGCCAGTGTCCAGCCAGGTGGGATTCGGTCACCTTTTGATACGAATTTATATCTGAAGAGAACTCGTTAAATAGTAGCCATAGCAGCTGCTGTCCAAGTTCCAACCACAGGTTTTTTTCTTACTGTGTTCAGACCGGCAACAGCACTGTGTTAAAAAAACAGTACCTTTCTTTTCGAGGTGGTGTTGGCAAATCAGGGGTGCCAGCACAGAAGGCTCAGGCAACAAAAAAAAAAAGGGGGTGGGGGATGAGATGAATGTTTGCTTTCAAAGCATTTGTGACATCAGACAACAACACTATGTTGGCCAATCAAATCAGTGCATCAAGGGCTTCCTGCCTTCCTTCCTGCATTGTATTTTACCTTCTCAGCAGTAACCAAAGCAACACACCCCGACGCTTGTGTTTTGCAGTGCTGTTTATTCCAGGAAGTCCAGTTTGAGTTAAAAATCTTGAGTTTGAAGCGTTTTTTTTTAGTGCTATTGTCAATCTGAACGCACCCTTGAATCACCACCGCTACTTGAACATCCGCCGTCATGAGGCTTTGGATTCACTTGGAAGTATCAAACTTTTAAAACCTGCCATGCGTTGTCTGAAATGTACTTTTTGACTCACCGGCCAATGGAACTGGTAGTTGTGTCACATATACATTAGTTTCAGTACATTTCATTGAGATAGTAAATGATCGTATTGAATACAAACTTATAGAGGCCAGAGCAAAATAATTGTATTATATTAATCAATTCAGGTCTGAATGCAACAACAAGAGGTCTTGATCTCAAAATTCTACCAACATATTTGCTCTTAAATGTACTTAAGGATCAAACACAAAAGTAATGGGTCAAACGCAGGACTTTCACACAGGAACCCGGGGTTCGTTTCCATGTGAAACCTATAGAAGGGGAACAGAAACTGACCGCGGCACAGTTTAGACACGCATATAAACACACACAGTTGTGTGTGTGTGTGTGTGTGTCAAACTCCAACACAGCAGAGGACCGAAGCAGCTCGCCTGCAAATGACCCCAAAACACGGCAGAGACAGTATAGTTTTTTATTACATGACTATTTTGGTACAAACCAACCAGTGTGGTGTTTGCCCTTTGGGATTTACTCACCAAATGGAACATCTTGGCGGGTGTAAATTTCGGGCCCTGCTCCCATGGTTGTGTTCATACATATTGAAGTTGCCTCTGTATAGATGGCCTTTTCGCTTTGGTTTGGTCTTCATCAATTCCTGAGGAGAAGCCTGGCTCTTGAGCTGCCAGATGCTTAACTTTATTTTCTTAACATTATAAATAAAGGACCAACTGTTGCGAAGGACCAATTGTTCGTTTACTGAGGACAAAATGCAAAAATGCTAATCTCGATTGGCAGCAGATCTGTTGCAGCATTACTGCTTAATATTAATTTTTAACTTTTGGCACTGAGCCCCAAATCGACCAGTCACCAGTGCATCTACCTGTAGCAGGGGTTTAAATGATTTCTATGTTGCTGGAAATGACTCTCTTATGCAGCCTTCCTTCGCACTTCTTTCCTTTCCCCTCACCAAATGTGACCGTTTGTTTCGTCTTGGCCACCCAAGGTTCGCTTGTTGGGATTTGGTTCAAATGTACCAGCGTTGGAAAGGGAAGACTCTGTTTACAGATGATAGTACAACCCAGCTCCACTTTGTTTTGTCAGATTATTAATTGATTAAATTTCACCTAAATTTCTGAAGCTAAGTGGTCTTTGCAGATGGTTTATTGGCCTTGTCTGTCATGACTGAGGTTTTTATTAGTCCTGTTGCACAATTCCACCAGAGATTTGTTTCTTGAATACGCTCTTGACAGCTCATTTCCAGACGGTGAAAATCACACGGTCTCCATACAATTACCTATATTTATGGGCTGTCAACATCTTAAGAACATGTCTTGCATCTGAATAAATATTTCACATGAATCTGAATTTACATTTAATGTGACACTGCATTAGGTGGTAGTTATCAGTGGCTGTTAATCTTCCTGTCCTCTGAGGCTTCCCTGCATTGAAAATCAGCGTAAACCTTCATGGAATTTTAAAATGTAAGTTTTGAGAACGAGAGCAATGATGTCTGACCTGAAAATGGTAAGTCATTTTTGTTCTTTCTTTTTTTTTTTTCCATTTTGACCAAAGATAGTTGAGCCTGAACAAAACTTAGAGCATTCTTGAAATGTGTGTTAGAATGTGTTTTAAGAAGTCTGTTACTGTTTATCAAGGCAAAGCTTAATTAGTAAAAGAATGCTTTTCACTGTAGAAGTTCCAAACTGCTAATATAAGTGATACTAAAGTAAATTAGGGAAGTCGGGGTTAATGTCAAACATTACTGTGTAGGCTTTAAAACTACACCTTTTAACTAGAATTTATCAATCAAAATGTGCAGAGGACTTGGAGGTTTCACCATTGTCACGACGACGTGCCACGCTGTTGGCAGCATTTTGTGCGTCAGGCCAAACCCCAAAACGTACTGTACTTCCAGGTCCAAACCTGAAGGGAGCAGTTTTTTATTGTACAACAAGTAGTTCCGACCAAGCGATCTTATTGGTCAACAGACATTTATACGTGCTCAGATCAGCACAACAGCTCACTCTGCTCATCCATAAATATATATTACTCCGTCAGGTGTGAGCCTCCAAAGCCGTAGAGCTTTGTGACTAGTGAAAATATTAAAAGCCATCATGGATTGAAACTGAAGATTCTGTTGGATAAAAACATTTTGATGTTGGTTTGGGGACTGTTGACAGAACTTGGTAAACTTTATCTCCCACCATACTTTCCAACCCACCTAGTTTTCCCGGTAGATTGCCGTTTATTCATTGCCCTCTCCCGGTTTCCTCCCAGGGTCAAAATTCTCTCGTATTTCTCCCGATAATTTCACACATTTTCACACCTTTTTCGTTAACTCAGCCTGTTTCTGGCTTTGCGCAGCGCACGTGTTCACGCCTCGCAGTCCTCATGGTACGTGTCCACAGGCTCTCGATAGAAACTAGATTTTCTAAAAAATACATACATACACACTGCTGTGACGAGTCGTTTTTGTGAGAGAATTTTTACTTCCGCATCTATAGACAAACTAGAAGTGACGGGACTTAAGGGAGTATGGAGGGTTTTAAGGGCCAAAACATATAAATACATTTTGTTTTGGCCCTTAAAACCCTCCATAAGAGAGACCGGTCAAGTTTAACAATAAGAAATGAATGGATCTCAAAGCTAGTTTTGACACTGAATGTATATTCATATGTATATATTAGAAAATTCAACGAAATAATAATGGAAATTGTGTTCACGTAACAACGTTAGGCCAAAGCAAAGTATCGGACGCCTGATACTGGTACTGATACGGAATATCGGCTTTTATCAGTCGTATCTCAAACTGCATATTATATGGTGCTCTAATGTTACCACTGGGGAGAGAGAGGGATGGACTTTACCAATTTGAGTTTGAGTAGGCTAGCTAAGAAGTACTTTACTATGAAGATAAAGGGTAAATTGGAGACCATATTAAAACTGAATTGAAATATTTTTCACAATTACAAGTTGTTCATATTTACATCATCACTACCTATATCACACCTTTTTATGATGTTACTAAGATTATCAGGTCATTTGGGTGGCAATCCATGAAAGTAATCATAATCAAAGTGTCATACTATACCATTTTATGCAGTTAAGATCGTCTGACTCCATGATGCAGCAGCAAAACTACTTACCTAATTACTAATTATCCTATAAAAATAATACAAATGTTGTTAGATTTCTGAATAGAAGTTAAGAAAGTAAGACACACTCAATACAAACATTAACCCCACCACCAAAGCACAAGTTTGGAACTTTTTAAAATAAATTATGTGTGTACCAATCATATGATCAAAAGAAAAGAATACCAATTGACCCATTTACACCTAGAGCATGCTTTCAACTAAAGCTGAACAATCCTCCAATATTTTATTGATAGCTTCATTTGACTCTTCCACTCAAAATGGAGCAGCTGTCTCCTAGAAATAATATTATATGCAACTATATCGCAACAGTAAACACATTTTAAAGGATCACTGCCTGGAGTATACAGATCGTGTGCCGCCTACTTTTATTTCCATTGTATTTGATAGGGACGATGCAATTTAACATAGTTTCAATACAGAGCACGACACTGATGTGTGGCACAGGGAGTTTATAGGTATTTCTAATTTTCAGCTTTTGTCCCTATTTGGGCTACAGTGTGATTAAATTATGCAGCTTTCAGCAGCCTGTCATAAAAAACACAATCACACCACAAATATGGAAATAACAAAATACACATACCACAATACAAATTAGCTAAACGTGGTTACAACTCTGGTTCTCTTTAAGACCGCCCCCAACCTTTTGTTGTAAATTATTTTATATCTGGGATTAATTTGATATCAGTTGGTGACAGCCCTTTATGGAGAAAGCTGATTGTTCAAATTTAGATCTGCGATGTGGTATTATTCAGTTGCCATCACCCTGCTCCTAGTCATTTTGTCATCAGTCCAGACCTCTAATGGAGAGCTGTGAGGAACAGGTGTATAAAAAATGTTGTTGTAAATAAGGAAAGAGAGGAATAGTGGCAGAATAAGTGAATATATTTATTTTACCACACGGTGCTCTCACCGCCTCCCGGTTATCTCTAACGTGGCCGCTGCACATTCAGAGCTCTGACACTTTAAATATGATACAGCAGATTTTAACAACAGCCTATAGGCTAGTCAAGAAGTGCATTCACGTCTCCGTCAATTATGGGACAGTGTCACACCTAAATGCACTTCTTGAGTATCATGTTTAAATGTTTAAAGTTTAAGAACTCTGCAGCTGCAGTTAGAAATAAACAGGAGGCAATGGGAGTGCATTGAGTGGTAAAATAAATGAATGAACCCTAGAATTTACACGGTTAACAATTATTGCCAGCATTCCTGTCTTGCCTTATTTGCAGCAACGGTGATTATATTTTTCATAGCTCTCCATTATAACGAGCTGTTCCTCTTGACAGAAGTAGGCGGCATGCGATTGGTCCATTTTGTGTGGAAGAATGGTCTGGTCACATGACACACCACATGCCCCCTTCTTTGGGAACCTGCACAGAGGTTGATGAAGAAAACCTGGGTTATCAAAGAAAGTTGATAACCTCTGTCATGATACCGATTACTTCTGATTGGGGTTATTACACCCCTCAAGTTTTTTGAAATATCTCACAAATAAACCAATGTGACTGAGGATTTCTTCAGCTAAGGATAATAAGAATATGAATTGTAGGATTGGTCTGGCTTTGCCTTGATTTATTTTATAATCTCAACCTGATAACTTCGAACCAAAGCAGCTGTGCTGGATTCAAACTAATGTCCTGTGTCAAACCGTGTAGACCGTACAAGATACAGGCCGACTGCCTCATCCTTGGACATCTTGGATAGTTTTTGGTGACCTGGAGTATCCCTCTCTTAGAGACTCCATCAGGGCCGATGCATATTCTGGGGAAAGGAAGGGGAAAATATGTCTATAAAACACCTCACCATCACAGCAACCTCTCATCTGCCATTGTGGTTGAAATGCAGGCTGCCAAGAGAAGCCTGTAGAAAAGGCAGATGATGCAGTTCATAAGTTTTACATATGTGAATAAACCCAGGAGTAGAGACAACCTATAGGGCATTTGTAAAACCTAATTTTTCTTGTATTGTGTGATGTGTTGAAGCAAATTCTGCTACCCTGTGGCAAAGAAGTGTAATTAGCCATTGCCAGGACAGCATATTCAAATAAAATAAATACTTCCAGTTTATTAGTTATCCCAAGCTAAAACTGATGCAGTCCAATACAACGATCTTCATAAGATTTATGTTTTTTTGTGATTTGCATGATGCCTTGTTCATGTGTTTTTACTCTATCTTGAAATTGGCTGTTTTGTTTAAACAGCAGATTAAAAAAGATTCATACATGATGGAGCTGGGAGAATTTAACACATTTTTCCACACCTTTACTCTACAGAATTACCTGTGATTTTTGGTGTTTTGCATCTCTCTTACAAAATGACAATGCAAGCAATTTTTAGCTTCTTTTTCCCAGTTAAGAGGGTTTTTTTGGGGCAGTTTTTCCTTAGTCGAATCGAGGGTCTAAGGACAGAGGGTGTCGTATGTTGTACAGATTGTAAAGCCCTTTGAGGCAAAATGTGATTTGTGATATTGGGCTATATAAATAACATTTAATTATGTTAACGATGACTCATCGAAGCACACCAAAGTTAGTCACGGAGTTCCGCAAGGTTCTGTGCTTGGACCACTTCTATTTACTTTATATATGCTTCCTTTGGGCAATATTATTAGAAAGCACTCCATAAAGTTTCATTGTTACGCAGATGATACCCAGTTATATTTATCGATTAAGCCGGATGAAACTGATCAGTTAGTTAACCTTCAATCATGCCTTAAGGACATAAAAACCTGGATGACCAGAAATTTTCTGATGCTAAACTCGGACAAAACTGAAGTTATTGTACTTGGCCCCGAACGCCTCCGAGACTCGCTGTCGGCAGACCTAATTGCTCTAGAGGGCATTGCCCTGGCCTCCAGCACCTCTGTGAGGAACCTAGGAGTTATCTTTGATCAGGATCTATCCTTCGACTCCCACATGAAGCAAACCTCACGGACAGCCTTTTTTCACCTACGTAACATTGCCAAAATCAGGCACTTCCTGTCTCGAAGTGATGCAGAAAAATTAATCCATGCATTTGTTTCTTCAAGGCTGGATTACTGCAATTCCATATTATCAGGCAGCCCGAAAAAGTCACTTAAAATTCTCCAGTTGATTCAGAACGCTGCAGCACGTGTACTGACAGGAACTAGGAAAAGAGATCATATTACTCCAATACTATCTTCTCTGCACTGGCTCCCTGTGAAATCCAGAATAGAATTTAAAATCCTTCTCCTCACCTATAAAGCTCTTAATGGTCAGGCACCGTCGTATCTTACAGAGCTCATAGTACCTTATCACCCCACTAGAACACTGCGCTCTCAGAATGCAGGGTTTCTTGTGGTTCCTAGAGTCTCCAAAAGTAGAATGGGAGCCAGAGCCTTTAGCTATCAAGCTCCTCTCCTGTGGAATCAGATCCCAGTTCGGGTTCGGGAGGCAGACACCATCTCCACATTTAAGAGTAGGCTAAAGACTTTTCTCTTTGATAAAGCTTATAGTTAGGGCTGGCTCAGGAGAGTCCTGAACCATCCCTTAGTTATGCTGCTATAGGCCTAGACTGTCAGGGGACTTCCCATGATGCACCTCTCTCTTCACCTCTGTCCTCCTCTCCATCCGTATGCATTCGCATCCCATAAATGCATGTCACTAACTTGACTTCTTCCCTCTCCCGGAGTTTTGTGCTTTGTCGTCCGTCTATTCTTTCTTAGTGTCACTTTCAGCAGGTATTTCAGTGTCCGGAGATGTATCTGGATCGGTGACTATGGCGACCTGCTGGGGCAGTGCTGCTGTGTCTATGGTGCAGGGGACGAGTGGCTCAGGTCCTGCTCGTTGGCCTTCAACTGGAGCTGCTCGGCTGTCCGTCTGGACCCATCATCTTCCCTTGTGTTTTGCCACCTAAACATTTCTAACGTAATAATGTGTATGTATATACAACAGTTTTGCCATCATGGCTATATATGTTATAGTTTTGATGCTATAAATCTATTCTGTACTTACGACATCTATTGCATGTCTGTCCGTCCTGGGAGAGGGATCCCTCCTCTGTTGCTCTTCCTGAGGTTTCTATCGTTTTTTTTCCCCTATTAAAAGGGTTTTTTTTGGGTAGTTTTTCCTTAATCGAATCGAGGGTCTAAGGACAGAGGGTGTCGTATGTTACAGATTGTGAAGCCCTTTGAGGCAAATGTGATTTGTGATACTGGGCTATATAAATAAAATTGAATTGAATTAATTGAATTGAATTAGCAAAGTCTGGGACATTTATCTTCGCAATATTTTATGGCTGGAGTGCAATGGTATCAAAATAAACCAAGCACCAACCAGCACCACTAAAATGACAAGAACAGGCTCTTGAATTAAGATAGGAAAATAATCCCATACAGGGCCATTATTGAGCGGCTGGAGAAAGCCAAGAAGGTGTCAGAACAGCTAGCCCCTTACCTCTGTCCTCAGCAGACACATCAGCCATGGTCCCAGCCCCAGCAGCCACAACAGCAGCGCCCACAACAGACCATTTGCCATTTCTTGTGTCGCTGGTGTCTCTTTGTGGATTGGTACAATGCCTCGAGCATGCTAGATGGCCTGTTGGGGCTACCCTTTGAACCTCTGGACTGAGAGATTTTGCCCATCAAGACGGCGCTCCTCTTAGCCCTGACTTCAGTTGAAAGAGCAGGGGATTTGTCGATGCACCCCTCCTGTTTGTCTGTCAGTGATGATGTAGAGACGATTAGGCTCAGACCAAACCCGGCTCTCAGGCCTAAGGTCATCACCTCCTCATTCAGATCAAGAATTATTCATTTGAGGGCTATCATATCTGGAGCATACAGTGGTTTTCAGGAGCTCTGACCGCTTGTTCGTCTGTCATGGCAGTCGGACTGTGGGTGCAACCTTGTCGGCTCAGCAGCATGCTCAATGGATCTGTGATGAGATCTGTAGGCGTTATGAGGCTGTGGGTAGCCTGCCCCCTGAAGGTCTGAGGGCGCACTCCACCAGAGGTATCGCCTCGTCTCATTGTTCAGTGTCTAGAAATAGTAGTTACCTGGATGCAACTCCAGTTCAATGAGCATGTGCTGAGCCCTCTAACTACAAGCCCAACTGGCCTCAGTTCCTGGTGGCTGTTTTTCAAAGGGAGACGAGCTGCGCGGGAGCAGGGGTCATATAGGGAGAGGGCACCCTTAGGGGCCTACTACCCCCCATTTGGGCGGTGAGTGGAAAGATCTTTTTTCAGGGTGCCACCTCGGCCTTGGGGAGTGAACCAATCGTGAAGCAGTCAGGTCATTGAATTCTACATGCAGTGGGTATGGCTGTGGACATTTCATTATTATTTCAAAGTGGCACAGGCTTGAACAAGGAGTTGGTAAACATTTGTGTTGATTAGAAAAGTGTTGTGTGTGTTTTGACAGACAGCTGTTGCAGCAAATGAAGCCCTCAGTACGATTCATTCTGTAGTGCCTCCAGTCTTCTCAATGAGATCTTCTTAAATCCCTGATCTATGATGGATCCTCAGACCTGTTAGATATGTATGAGCTGCTCAAATCTGCAACACGGACTTATGTAAAAAGATTTGTTCTTGGTTGGGCTCCTGGGGGAGACGCTGTTTGGAAGCATTTTAGCCAACACAAGTATTGGGACCCCTGCAATGGATTCAGTATTTAAGAGGCTTCATGTTAACCCAACATCACAGAGGGCAAAGGATCTCACAGAACACTGGATCACGTTATATGTAGTCCATTTTTATTTAATTCAAGCTCAAAACAAAGTTGTAAAAGGACAAACACTGTATGTAGGAAGGAGCGGCGCAGCCCCAAAGTAAATGGAAAAAATTGTAGGATAAATAATTATATAAAATAGTGCCAGTAAACAATAATAACCATTCATATATACAGTATCCATCTCATCCTGTCAGTTGTCCTTCTGATCTGGTCGTGCATTTCTTTTTTTTCATCATGGGAAGTCCGAATGTACTCTCAGTCTTCCATGTTGTCTTATCTCCGGTGGGCTGCATGCTGCTCCAAGATTCCCTACAGTTACCATGTGTTACCACAGAGAGGCACTGTTTGGGTCTTGGTGCTGGAGTGGCTGTCTACTGGTAGGAGGACACTCAGCTCCCCTTTTCACCTCTGGACGGTGTTTGGGGTCACCCAGTGGCAGCAGCTGAGGGAACAGAAAAATACAACAGAGTGAATTATTAATTGAAAGTCATAATAAGACTTACAGGAGATGTATATAATGGTCTTATGACGTATTTTCATACCAGTAATTGCTGCCGCCACCTGCACCTCTGTGAAAACAAATCACCAGTACAACAAAATAAGTGAGATTCATAATCTTTGATTTATTAAATAAGATATATTCAGATTTTCAGGAGTTTTGTTAATGTTGTTACTAGTTATGAGCATCCCCCTGCCAGATACAGCCATCTGCCCCAGAGTAAAGACATACAGAGTGAGTAAGATAAAGAATCATTCAATTACTAATAATAAGACCTGCAAGACTCTTGAAAATGTTATTAATGAATTCCATACCTGTGCCCCGTAAAGTAACCACCACCTGAGTAAATATAAACAAGAATTTAAAGTACAAAAGAGTGATATTAAATGAATTAACAGGTATATCATAAGACAGCTAGCATACATTACCTCCTGTGTCTTTATGTAATAGACAACCGTAGGTCACTTCCTTCAACTAGGACAAGGGGTGTGACGGGACATGAGACTTGGGATGGGACACATGACATGCGACTTTGGGCATGACTGGACAAGGACATGGGACTTTGGGCATGACTGGACAAGGACATGGGACTTGGGGCGTGTCGGGACAAGGACCTTGGCGTGACAGGACCTGGGAATTGAGGCATGACGGTACATGGGACTTGGGTCATGATGGGACATGCGATTTGGGGCATGATGGGACAAGGACATGGGACCTGGGTCTTGATGGGACAAGGAAATGGGCATGACTGGACATGGGACCTTGGGTGTGACGGGACATGGACATTGGGCATGACGGGACAAGGACGTGGGGCATGGTAGGACATGGAACTGGGGGCATGACAAGGACATTGGACTAGGGGCGTGACGGGACTTGGGGCGTGATGGGACATGGGATTTTGGGCGTGACGGGACAAGGATATGGGGTGTCATGGGACGTGGGACTTGGGATAGGACACTGGACATGGGACTTGGAGTGTAGAGGGACATCGGAATTGGGGCGTGACAGGACTAGGACATGAGACTTGGAGCGTGATGGGACATGGGACTTGGTGGGACATGGGACTGGGAGCGTGAAAAGAACATTGGACTAGGGGCATGACGGGACATGGGACTGGGAGCGGGACAAGGACATTGGACTAGGGGCATTAAAGGATTTGGAACGTGACAAGGACATGGGACTTGGAGCTTAACAAGGACATGGGACTTGGGACGTGACAGGACAAGGACATGCGACATGGGACGTGTGACGGGACAAGGACCTGGGCGTAACGGGTCATGGGACTTGAAGCGTGACAGGATGTGGACATGAGACGTGGGGCGTGACGAGAATATGACCTGGGCGTGACGGGATATGGGACCTGGGGTGTGACGGGACATGGAACGTGACAAGGACATGGGACTTGGAGCGTAACAAGGACAAGGGACATGGGGTGTGACGGGACATGGGATTTGGGGCATGACGGGACATAGGACGTTGGCCATGATGGGACATGGGACTGGTGATGTGACAAGGACCTTGGAATAGGGGCGTGAAGGGACAAGGGATGTGACAAGGAGGTGGGACTTGGAGCGTGACAAGACTAGGACATGGGACTTGGGGCGTGACTGGAAAAGCAAATGGGACATGACAGGACAAGGGCATTGGACATGGGACATGTGACGGGACAAGGACCTGGGCGTAACGGGTCATGGGACTTGAAGCGTGACAGGATGAGGACATGAGACGTGGGGCGTGACGAAACATGGGACTTTGGGTGTGATGGGACATGGCACATGAAAAGGACATGGGATTTGGAGCGTAACAAGGACAGGAGACTTGAGGCGTGACAAGACATGGGACGTGGGGCGTGACGGGACAAGGACCTGGGCGTGACGGGACATGGGACTTGGGGTGTGATGGGACATGGGACGTGACAAGGACATGGGACCTGGAGCGTGGGGTGTGACGGGACAAGGACCTGGGCTGTGACGGGACATGGAACGTGATGGGACATGGGACATGGGGTGTGACAGGACATGGGACTTGGGATGGGACATGGGACTTCGAGTGTGATGGGACATGAGACTTGGGACGTGACAGGACAAGGACATGGAACTTGGAGCAAAATAAGGACTTGGGTCTTGGGACGTGAAAGGACATGGGACATTGCGTGTGATGGGACAAGGACATGGGGTGTGATGGGACGTGGGACATGGGATAGGACACTGGACATGGGACTTGGAGCGTCACGGGACATAGAACTTGGGGTGTGAAAGGACAAGGACATCGGACTGGGAGAGTGACAAGGACATTAGACTGGGAGGATGAGGGGACATGGGACTTGGGGCGAGATGGGACATGGGACTTGGGGCGTGACAAGACATGAGACGTGGGGCATGTTGGGAGAAGGACCTGGGCATGACGGGACGTGGGACTTGGGGTGTGACGGGACATGGGACTTGACAACTCATGGGACTTGGAGCGTAACAAGGACATGGGACTGGGAGCGGGACAAGGACATTGGACTAGGGGCATTAAAGGATTTGGAACGTGACAAGGACATGGGACTTGGGACGTGACAGGACAAGGACATGCGACATGGGACGTGTGACGGGAC
>CM022474.1:31184140-31230087 GCA_011952105.1 Coreoperca whiteheadi
TATGGGACATGGGGCGTGACGGAAATTGGACTTTGGGTGTGATGGGACAAGGAAATGGGACTTAGGGTGTGACAAGGACATGGGACATCGGGCATGACAGGACATGGGACATGGGATGTGTGGTGTGACGGAAAGAGGACTTGGGCGTGACGGGACATGGGAATAGTGGTGTGACAAGGACATTGGATTAGAGGCGTGACCGGACAGGGAACTTGGAGCATAACAAGGACTTGGGACATGGGGTGTGAAGTGATATGGGACGTGTGGCGTGACGGCAAGAGGACTTGGACGTGACATGACATGGACATTGGACTACAGGCGTGACCGGACAGGGGACTTGGAGCGTAAGAAGGACTAGGGACTTGGGGCATGACGGCACATGGGACTTGTGGCGTGATGAGACAAGGACATGGGACTTGGGGCGTTACGGGAAATGGACATGGGACTTGGGGCGTTACGGGAAATGGACATGGGACTTGGGGCGTGACAGTACATGGGACATGGGGTGTGACGGGAGACGGGACATCGGACTTGGAGAGTGATGGGACATGGGACATGAAAGGACAAGGAAATGTGGCATGACAATAAATACCCCCTTGGGACTTAGGACGTGATAAGGACTTGGGACATGACAATGACTTGGAACTTGGGGTGTGACGAGACATGGGACTTCAGGCGTAATGGGACATGGGGCGTGACGCGACATGGGACGTGACAAGGACATGGAACTTGGGGCGAGACAGCACATGGGACTTGGAGCATAATGGGACATGGGGCTTGACGGGACAAGGACCTGAGCGTGACGGGAGTTGGGACTTGGGGTGTGACAGGATGTGGGCCATGGAACGTGACAGGACAAGGAACTGGGCGTGACGGGACATGGGCATGGGACTTGGGGAGTGGCAGGACATGGGACTGGGGGCGTGACAAGGACATTGGACGTGTGGCATGACGGGAAAAGGACCTTGGCGTGACGGGACATGGGACTTGGGGTGTGACAATAACATGGGACATGGGGTGTGACGGGACATGGGACGCGGGGCGTGACAAGACATGGGACTTTGGGTGTGATGGGACAAGGACTTTGGGCATAACAGAAATACTTCTTTAAAATTAAAATTATGATGTCAGCAATATTTTTCTTATGCAATTTTTGTGTGTGTGTGTGTGTGGGGGGGGGGGTTATGGCAATAAAGCCAACAATTAATCATCCTGTTTTTTATTTATCTTTTTATTTTGCCTTTTATATTTTTATTATCTTAAATTGTTGGTTATATTGTATTTTTAATATTGTATTTGGTCATTTTGATGTTTTGATCATTTTGTATTATCTTAAGTTGTCTAAGTTGTTAATGTTATTTTTGTAAATAAAATCTTTATGTAAATTCTTTGGATGCATTTTCATTTGAGAACCTGTTGTATTTAAGTTAAAAAGAATGTTTTAGTCATCATTTTGTTGTATATTGGACGTCTATTAGATGTCTTTTAGATGCAAAATTGCTTGCTGGGCAGTTTCTTCTTCACTCAAACTCCTAATAACATGGATGTGATGATGCATTTAAAGGAACATCTGAACATTTGTTCACAAATGTTATAAACTTTGAACTCAAAAAGGCCCAGATGCTCCGACAACAGCTATGAAATACATTTAAACAAAGTCAACTCATTGTCCACACAGAGGAAAAGGCCCTGGTTCGTTTACACCTGCACGTTCTGAGTAGTTCTCCTAATAGTTCCATCGTCTCCATGGTTACAAAAAATATAAATATATTTCATGCATTTTATTAAAAATGGCCCAGGCGCCATCTTATTTCCCAAATATTTTGATGACAGATTCGAAGCCCTCAAACCAAAGTAACGTTAACTGTTTTCAAATCCCTACACTGTTAATATATTCCAAACATTTCCATCCACTTTTAATACATGTGGACCAACTCATAACAATTTTACTCTGAAAAAACGTGGATTTTTTTCAATTTGTGTTTTTCACAAGCCATCAAAAATTCTGTTCACCTTTAAATTCAACAAGTTCTCTTCATTTTCGTCCTTAAAAAGTGTTGTGGAAAAACAGGACTTTAGTTGTCTTACCTGCTGATGATTGTCACACTGGCCTCGGATCAGGAGTCCTCAGTTGGTGCACTGTTAACAGCCATTTCTCAGTACCCAGCAAGCAATCGCTGTCATTTAGCCGTCTCTGTTAACTACCCAGCAAGCAATTTTGCGTCTAAAAGACGTCTAATAGACGTCAAAACACAGCTCAGACATCTAGGCTAAAACAAGGCTATATTTGGGCTGTCAGTGAAAATCTAATAGACGTCTAACCATAGCCCAAGAATAGCTAATGAATGACTACATTTATACGTCTAATATACAACAAAATGATGACTAAAAGATTATTTTCACTTAAATACTACAACAGGTTCTTAAATTAAAACCCATGCAAAAAATGTATATAAAAGGTTTTATTTACAAAAATAACCTTAACAACTTAGACAACTTTAGATAATACAAATTGATAAAAACATCAAAATGAACAAAAATAATATTAAATATACAATATAATCAACAACTTAAGACAAAAAATATATAATTGACAAATTAAAAAGTTAAATAAATGCCCCCCCAATTGCATTTTTTAAATCAAATTCTGTTGCCACAGGGAAACTGGTCATCACAGCATCTGCCATACAAGAAAAAAATTGCACAAGAAATGTATTGTTGACATCATAATTGTTAAGAATACATTTTCTTTCGCTCGGATGCAGACTAGAGCTAGACAATATAGAGTTTTAAGAGATATGCTTACTTTTTCCAAATAAGTTGCACGCTTCGTTAGAGTTTAAGGGCAGACAGAAACACAGAACGTAAACACAGAACGTACAGTCACTTAACTTTACACGTGCACAGCATGTTACCTAGGTAACGTTAACATAGCTAAAAAAATACTAGCCAATTTTACCCGCTAAAATGTCACAGTTCGTCCAAATGACGACAAATACTGCATTTAAATAATAAACAGGTCAAACCAAACAAACACACATACTTACAAGATCAAAGTAGAAGTTTTTAGGTTATCTGTTGCTCAACCGTTGCTCGACGATAGGTTTAAAATGCTCAATCTCGTTTAAAATGGCAGAAATGCTTATCGCGAGATCTGGCAAAAGTGATCACGCGTCGCCAGTAATCATGTCTCAGTTGGGCTTGTTGCCATCTAGCGGTTGAGAATTGTAATGGCAATTTTATTGAACTTAAAATGAAATCCCATCAAATAATATCCTAGAATGTGTAGAATGAATGTTAGTGACAGCAAAGCTAATGCTAATTCAAATGTTTAAATGTTTGCAAATGGGTGGGCTAAAAGCAGACTACACGTAGCCCGTCCAATTCACAGCTAAATTGTGGCTACAGATAGACCATGTCATGAAATGCATCTGGTAGATATTATTGACATTGCGAACATGATGGGATATCACCCATCTTATGCGCTACCTGGCCAAGAACTACAATGAATTAGTTTTGACATTTGACTAAACGTGGGCTACAAATAGCCAGTCTGACTAGGCACTAAATCGTGGCTACGCACAGCCCACGCAGAGAACATGTGCAAGAAAATAAACTAAACACCTTGTAATCACTGGTGACTTTGCTTACATGATGGAATAACATACATCTTGCAAGTTATTTGGGCCAAAACGACATGTATCCAAATACAAGGGTATTTTGGCTAAAAGTGGGTTACACGTAGCCGGACTATATTAAGCCTATTGTTAACCGAGACGTTTAAATGACGGCTATTGCTTGCTGGGAATAGACGTGATCTAGTCCGGCTACGAGTAACCCACTTTTAGCCAAAATAACCTTGAATTTGGACACATGTCGTTTTGGCCCAAATAACTTGCAAGATTTAGCTCTTAGTAAGACCAGCTATTTGTAGCCCACGTTTAGTCAAAAGTCAAAACTGATTAATTGTAGTGTTTGCCAGATAGCGCATAAGATGGGTGATATCCCATCATGTTCGCAATGTCAGTAATATCTACCAGATGCATTTCATGACATGGTCTATCCGTAGCCACAATTTAGCTGTGAATTGGACGGGCTACGTGTAGTCTGCTTTTAGCCCACCCATTTGTAAACACTTAAACATTTGAATTAGCATTAGCTTTGCTGTCACTAACATTCATTCTACACATTCTAGGATATTATTTGACGGGCTTTCATTTTAAGTTAAAAAAAAATGCAATTACAATTCTCAACCATTAGATGGCAACACACCCTACTGAGACATGATTACTGGCAACACGTGATCATTTTTGCCAGATCTCGCGATAAGCATTTCCGCCATTTTACACGAGCGTGAGCCTTTTAAACCTGTCGTAGAGCGATGGGCAAGCATCAGCTAACCTTTAAACTTCTACTTTGATTTTGTAAGTATGTGTGTTTGTTTGGTTTGACCTGTTTATTATTTAAATACAGTATTTGTCGTCATGTGCAGGAACTGTGACATTTTAGCACATAACAGCTACGTTAACGTTACCTAGGTACCGTGCAGTGCACGTGTAACGTTAAGTGACTGTACGTCAGAAACAGTGTTTCTGTCTGCCCTTAAACTCTAACGAAGCGTGCAACTTATTTGGAAAATGTAAGCATTTCTCTTAAAACTCTATATTGCCTAGTTCTAGTCTGCATGTGAGCAAAAGAGAATTCATTCTTCACAATTACAATTATGATGTCAACAATACTTTTCTTGTGCATTTCTTTTCTTGTATGGCAGATGCTGTGATGACCAGTTTCCCTGCAGCAACAGAATTTGATTGAAGAAATGCAATTGGGGGGCATTTTAAACAGGCACCAGGGAGAGCAATTAAAAATTAATCATGCTGTTTCTTATTTTACTTTTTAATTTGTCAATTATATTTTTATTGACTTAAGTTGTTGATTATATTGTATTTTTAATATTATTTTGTTCATTTTGATGTTTTGATCTATTTGTATTATCTAAAGTTGTCTAAGTTGCAGCTTTGTGATGTGCATGTATGGAAAAAAAAGATAAATGATCTTGTGCAGACAATATATTAACTTGTGTTCATAATGTCTATATGTTGCTCCACAGTATAAATTGATGATAAAATGTTGAGAAAAGTTTTGAAAATAAAGCAACAAAGAAACTAGTCCCTTGGTCCTCGGCCGTGGCCTCATTGTTACACAGATTACATTGAATCTCTCCTACCAGGTTTTTGAGATATTAGACATAGCCTATATATGTAGTCGTTCAATAGGCTCCTTCTAATTTATGACTAGTCTGTTCTTGGGCTATGGTTAGACGTCTATTAGATTTTCACTGACAGCCCAAATATAGCCTTGTTTTAACCTAGACATCTGAGCTTTGGTTCGACGTCTATTAGATGTCTTTTAGATGCAAAATTGCTTTATGGGCAGTTTCTCCTTCACTCAAGCTCCTAACAACATGCATGTGATGATGCGTTTAAAGGAACATCTAAACATTTTTTCACAAATGTGATGAACTTTGAACTCAAAGGCCCAGATGCTCCGACAACAGCTATGAAATACATTTAAACTAAGTCAACTCGCTGTCCACACAGATGAAAAGGCCCTGGTTCGTTTACACCTGCACGTTCTGAGTAGTTCTCCTAATATTTCCATCGTCTCCATGGTTACAAAAAACATATATTTCATGCATTTTATTAAAAATGGCCCAGGCGCCATCTTTTCTGCTAATAGTTTCATCGTCTCCATGGTTACAAAAAACATATATTTCATGCATTTTATTAAAAATGGCCCAGGCGCCATCTTTTATGCTAATAGTTTCATCGTCTCCATGGTTACAAAAAACATATATTTCATGCATTTTATTAAAAAATGGCCCAGGCGACATTTTTGTGCTAATAGTTTAATCGTCTCCATGGTTACAAAAAATATATATTTCATGCATTTTATTAAAAATGGCCCAGGCGCCATCTTATTCCCCCAAACTTTCGACGGCAGATTCGAAGCCCTCAAACCAAAGTAACGTTAACTGTTTTCAAATCCCTACACTATTAATATATTCCACACATTTCCAGCCACTTTTAACACATTAGGACCAACTCATAACAATTTTACTCTGAGAAACGTGGATCACCCAATCTGTGTTTTTTACAAGCCATCAAACAATCTGTTCACCTTTAAATTCAACAAGTTCTCTTCATTTTCGTACTTAAAAAGCTGTCAAAGTGTTGTGTAAAAACAGGACTTTAAGTTAAGTTTAGTTGTCTTACCTGCTGATGATTGTCACGCTGGCCTCGGATCAGCAGTCCTCAGTGTTAACAGCCCTTTCTCAGTAGTTTCCAGTTTCTTCTTCTTATAATTTCTCCTCTGGTTCAGTTGTCCAACGAGGTCCGTTTTCCAGATGCTTTCCAAAGCTTCAGATCTCCAAACAGTTCATCTTCCCAGCGCTCAGGTTCTGCAGGTCAGCTCGTGCCAAGTCCAAGTGCAAAGCGGACGAGCCTGCAGACCTCGCGTGAGCTCGGTCGCGCGACGCCGTTCTGTTGCCATGACATCTACTGATGCACGCGCATGTGTGTGTGAGCGAGTTCGTGAGAGATAAATCTATTTTACTAAGCAGCCAAACTGATTAGGCTCTAAATTGTAGTTTTTTTTTCCATGCAGCTTTGTGATGTGCATGTATGGAGAAAATGATTAATGATCTTGTGCAGACAATAACTTGCGTTCATAATGTCTATACGTTGCTCCACAGTATAGATTGATGATAAAATGTTGAGAAAACTTCTGAAAACAAAGCAACAAAGAAACTAGTCCCTTGGTCCTCGGCCGTGGCCACATTGTTTCACAGATTACATTCAATCTCTCCTACCAGGTTTTTGAGATATCTTACAAAAAACAAATGTGACCGAGTATATTCTTTGGCCGAGGATAATATGAATTGTAGGACTGAGCTGACATTGTCTTGACTCATATTAATCTCAACCTTAAAACTGGGATCCAGAACATCTGTGCTGGTCTCACAAGAATGTTCTGTGTTAAACCATGAACGCTCTGCGGGATACAGGCCGACCGCCTCCTCCTTGGCATCTTGGGCAGGTGCCCTGCCGGACCAGACACCACTTCTCTCCCGCAGAGCCTGTGGTGACCTGGAGTTTCCCTCTGTCAGACTCCATGATGGCCGATGCCTAAGCTCACCATCACAGCAGCCTCTCAGCTGCCATTATGGTTGAAATGCAGGACTGCCGAGAGAAGCCTGTAGAAAAGGCAGATGATGCAGTTCACAAGTTGTACACATGTGAATAAACCCAGAAGTAGAGACAACAGAGGAGATTTGTAAACCCTCATTCTTCTTGCATTGTGTGAAGTGTTGAGGCAACGCTGCCACCCTGTGGCTAAATGGTACCATTAGTCGTTGACGGGACAGAATATTCAAATACTATAAATACTTAGTTCCAGTTTATTAGGTACACCAAGCTAAAACTAATGCAGTCCAATACAACAGCCCTTCAATAAATTCTATGTTTTGAGGATATTAATGTTTTGTTCATGTGTTCTTACTCTTTATCCTGAAAATGGCTGTTGGGCTCAAACAGAAGATTAAAATAATGATTCTTCATATATTATGGAGCTGGAGAATTTAACACATTTTTCTACTCTACAGAATTACAAATCTTGGGACTAGAATAGATTCACAGAAGATCAAAGTATATACGATTATAATGACAAAATGTAGGTTGTAAAACATAAGCATAGGACGGATCCAGAAATCCTATTACATACAATTATGATGAAAAGTGATGAAATTGTATTAGATATAATTAGGAAAAGTATAGATTGTAAAACATAAGGGAAGAGGATGGATCCAGAAGGACAACTGAGCAGCTCCAGGTGATGCCCACCGAGAAGGACCCGAACCCCCCCACCACCACCACTGACACAGCACTTCCCCAGGAGGTGGATGCAATCACAGGTCCACACTCCGGTCCAAATACATGTTGTATGTAAAATAGTCAAACGTATCGCCTTAAGGACCAACTCATTTCCCCATTGAAACCCATTAAAACATCGATTTTTGATCCCACTGTAATTATAGCATAAATTCAATTCAATTCAATTCAATTTTATTTATATAGCCCAGTATCACAAATCACATTTGCCTCAAAGGACTTCACAATCTGTAACATACGACCCCCTCTGTCCTTAGACCCTCGATTCGATTAAGGAAAAACTACCCAAAAAAACCCTTTTAACAGGGGAAAAAATGATAGAAACCTCAGGAAGAGCAACAGAGGAGGGATCCCTCTCCCAGGACGGACAGACATGCAATAGATGTCGTAAGTACAGAATAGATTTATAGCATCAAAACTATAACAAATACAGCCATGATGGCAAAATTGTTGTATATATATATATATATATATATATTATTATGTTAGAAATGTTTAGGTGGTAAAACATAAGGGAAGATGATGGGTCCAGACGGACAACCGAGCAGCTCCAGGTGGAGCCCAACGAGCAGGACCCGAGCCACTCGTCCCCTGCACCATAGACACAGCAGCACTGCCCCAGCAGGTCGCCATATTCACCGATCCAGATACATCTCCGGACACTGAAATACCTGCTGAAAGTGACAGTAAGAAAGAAGAGACGGACAACAAAGCACAAAACTCCGGGAGAGGGAAGAAGTCAAGTTAGTGACATGCATTTATGTAATGAGAATGCATACAGATGGAGAGGAGGACAGAGGTGAAGAGAGAGAGGTGCATCATGGGAAGTCCCCCGACAGTCTAGGCCTATAGCAGCATAACTAAAGGATGGTTCAGGACTCTCCTGAGCCAGCCCTAACTATAAGCTTTATCAAAGAGAAAAGTCTTTAGCCTATTCTTAAATGTGGAGATGGTGTCTGCCTCCCGAACCCGAACTGGGATCTGATTCCACAGAAGAGGAGCTTGATAGCTGAAGGCTCTGGCTCCCATTCTACTTTTGGAGACTCTAGGAACCACAAGTAACCCTGCATTCTGAGAGCACAGTGTTCTAGTGGGGTAAATAAATAAATGCATGCCTTCTCTGAAGTCAGCCCTTCTTTGTGCAGAAAACCCTCCAAAGTTGTAGTTTTTACTCTTGTCCACCAGATGGCACAACCTTCCCAATGGTAGCATATGGGAGTAATAGAAGCTTTTTCTCCATAGGTTTGAATTGGGATTTTATGCTTCCAAGAAAACAGCCCTCCCTCAACATCAGTTTTTTGGCATAAAATCACTTTTTCTCTGATGCCACAGTGTCATTGTGGACTGCTGATGTGAAAATAAAAGATATTACTGTTTCCCACCAGATTCCACCATTTTCTGTAGGCCAAACATGGGAAAACGGTGGAATCTGGTGCAAAATAGTAAAATCTATATAAATCTATCTATAACAGTCACACTAGGCAAATACAGTGGCATTTAAAGGGTTAAAATCCTGAAAATGAATGATAATGTAATAGTTATGATAAAAACGGATGTAGGTGAAGAATTATTTTTTTTTTATTCTAATTATATGGCACTTGATATGTTACGGATGCCAATACACTATATGTGCCTTTTTTTAAGGATGCATAGGGGGTAATTACGTACGCAAAGCATTATAAATATATGAGCACATGTTAGTAATAGTTTTATCATGTTGCAGTTGTTTTGTGTGAAAGATGTGTGTTTTGTTGATATATTGTTGTAATTTTCTGGCTAACTGTCGATGTAGACTTAGCTCTCCCAGTTGGTTCACAGCCTGGTGATGTCATCTTCATCCAGCCCGAGAGGACAGCGCCTCTGAAAGTAAACATCTTCCCGAGAGGTCACATTGTGACCTCTCCCTTAGATATTTTATGGCTATCTTATCTGACAGCTGATCTAAACTGGTTTACTCCGTTGTGCTCATACAAAGGGCTCTTTCATATCTTTGAGACGTCTGTTAAAACTCGTCCCCGAACTCAGTGGATGGGGGTTGTCAGCATTTCTTACTGCATTCTTGCCCCACAGCACACAGTTATAAACTTCATAGTATCAACAATTTAGGAACCAGTGCTTAAAGTAAATGTTTTATGCATCTTAGCAACAGTATAACACATTTTTTCACGCTAACACAACAATAAATACTTCCCACATTTTGCTTCTCGTTGCTGAAATCACTGTGCTGAATATTCTGGTTTACAAGTTTAGCAAGCGTTACGGTGCACAGCTCACGTTTCCCGCCGGTGGAAGTACCGTTAGCAGCCGCCTGCTGGAGAGGAAAGTGATGAAGCAGCTGTGTGTTGGAAGTAACCGCAGCAGCTGTCAGATGTTATCCCATCCTGAACTCCTTCGTTTCACCCAACATAATCCTGTCTAAAATGAGCACCGAACACGACCATGATTTTCATTACAGATGCAGCAGTGAAGTCCCGTCTCTTTACCGGCAACATCCACCAGGCACCAAAGCTAGCTAGCTAGCAAGCATTTTCTGTTATGAAATCTGCACAAACACAATATTTTGCCATGATTTAAAATGGTGAAATTAAATGTAAAACTAAGTGACAGCTGCTTACACTGCCCTTTGGAATTCCATTAGTCATTTCAAATTCATCAGACATTTCTGATCCCACTTTAACTCTAAATCCTCTTTCTGATAAAAAAGACCCAGATATAGAACCTACCTCTAATTTCCATCTTATTCAATATAATTAATAACCTTCCCTTCACGTGGGGTCGTAAGCCTTTTCAATATCAAAGAACACAATGTTAATTTAGTCTTTCATTTGAAACTATCTCATTGCTTACTTTCACAACAGCATCCATTGTGGTATGGTCTTTACTGAAACCACTTTGGTATGGTGAGAATATTCCTCTATGTTCAAGGAAATAATTAAGTCTTCTGACTAATATCTTCTCCAACCACTTGCATAGGTGGGATGTTAGGGGTCTATAATTGCTAGCATTATTAGCACTCTGCACAAACACAATAATTGGCCATGATGTAAAATGGTGAAATGAAATGAAATAAAGCTAAGTAACAGCTGCTCACACTGACTAACGATAGGTCGTTACTAAAGGTCGGCCTACATGCTGGAGTGGTAAACTAGGTTTCATAACATAGGATTCTACTGATGTGGCTGATTGTTTTACAGCTGCATCACAGTCATCCTCACTCAGAGGTGTTCACACAATCTCCAACATGATATGATAACTATGAAAGGAATGTTCCATCAGTGTGACCAAACACAACATGACAAATGATTGTTTATTGATCAGCGTGTATTGTAAAGATTTTATTCCGAGCTGAGGATGAATCCACGATGTCCAGAGATCGCTGTCTGTCTTTACATTGATGACAGATTGTCATGTTGTTGTAGTAAACCTGCAGCGAGCAGCTTCCCAGAGTCAGTCAAGTTCGCTCTCTTTCTGGAACGGAAAAGAGTTTCCCTCATCTCAGGGTCAACAAACTCAGTTACACTAAACCCACTTTCTGAAACAGGGGTGTTTGGATATACGAAGTTGGGTTTTTTTTTTTATTACATTGGGGTTGTTGTTTGTTGTTGGTCCACATTTGAGCCCAATGATTCTGCGAGAGAACCCGTCCAAGCAGTTTTAATTAGTCATTTACCCATCTACATGCCTACGACGTGTATGCATTCACATTACCGTCTCCCTTTTAACACAGAGCCCATGTTTCTGCTTTGAAGGCTAGCAGCCCCGTCTCAAATCCTAAGTCTTTTAAGCATGCTTCTGGGTCCCACGGTACATTTTGATGTCATACTATGTTGAAAGCATATGAAAAATTAGGATGCATCATATGTCCTTTGCTAAAGTATCCTCATATAATTTCAATCTCCCCTTCCATACTTTCAAATGCAGTTTAAGATATGTGCAAAGGCACAGCTGAGGGTAGTAGGCTAGCTCGGCTAGGCTACACAAACAGGAAATGACGTGTGAACTGTCGCCAGGGACTTGGATTCTGTCCAATCACAAACACGGAGTGTTGTCCCTCCCTTTATGTAATGTGAAATGTTGTTGTGTTTTGACCCTCAGGGCCACTTTACTTTTTAAGACTTATTCAAGTCGACAACTGGCAGAAACAAATTACATTTTATTTGCCTGTTTCCTGTGAGAAGTACAACCATTCCCTAATATTGACCTACAGTATATTTGCATGTAATTGCACCTTCGTGCTCCTAAGCTCTGGAATTGTTTTCCCAAAGCCTTGGGTGAAATATTAAAACCCAAGATAATCATTTTCATCTTGCAGCATGTGCTTGAATTAGTCCACTGATGGTCCTGCTGGGCGGAATATATTAAAGATTATCTACAATCTAACAATCTGTTTCTGTGTGGGGGGGCTTACCACAAATTCTTAAAATCATCTAAAACAGATTAGAAAAATACAAATAATAGTTAAAATGTGAATCCCAACACCCATAGAAGTCTTTCTCTGAAACATCATTGTGGTTATGAGTGAGGAAAACAAGCATTTGTAGTTGTAAAGTTGAAATTTTAAATATTGAGAAGGTTAACAATGACCTTCCTGCTCTCAGTGTGCACCATCCCAAAGGCACCTGAATCAGTGAGTGAGGAAGGTGCGCCCTGGGTTTAGCCTCTCAGGCATCCAGCTCTCCCAAATGTCTTCTTTGAGGGCAGATTCTAGCTTGAACCCTAGCATTAAAATGTACTGTCCATAGCCTATAGCGTTTAATCTGCACTTTTATGACCACAGCTTGATTTTTATTTTCCCCAGTGAGGTCTTGTTGGTAGACAGCCGGGAGCGATGCTGCCTGGCAGACCCATACAGACCCAGCCCAAGGCAAAATCCTTCATTGCGTCGAAACAAGTTGTGTTGACAGCTGTTAGCCCAGCTAGCTTAATGTTAGCTAGTCTCTCGTCAAGATCGACTCTCATGGTTTTACACGTCCGTTGGCCGTCTTTCATTCATGCAGTGTCTAGTATCAGTGTGAGACATGCAGGATAAGTATAACGAGATAGGCTTTGTCCAGCAAATACTCGGTTTGAATTTAGTGCCGAGAAAGAACGGCACGTACCGAGGCAACGACACATCGCTCAGCGACTTCTCAGGTGAGCTAACGTTTGGTAGCTTAATAGCCACACAGGTTGTGTATCAGTGCTGAAATGCTTTATGGCATGGGGGGCTTTTGAACAAACGGCCCAATTCCCGTGAAAATGTAGGCTATCCCTAATATGCATTTGTTTGACCCTTGTGTGTACGCGTTAGCATTGTTTAGGTAACGTTACTGTAACGTTACATTCGTGAAGCTAGCTAACTTCCTGCTTTATCTCAACAAATGTGTGGTATTATTTTCGCAGAGAGAATGCGCAACGTTACATTGAATTAACCAACCGAAACGCGATTAAGACACTTTTATATTACTTTCTTATTATTATTATAAGATTGCATTGTGTTTCTTAGACATGCTACGTGTGTATTTAACGTTACTTGTCTGTGTAAGTTAGGAACATTGAAATAAGAACATATTTGGATGCCCGTTGCTTTTACTCGGGGAGTGGGCGACACGTCAATTCAATATTCGATCGCAAACCCTCTGTCTAAGGCACAGGTGTCAAACTCTGGCCCTAATTGCCCCGCAGTGAAATTATATTTGGCCCGCGAGGCAATACCAAATGACTACTAGAGCTGGCCCCCTGGTATTATACAGCGCATTCACCGCTAATACTATAAATCCCATAATGCTCTACTGTTGTTTTGGCGCGTCAATCAGGACAGGACCCAGAAACGCCCTCTCCTCTGTGACAGCAGTCATAGCGACCTCATGCTACACCTGTCACCGTGCTACCCCTTCCCAAAAATGGCGAAAAGAAAGGCAAAAAAACAGGAGCTTTCTGGACAGGTAGGAGGCAGAATATCTGTTTACATATGTTAAAGACAGACTTGTTTGTCTTGTACGTGGAGCCGACGTGGCTATAACTAAGGAGTAACGTTACAACATTCGCAAAACTTGTTTGGGTCCATATTAAAAGGTTAATTTGTTCAATGTTCAAGTTAGAAATTCTGGCCCACTGTGTATTTGAGTTTGACACCCCTGGTCTAAGGCGTTTCTGTCATTTAGGTTAGAAATGCAAAGTAGTCGTGTCGTGGAAGAGACTAACGTAACTTTACAGATTAGTGTGTGTGTGTGTGTGTGTGTGTGCAGCATGAACACTTGAAAATACAATACAATAGCACCGCTTTTATAAGATCTGCACTGTCCAGTTTCTATAGATTTTTATTAAGGTTTGAGCAGCCAAGTTCATTAGCTGATTGTTCCACATAGATGTGGTAATGAAACCATGTTTATGTTGCACTGCATTGCTCTTACATTTACTATGACATTGGATGTACCCTAGTCTGGGATTCTGGTTAATGCTTTGCTGTCATATATATATTATATATGTATCTCAACCTGTGCCCTGCCCTGCCTGAAAAGATGCATTACACTTCAGTGAAAGTTTCCAGCATTTTCACCATTCCACCTGTGCACTGAACAAAGAATGTACGACTGCAGTTAAATTATTAATAATTTCAGTGAATCATTTCCATAGTCCGCAAACCATAAATTGCCATAGTGCACTGTGGAACTATGCACGGTTTGAACTTTGACCAAGCGTCACCCTCCGGGGCTGAAAACGGAAGCCAATCTGGAAGTGCCAAAACCTGCAGTTCACCGAATGCCCACTTGAGGCTGGCTCCAAAAGCGAGTCAATCCCCGTAGAGCCCCATGTTAAAATGTCCAACTTTACAGCAGAACTAAACATGTTTACAGCCTGGTATAAACCCCCCCAAAAAAACAGTTTTGGTGTCTGTAGCTAATTTCCCCCTTCATGACAACTGTGAGGGGGGTGAACTCACCTGTTGAAATTATATTAAAGGAACACTCCACTTTTTTTGAAAATAGGCTCATTTTCCAATTCCCCTCATGTTAAATAGTTGAGTTTTACAGTTTTTGAATCCATTCAGCCGATCTTTGTATCTGGCGGTAGCACTTTTAGCAAAGCTTAGCATACATCATTGAATCGGATTAGCCCGTAAGCATCTCGTTCCAAAATGACCAAAGACACTTTCAATATTTTTCCTATTTAAAACTTGACTCTTCTGTAGTTACATCGTGTGCTAAGACCAGCTGAAAATGAAAAGTTGCGATTTTCTACACCGATATGGTGAGGAACTATTCTCTCATTCCTGTGTAATAGTCAAGGAACTTAGCGGCCGTACCACGGGTGCAGCGGCGCAATGATATTACGCAGCGCCTCAGAGTAGTCCCCAGCTAGGTAACTTCCAATGTGGCCAGCACTAAGTTTGTGTAGTTGCACAGAAAGTTTCAGGCCTGCAGCCGGCAGATTGGGTAGTGTATTTACCTCGATCAGGTTGACCCTTGCCATCGACGGTAAGACCCGGACCCGCTCACTACAAGACAGGCACTCACTTTCGGTCGGCATAGGATGGCAAGACCCACACTTGCACCACCAGTTCAAATCTGCCCTCTTTGTCCCTTCTGCCCCTGTCTGTTCAGCCACGCTTTCTTGCCTTTCACGTTCCCAAAGCTCATCTTCAGTGTATTCCGGTTCAAATAGATCCGGTTCAGGATCTGCACCAAAGTAAATATCTTTGGAATCGTCTCTCACAAACGTCTCCATGGATACAAGACGTCACGCTAGTTATGATGACTTTCAGTACAGTTCAGTTTATTTTCTTTACTACAATAAATAACTTTACATTTATTAGCATTATGTTTTATTCCCCATTTTTTTCATGGCCAATGGGCCGGGCCAATGTGATGTGTCCTCCACAGTAAAGAGGTTGAAGGCGTTTCACAAGACATTAAGGTTTTGCCCAATTGTGACTGTTATTATCCATAGGTTCTTATCATTATAATTACTGTTACACATATTTTCATTTATGTAAAGTCTACATAAGTCATACAAAACAACTTATTTACTTTAGAGTAAAAGCACATTCTTTAAAGCTGTCATTCATCAGTGTCAAATGTAAATATAGTGGGGATCTAAACTTCTAAAAAAAAATAAGTTAATAGTTATGAAAAGTTAGTAAATGAAAATATTATGATGGTGTTTATCCCTGATAGCAATGAGTCGGCGGACCGCAAAATGTGAACTAGAACTATATAGTTCCCATTTTGCATAGATGTTACCAGAAAGGGGGGGAAAAAGAACTGACGTTATGTGCAGGCTTTGTTTGGCCATTTCTTTAAGACAAATGTGGAACGTTCGCTGAGAAACTATACTCTTGTGAAAACAATTGTCTGCACACTGAATAGTTTGAAGCCCCCTAGGAGGTGTCATTCATTTGTGATATCGGAGAAGGTCTTGTGGGTATTTCACAGGTAAAAGAAAAAAACCTGGCTGATCGAATGCACCTACTTGATCAGGTGAATGTTTCTTTTTGCCTAAATATAAGCCTCAACAATACCTGTGTATTTGCCTGAGAAAGACCTCAGCGTTTGCAACATTCAAATTAATGATACCTGCTAGGGGGATGCAGGTAAGTCAGATAAAAATGTTAAATCTAACCTGTTCAGTCAGTAGTAAAGACAAAAGGAGTGCCAATATAAATAGAACTAATTCAAATGTGAACAATTTTTTTTATAAAAGGACATAAAACACAAGAAGGTGGACAATATTTTAAACTAGAAGTGAACATATTGATTAAAATGCAATCAGACTGGGCCTGTGTAAGAGGTAACAGCTACGCCCAGCTATGCAGCGTCCATAGGGTGGTAGGGGGAAAGGGGGATAAAGGGTGGGATTGTAGGGATGAGGAAGAGCAGAGGTGGTATCTGTTTTAGGGCTAATCACGTGACATCCAAATAAACAACTCGCAACTAAAGTTACGTGAAAATCCAAATTCAGGTTATCGAGTTTTCTTCAAACTGTTTCTTAGACATGTATTTGGTAAAAATTACTCTAAATCCCTGTAACACTGTTATCTGAGAGTTGGGCCGCTGCCACCCACTTTGGGCTTCAAAACGGCTTTTCAGAGACCTGCGGGTCATGTCACAGACACTACGTCCATTTTTTATACAGTCTATGACTTTGACTGGCATGAAGGGATGTGTGACTACATGACTGTGTGTTTGTCCAGAGATGTGGTATGGAGTGTTTCTGTGGGCAGCCGTCTCCTCCCTGGTCTTCCACCTACCTGCAGCTCTGCTGTCCCTCGCCGCGCTGCGTCAGCACAAGATGGCCCGATTCATGCCCATCGCCATCCTCCTCATGGGCATCGTGGGACCAGTTTGTGGGGGAGTCCTCACCAGTAAGTCTTCTATATGTATGTGTATATGGTAAACAGAGTGTACATGTATAGTGCCTTTCTAGTCTTAAAACTACTCAAAGTGCTTTCACACTACATATCATAATTCACCCCATTCACACACTGATGGCAGGAGCTGACTACAAGTACAAAGTAGTCTAATCAATCACACACACTCACACACCGAAGGCACAGCCTTGGGAGCAATTTGGGGTTCAGTATCTTGCTCAAGGACACTTCGACACGTAGGCTGGGGGTAGCCGGGATCGAACCGCCGACCTTCCGATGGGGGACGACCTGCTCTGCCCCTACACACACACATACAGGTTTGCAGCACTATCTTCGTGGGGACTTGTCATTGACATTATGCATTCCCTAGCCCCTTACCCTAATCCTAACCATCACAACAAAATGCCTAAACCTAACCTTAACCTAATTGTAACATTTACCCTAAAACCCTCAAAAAGCCCTTTAAACTTGTGGGGTCCAAAATTTTGGCCTCACAAAGGAGGTCAGCCCCACAAGTATAGTGGGCTACTGGTTTTTGGGCCCCACGAATGTAGTAAAACAAGAGCACACACACAGAAACACTCAGCCCACTAGTGATTGCACAGTGTTTTGAAATAGTGGAGTTTCTTTCCTGTGGAGTCCAGCTGTCATAAAGGACAGCAGATTTGCCACACTAGTAGGCTGAGGTGGACAAATTGCAGAAAAGAACGGCTCTGCTATTGATTGAGAGGTTTATTTGAGTCAGATATGCCTGTATCGGCCCCTTGGATTACCTTAGCACATCTCTAGATTATTATATATTAGTAAACTGTGATTTTGTAACTGGAAAAGCAAAACCATTGCTTGCCTATCAGACATTAGGTCAAAGTAAACAATAGAGATGTTCAGTCATTTCTGTTGTGTTCTTATTTTTTTAAGGTGCAGCCATAGCAGGTGTGTACAAGGCAGCAGGGAAGAGGATGATCTCTTTAGAGGCTCTTGTTTTCGGTGTGGGACAGTCGTTTTGTGTCCTCATCATCTCCTTCCTCAGGGTACTTGCCACCCTTTAGCAGTGCTGAGGCCTACCTGGCTGGACCTAATGCTGCCGGGTGAGTCTCACACCAGTCACACCTTCTCTTGACGGGACCTGAGTTTATCATGGTACAAGACTTCGATCCCTGGCACATCCTGGGACACAAGTAAACCAGTCAGGCCCAGGACATGATGTCATTTCCTACTAATGGACCAGGACCAGAGCGGATTTTATTCAACCATCAACGCAAGAGCAGTGTGTAAACTGGAGGTGTGCGTTATGCAGCACTAAGCCTTCTGATTTGCTGTTGAGCCATCTGTATGACGTACACTGTAGGACAGCACAATGCTGCATTCACATCAGAGTAGGGTTGTCAAAAGTATCAATACTTTGATCCTTTTTCAATACCACGTTTAAAACAATACGATCTCCGTTAATTCAGAAAAAAACAGATCTACGATCAGATTTTCAATCCAAGGCTGCACAGATGAAATAACGGGGAAGAAAAACAACTGGTCCTTAATATGTGTTCAGTGACTTTTTCCGTATCAGCACTGTGTGCAGGTGTTCAATTAAAAAAAATGACAATGTATCCTGTTTTGTGTGCCGAGGACTTTTTTCCTCTCATTGACGTGGTATTGAAGCGGTATCAAGTATCTTTTTTTTTTTTTTTAATACTAGTATTGTAAGTGTAAAATTCTGACAACCCTACCACAGAGCAACGACACACTACATACTGTATAAGCTGTTTATTTAAATATACCCTGGCAGTGCGTCCTCAGTTTATTCCAAAGTGAAGAGAAAACCTTAAATAATCATTATTCACTAACTTAGCAGTTTTCCTGTATGATGTGAAGGCAGCAGGATGCTGTTCTTCCCTGTTGCCAGAGGTTACGGGTTGACACTAACCTTTCTCAGGGGCTGTGTGTGAGTGAGTGTATCTTTCACTATGCGTCCGACAACAGTTTGACTCCATGCAATGACCGCAGGGAGACAGACTAATGATGCACTGTTGAGACAGGAAGATGATGGTAATATGCAAGATTCTGGCTTTTTTCCCATGAGGCCTTAATAACTCTTTTCTAACTTCCAAAAGTGGTGTTTATCTTCAGGGCTGTCTTTCTCTGTGTCTTGCTGCTGCTTTTGTTCTTACTCAGATTTTTTTGTTCTAATGAATTCAAGTCTGACTGTTGATTCCAAATTAGTTAGACATACGCACGTACAACATGTTCCCTTCTAGCTTTCCCGGCTGATGTATTTTAGACAAGCGTACAAGGGAGGAGGGTTTTACGAGTAGAAATTGTGTTTAATCCTGATCAGAGCCCTGCAAATGCAGCCTAGAGAATGTCTTCACAGTTTCCATGCTCATCTTAATGGTTTGTGTCTTCAGAGGTTTGTACACGGAGCACCACGATGGTCAGATTCTCTCTTTGAATGATAGTATGTTTTACAGTGGTATCATTACATGACAGTGAACTGATTTTGTATATACTCTAAATGATTTCCAAATCATGACCAAATATGAGTGGATGTTTTATTTTTTGTGCATATGATGTTTCAACCTTGTAGTTTTTAAAGGCTCAGCAAATTCCTACAGTCTTCAGTGACTGCTTTTAGTTTTTAGCTGACAGGTGTTTTAGCAGTATCATATGTGCAACTTGCACGTGAAATACTTTTATTTGTTAAAAAAAAAAGACAAAAAAGATTGGGCTTGCAAGTGATGTCGTTTGCTGTTTCTGTATTAGCAATGATTTAAAACTAGCTGCTGACACCACTACAAGAAAAGTATTTATTGTTGAAGTCACTTTTCACAGTGAATTGACACTGGGTTTTGTTTGATATTTAATGTTTGTATCATTGTCTTAATGAAAAGGCTGCTGTCATAAATCAGCATCTTGACACAAACATCAAGAAATGCTTTTGGCCAGCCGAAATATATTGGTTCTATTCACTACCATTTAATTTAAAGAAAATGTCTTCTCTTGACTCAGCTTTAAAATGAGGTGAAATCCAGGAGGCACCTTAAGGCCCATGCAATTAGAGTTTAGAGTTGCCAGCTTCAGCCAGTTAAGATTCTAGTCTTGACTATGAATGTAACAGAAACGAGACACATGGCAAAAATCCACGGAGAATCTGTGGAGCAAAGTTTGGGTAATGTCTTTTCTGTCAGATCCAAAACTTTTCTTCTTTTAATTTTAATTTAAATTCTGGTGCAGGTTGTTTTGCACGGGAAATTCAATTTGGAAATATTGATTTCCTGTATTTCCCTGCTTATGCGATAATGATCCCATCCTGTAATAGAGCTCAAACATGATCCAACATCTCCATCTCCCCCAAAGTGACTTTAATGACAACACACTCAGATTGTAAGGACAAGACTACAGACATTCAGCACCCATGGGACCAACAATGGGATAGGGATTGTTTCTGGGCAGCACCCAAAGTGATAGTTACCTGAAGATGTCAGAGACCAACAGGAGAGGATATTTTTGCTTTTGTCTTCTTGCAGACAAATTTTAATGGTCTTAAGCTTTTGCCTCAAGATGAGATTCTCTGCCACACCAAACCACTAACTTCTTAAACCTTTTTAATTTCAGTGATCTAGATTTTCCTTTTAACTTTGATATGCTTAGTGTGTGGCGTTACACTGTACATATGTTGGGAAGTGCATTCATTTGAAGTGAGATGAATGAAAGTATAAATGTTGGTTCCTCCAAGCACCTCATTGAAATGTCTGGCTGATGCAGAAACAAATGAGCCTTGTTTGAAATGAAGTCTTGTTTACCCCTTGGCCTTGCTTTTATGCTGTACATTTTGGAGAATGTTTATTTTTTTATGGTTGTGTAATTTAGCTCTTTGAGCGTGTATGTGCTCTCTGGTTCTGTTACAGCAGCACATGTTGGTGGGGGGGGGGTTAAAACCTAGATATTTTCGTCAGATGGTATTTAACATTTTAAATATGTCCTAATTGGCTTCCTCATTAGCGTGGTAGACTATGTGGTAATTGGGGGCTATAGGCACTTATTTACCAACAAGACTTTTTGCGAGGATGATTTCAGAGCGTCTTGTATTGAGATTAAACGTCACAAGTAAAAGCAAATGCTTTTATGTGAACTGTTCGAGACAGCAGTAAATGTCCTTGTGCACAGACTGGACTGTCTCAGGGGAAACCAAGTTCAGCCTCACCCTTTACATCACACTCCCAGCTGGGGTTAAAGTCCAAGTGTAAATGCCCTTGGGACTACTTAAAGCAGGAGGATAAAAAAGGCATGAAAATGTGGATTCACAGAAATGTTAAGTCAGAACACTTAAAAAAATAATGAAGTAACTCTAATAAAAGTAGCTGCACAAAACACTTCTCTCAGTTGGTACATGTGCCAGGCCTATTTCCACTAGGAAAAAAAAAAAGAGTGAAAACTTAGGAATGTTAATAATCCTAAATCAAACTTGTGCAAAACTAATGCAGACTAATTCATCAGTCCTGCAGTAAATCCTACCTTCATGAAGGTTATAATGTTCAGTTTTTGTTGAAACTGTTTTAGAAAGATGTTGATTCAACTGTGTGATCATTTTGGAGGATGTAGTTTGGTGCTGGTGAGTTGTATTGCATCATACCGGAAGGTATTTCTAATGCCCCATTTATATCAATGAGTTAGACTGACTTAATTTTACTTAGGTAGACCTAATAAACTGTCAACATTTAGAAATGTTGGTGAGATCCTCATTTTGATCTTAATTTCATCTCATTACTGGCTTAGCAAATCTCAATTTCGATTCACCATGAATATTAGTATTTTTGTCATTCCCTACATTTTTACTTTTCTATTTTGTTTTTTGTTTTCTGGCAGAAATGGGCTTCTATACCTGTCAGTTTTCCAGTACAAACAATTCGTTTTGAAAAGAGAGAACTTCATGTCAAGAAACTTCCTGACTCCTGGGACATTTTTAAATCTTTTTTGTAAGAGAGGGTGATGTGATGTGCACAGAAAACTGGAACAAGCGATCTGATTTGCCAAATATATTAATGTTAAGTTCTCTCTGATGGACAACCACATTGTAAGAACCGCCAGGCAAAGTAAGTGTCAGAATAAAATAACAAGTGGTAATGCTGGGTATCTGCTGTAATAGAACCATTTATTTGCACATGGTTTGGTCCACATTCCTGGACTTATTTTGTTCCATTTTTACCAGATTAAAAAGGTTTTAAAAGTGGTTTTTATTAGAGTAAATTAAGTGCCAATGGTTAATATTTTCATGGAATAAAAATGTTTGAACTATAATGGTGTGGTGTGGTGTGGTGTGGTGTTCTTGTCCTTTATCCACCTCTAGGGGTGACCTGTAGGAGCTGCAACAACAGTAACAGCATTTAAACCATGCTATGCTATCATCCTCCGATTGTTTAAATGACTGATAATGGAAATGGCCCTCAACAAACCACTGATAATGCATTTAAAGAGTTCCACTACCATTAGAGGTATAACTGCTGTATAAATGGCACAATATAATTGATATGCAACAATGACACTAGATAGAGACCTGCTCACAAGAAAGCTGCTTTTTCATTTTAAAATATTCCATTTGCTGTTTACACAAACAAAATGTAAAACCATGTTTTATATATTACCATGGAGGTAAGTAATGAGGTGAGATGTATTGAATAAACTGCATCTATCATACCAGAATTCCTATTCTGGGGAAACATTTTTTCAGATAAGCAGAAGAAGATGGATGGAAACATTTTTTGGCATCCCTTTACAAAAATGTTAATTGGCACAATATATGGTTATATTTTGATAAATATTGTGTTAGTTGTAAAGTAAGATAAATCTTTTACATCAGATACAGCCAGTAATCTGCGCCTTCGGTGTGTGAGTGAGTGTGACTGGTTAGTTTAATTTGTACTGATGGGCAGTTAGCTCCTGCCATCAGTGTATGAATGTGTGTGAATGGGGTGAATGTGATGTAGTGTAAAAGCGCTTTGAGTGGTCAGAAAGACTAGAAAGGCGCTATACAAGTACAGTCCATTTACCATTTACCATTTAATCATGTTTGAGAGATTTAAACTGGATATTGATACTGGATATTCTTGTGATTTTTGTGGATTAAACATAGCTACTTACCATTTTTTCTCTTCTTGGATATAAAGAGAAAAAAAGCTACAGTATATATGTTTGTTGGTATATGCAGGTATTTGACATGTTTCCCTTTATTACTCTGATTATATCCCTGGTGTGATTAGGTTTGTTTATACAGGCTGTTGTATGTATGTAATTTAAAAGTAAAAGATACCTCATTTAAACATAGAAAATCCAGTACACCTAAGATAAGCCTTTATTGATCCCCAGAGGTGAAATTCAATTAAATTCAATTGGAAGTCCAATTAAATAAAAAGCTATTTATTTATATTTTGAACCATATTGACTCATTTATTAATTCCATAGGCATGTTTATGTATTTATTTAATATTGAATGAAATGGCATTCCATATACAACTGGTATTACTGTTTCTACTACTGCTGCAACTCCAACCACTAGTGGCACTACTACTATCTCTACTACTAATAAACTCTTATTACTATTAAATAGAGCTACAACAAGGTTGCCATTGTACATGTGTATGTCCATGGGCTCATCAAGAGTTGGTATGTAAACTTGCAGAATTCTTTTCAAAGATGATGGATGGATTGACGTGATCTAACAAACTCTGCATCTCCTTGTGCAGCTCGATGAGGCGCGCGAGTGCCTCCTCAGCAGCTGCGACTGAAAGCTGACCCGCGCGAGGGGGGAAACGGGGACGCGTGCGGCGCTCATCGGTGTCAGACACCCGGAGGTGAGACGGCCAATTAGATTCCGACGCTGGCTGAGGGCTGTGAACGGACGGCCTCTCTCTCTCTCCACCCCCAACACACACACACACACTGCGCCTGGCACAGAGAAAAACAGAAAGTGAGGCCAGCAGTATCAGTAACGGTAGACCTGCTTGTTGTGGTGTCCCGGTCCTCTAACCCTCCAGGCTAGCAGCACTGAACCGTCGCTATGTCTCTGCCCGCCGTTTCCCGGTTGTTCAGGAGCGCGCTGAGGACTCAGCTGGTCCCTGTGGCTAATTTGACGTCCAAACCTGCCAAACACAATATCACTACAGGGGTGAGTTCATGTTGACTGTACGTGAACGCAGCAAGTAGCCTGCTCTCGCCCGCAACAGGCTCTAAATCCATTCCCTTCCGCTTTATTAAGTGTTAAACGCTATTTGTTCCGCGTCGCAGCGCGTCTTGGCCTGATATGACAGAGCACAATCCCACCTGCAGGGTTGACTCGTCCCTAACTGCGTCAAACTTGACGCTCCTTCTCCTACCTAAAGTGTTCATTGTCCACGCGGGACGTAGACTAGCCTGTGCCCCGTGCACCGTGCCCTACGATAACTGCCTTTCAGCGCTTACAATCGACGCGTCGGTGTCTCGCCATTTGTGCGCCTAATTCCAACACGTAGACACATCTGCCAGCTCAGACAAAAATAGCAAGCTATCGACCAAACCCCGAAATGTCCACATTACACAGCCGAACACGTAGAACTTGGTATTTTTGCCTCAGTATTTCAGCTGCAGAAGTTTAATACTGGAGTGGAAGTTGGATACTGTGTCTCCGCTCACGCGGCCCTGTTGCGCAGGTGCCAAGTGACCGACCTTGACACGGTCAGGCCGTGAACAAAAGGTTTTAAGAAATGATTGTATTTAGGCATTTAACCTAGTTTTGCACACACTGTCAGTCACGGGGGCTGGTTAACCACAAATATTATTATTATTTAGGCCTGCTCAGTTCCTTGTAATGTCTGGTTACATTTAGCTCACCAGGCCCCAACTCAGAGAGGGAAGGGGTCATAATCATTTTAAAATGATTTTAATCCGACTTTAGCAGAACTCAAGTATGAGAACTATGGGAGCTTAGGGTCGGTTGTATACATTTCGTAGTTTGCCCAAGTTACAACTCGAAAACAAAAAGTAAGCAGGAACCTCAGATTGGATCACTTATTGCAACACATGCCCTCCATGTGTTAAGGTCCGCATGCTCTGTGAGAAAATAGTATCGTCATTATTACTATTATTTTACCTTGTTTGCTTATTATTTTATTAGATACTCCCTGATCCACAACAGGAAATGAGAATTTACCACAAAAAATTCTAAATGTTTCCAAAGCCTGTATTTAGAGGAAGTTTATTGTATGCATGTGTACTGCTTTGTCTTAAGATAATGCTGAGAGGTGTCTCATCTTGTTGAGTATTTTTTTCTTTTTGTTTTTACAGTTTTATAGCAACACGGAAATATTCCTCAAACTGAGACTGGAAAAAAGGACTGTTAAATTGAATTTGACCGCACAGTATACTGTTATTAATTTATATTGAGCCTGAATGATATTGGATATTTAAGGCTAACAGTGATATTTTTTGAATAACTAAATAATGATAACGATCATCCAGTATTTATTCACATAAACAAACATTTCACATATAAACTGTATTATCTAAGATGGCAACACATTTTTAGCATACAGTATCTAATAACATATAGGCCAGTGCTTTAACCGTACCCTGCGAAGGTTTCTTGTAAACAAACAAAGTTTCTGTCTAAATTCAGCCCTTGAGGTCTAACAAACATGTGGAATGAATTTCATTGCTCATAGAACATTTGCAACGGTGATTTTTGATGTGTGTCTCGTTGTGTATGCGATGCAAATAAAAACATTGCTCCATAGCGCCTCCGGTGGCCAGAAACTCTGCAGGGTACCTTTAAATCCATGACGCCATCGGTCCTGCTGACATGTCTGTTGAGCTCTATTAGACACGTTTCCTTACTTTTTTTTTGTGAGAGACTGGAGCATTCTTTTCCTTTTGCTACTTTCCGCTACATGACGGAGAAATACAGACAGAGTATTTCATAGCGCTTATTTTTCACCTAGAACACTAACCAACCCAGTCGATGTTTCTGATATAGCTTTATTATCAGGACAACGAGCAGAACTGTAAGAATGCCCATGTATCTGGACTCTACTTTAACAACAGTAATAAGTCATTGGAGATGGGTTTCATTAGAAAACCAGTATGTTTGAGTTGTTGCTGGTACTCAAGGAATTGTAGAGTCCTAAAAACAGATAGGCAGGGTTTAAAACAGCTGATTGTTGTTTTTGGATTGAATCCTGACAGACGACAGACTCTAAGAGTATTTTTGTTGTGTTTACATCCAAAGATAACAGCAGCCTTTTGGCTTTACGTGACCACATATGGACACAAGTTTAGTGAACAAGGCCGGTAATGTCATTTACCAGCCGAAAGAGGAAAAAGAAGAGATTTAACCATTCCCTTTCCTTTTGTTTGGGTGTTTTAGTTTTAGTTTAAAATCTGAAAATGCTATTGTGAACAGATGAGACTAGTGTGTGTACGCTGTATTTACCATCCGTTCCCATCTATCTACATCAGATTCATTTCAATTATTTTTGGGGGGCTGCAAGGTAATATGAAGTTAACCATCTCTGTGTGTCTGTGTCGTTCAGGAGCAGGCAATAGCTATGACAGCCCTGTTTGTGGCCATCCTGGGTCCTTCCGGCTGGATACTGGCTCACCTGGAGGACTACAAGAAGAAGGAGTAGAAGAGGAAGAAGAGGGAGTCTCATTCCAGCCCAGATGAAGATGCAGACCAGCCCACTCTCCCTCCACGTCTCTCACTCTGCTCCGTCTTTCTTCAGCTGATGAGACGAGATGCCAGCTTTCTGCTTCCAAGTTGTGTCTGCCCTTCTGGCCTATGATAATGTACATCTGTGCATCTTTCAACCTCTTACCAATAAATACATGTTCACTATATAGAAAACTGGGCTCAGTGTGTGTGTGTGGTGTTTAATTGCAGATTTTCCTCTGATTTGGGTAATAAGTGTTACCATTACTGTTACAGTAACAGTATAACAGTTACCGTTATACAGCTTGTAGATACATGCATAGTACATGTGACCATACAACTCAACATATATTTCAATATGTGACAAGGTCATTCCATCCACTTACACCTACATAATGATAGATAATCACTGTATATGTACACGTGATGATAATCTTTTAGATTCCTTCCATATATATTAACATCAGCTGCCATAAGAAAAATCCTGATCACACATTATATGGTCAGATATTTTTCTACATTGTATGAGGCAAATGCAGCTGGAGCTGAAATAGTTCTATTCATTGATTAGCTGTTTCACAAAAGGCTAATCAACAGTCATTTTGATTATCAATTTATCATTTTAAGTTCCCCTCCAGTTGTGTCTTAAAACATGTAAAAATACTCTGCCTTGAGTGTCAATGTAATAAGGAGCTTACACTAAAAGACCAGGGGCCATGTTCACAAAACATCCTAAGGCTAGAAGTAGCAAGTCTGAGAGAAGATAGAGCCCACAGTCAGTAATGCGCTGCAGGTAATGTGGCTCATCACATGAGTGTTTTGAAAGAAATAGAATGATAATGCACCTTTAGTCCATGTTGATGGTGGCCATTTAATAAGGATTCAATCAGCTCACCAAAGAATCGGAACAATCCTATAACACCGGAGATGTCCGTTTGCACAACTCAATGCCACATGGACAAATTATAGTTCACGTGCTGATGAGCTCCGAATTATTCCTCAAACCAAAATTGCTCTTCAGACCCCAGTTTATTGACAGTTCATGAAGTGCACATTACATAATCACCAACTGCAATACATTAACAAAGGGGATGTCATGGCTATATTATCCAGTAAATCTATGCTATATGTAGAATTACCAAATTTGATGACTTGTTTGTCAGCTGGAAAAAACGATCACATGGTGTTTAATGCCAGAGACAATCTGCTTAACAGATATGACATCTGACACAGTTAATAATCTAAATCTTATTTAATTTGACCCTCACACATTGTGGAAGTTCACTGATGTAAATGTAAATGGACTGTACTTTTATAACGCCTTTCTAGTCGTCCGACTACTCAAAGCGCTTTCACATTTACCCATACACACACATTCATACACTGATGGCAGGAGCTAACTTGGGAGCAATTTGGGGTTCAGTATCTTGCTCAAGGATACTTTGACACATGGATGGGGGAAGCAGGGATCAAACCACCAACCTTCCGATTGGTAGACCGCTCTGCCACCAAGCCACAGCCGCCCAGTGATGAAACATGATGTCGTCCAAAGCAACAAGTCAACCCTGCCCTTTCTCTTTGCCTAGGAATTCACTTTGTTATTTACTGAATGTCTCTCAGCAGCTTTGGGAATAGCTCTTCAGAGGAAACTCTTAGTTACAAAATTTTAGAGCCATTTAGGAGGACTCCTAGGGCTAAGATAAGAGCCTTTGTGAATATGTCCCCAGGTAAACACAGCCATCCAATCACATTATTCTAATGTGCACTTGGCTTTCAGTGGTTCATCTGCAGGTCACGCTGCTAATCCAGGCAGTTTATACTGGCCAGACACAACACGGACTTAAAGTTAAATCCACTGATCTCTGTTGGGATTGGGGTAGGTAGATTTTGTTATCAGCAAAATATCAAAAATATTTATGAATATTAATAAAAGTATCAATATTATCAAAATGATTAATATGGATTAATAATAAGGAGCCTCCAACCTGGGATCAGGGACCACTAACCAAACAGGAAAAACAATCTCAGAGGTGGCTGTCCACTTAAAAATGCCAATATTTAAAGTACTATCTTACATAATAAGAGGAAACAGTGGAGGGTTAATATATGAGCACTGACTGTCACAACCAGCTGTTATTACAACAATCACACAAAATTATGGAATGCCATTTCATTCAATATTAAATATATAAATACATACGGTTCAAAAAAAAAAAATAGCTGTTTATTTAATTGGACTTTTATTTCATGAAACATTTGACACATTTATTTATTTCTTGGGACGATTTCATAATGCCACATTTCCCGATCTTATATTCAAATGAAGGGGGCGTGCTTATCTCACAGAGCTACAGAGCTGCAGGACACAGGCTCAGAGAAGACGGAGGCCAGTTTGCAGTTTGACAACTAGACAGGGAATCACACAGTAGTTAAGTACCAGGTGGTTCTCTTGCTGGGTTTGGCTCCTGGCTCCCTGCTCTGCCTCACCACTCGGTGGTTTATGGAGTTTCCTGATGTACAGATAGCTTTACTTGTTGCTAAAAAGTAACCGCTGAATGCAGTTAACGTTAGCTGCCGTTAGCTCGTTAGCTGTGACGCTACCTGTCCGATTAGGGGGGAGTGTTTTTGTTTACACCCTTAGCACAGGAGCTTTGGACCGCCAGAAGAAAGAGGTTTTCAGTCCCCGGGGGTGGGGACATAACCGAGCTCAGCGTCATGGCTAACTGAGCTAACTTAACGTTAGCTAGCAGCAACACTCTAGCTTGTTGTTACTCTAGCAACAAGTAACCTTAAAGCTATCTGTAGATCAGGAAACCTGGCCTTTTGGCACGCCGGGCAGACTATAACTCAATACCTTGAACAAAAAGTGAGCTGGATATTCAGGTAAGTGTTTACAAAGCCAGGTTTACATTACTGGATGAAGTTCTAACCAAAATATTAAATAAATTAAACACTGGGATATTTACATGTCATTAAGGAAGAGGCTACTAGCTTTGACTTTAGGGCTGCAACTAACAGAGATTGTTGCTGCTGCCCCTAGAACATAATGGTATAGTTGCTCATGAACACACTGTTGTGTGTGAGGACTAAAGAGTCTTTATCAACCTAAAGAAATTAACGAATACATGAAAGTAACTTTTAAGTAACTTTTAAAGCCTTGTACAGTAAGTGTGTACATAAATCCACAAAGCAAACACCGGATCCCCTCAAGGCTGCGTCCTTTCCCCTCTACTCTTCTCCCTGTACACAAACAGCTGCACCTCAAGTCATCAGTCTGTCAAGCTCCTGAAGTTCGCAGATGGCATCACCCTCATTGGGCTCATCTCTGATGGGGATGAGTCCGCCTACAGGTGGGAGATTGACCAACTGGTGACCTGGTGCAGTGAGAACAACCTGGAGCTCAAAAGACAGCGGAGATGGTACTGGATTACAGAAAGAACCCACCCCTACATTTTCCTATAGCTGCCTCCCTCAGCTCTTTCTGTCTCTGTGTCTTAGTTGCTTCTCTTCGGATGTCACTGCACTGTAAACAATGTGCAACACCCCAATTAAGCTTTAGAGTAACAGCCAGCTCAATTGAATCCTTCAGTTTAACATGACCAGCCACACACTGGAAAGACTGGAAGCTCAGTTGAAAATGTATTCTCCTAAAGGCTTCCACAAGCAATATTTTCCAATCCAATCAGGCTACATAGATAGTTTTGATGCATTAACAAATATCAGAACCAGAATCAGATTAATGCCAAATAGGTTCTCATATACAAGGACTTTCCCATGGTGTTTTCGGTGCATAACAATAAACAGTAGAAGAAATAACAGATAAAAGCAAGTACTGCATGTAAGGAAGTAGTAGTGCAATGTACAGAGATAATAGTCCAAAAGATGTGTGTTCATGTAACGCATTGAGTCAGTGTGAAGACTTTACGTTAATGCTTGCAGGTATTAACGGGGTCCAAGTCTCCAGTACAAGTCACAACATGGCCCATGGAGGCAGTGCAAGTCAGACCTGCAGGTGGAGATCAGCACAGGGATTGGAAGATATTCAATTACGAAACAGTAGTTTGTAAAAGTTATTTTTAATATATTTTATTATTTTGCTAAAATCATTTTGAAAGAAAAAAATGTAAAAATGTAATTTGTCGTAATAAGCCACGCCCACTTTTATCAATCATTACCATATTTTAGGCATCGGCTGAGTCATGCCCCTAGACCGCTCAAACCGAATTTCGTACGAATCCATGCAGCCCATTACAAGATATAAACCTTTCACCGCCTAGTGGCCGATTGGCACCAAATGTTGCACAGACATGGGAAAGGCCCGGCTCAAGTTTCATGTTAATGGGACAAATCTATGTTGATATGACATCACTTCCTATTTTACTGCAACCAACAGGAAGTTGTTCCTTTATAACCTGCGCATTTTTTGGAGTATAAAAATTATTTTAATAACTTCATCATGAGCGTCCATAGATTCTAGTGCAAACTTTCAAGGAGTTCGAAAAAGTGGGTGTGTGCAGCTGTCTACACATCCCAGCAGCTGAATTTCCTTTGCATAACTCTTAAAACTCAAAACAAAATCCGAGCAATTTCAACGGGGTTCGCAGCACCGCTGGGACTGGGCACCATGGATGCCAAGTATTCGTGGTTCCTAGCCCACTTGGGCTTGATAAATGAATTAGGTAGATGCTCCATAAGACATTCAATTCAATTCACAAGTCACATTTGCCTCAAAGGGCTTCACAAGCTGTAACATACGACACCCTCTGTCCTTAGACCCTCGATTCGATTAAACTACCCAAAAAAACCCTTTTAACAGGGGACAAAATGATAGAAACCTCAGGAAGAGCAACAGAGGAGGGATCCCTCTCCCAGGACGGACAGACATGCAATAGATGTCGTAAGTACAGAATAGATTCATAGCATCAAAACTATAACATATACAGCCATGATGGCAAAATTTTTGTATATATATATATATATATATATATATATAAAATTATGTTGGAAAGTGCGGGATGTAAAACATAAGGGAAGATGATGGGTCCAGACGGACAACCGAGCAGCTCCAGGTGGAGCCCAACGAGCAGGACCCGAGCCACTCGTCCCCTGCACCATAGACACAGCAGCACTGCCCCAGCAGGTCTCCATAGTCACCGATCCAGATACATCTCCGGACACTAAAATACCTGCTGAAAGTGACAGTAAGAAAGAAGAGACGGACGACAAAGCACAAAACTCCGGGAGAAGGAAGAAGTCAAGTTAGTAACATGCATTTTTTGGATGAGAATGCATACGGATGGAGAGGAGGACAGAGGTGAAGAGAGAGAGGTGCATCATGGGAAGTCCCCCGACAGTCTAGACCTATAGCAGCATAACTAAGGGATGGTTTAGGTTCACCTGAGCCAGCCCTAACTATAAGCTTTATCAAAGAGAAAAGTCTTTAGCCTACTCTTAAATGTGGAGATGGTGTCTGCCTCCCGAACCCGAACTGGGATCTTATTCCACAGGAGAGGAGCTTGATAGCTAAAGGCTCTGGCTCCCATTCTACTTTTGGAGACTCTAGGAATCACAAGTAACCCTGCATTTTGAGAGCGCAGTGTTCTAGTGGGGTAATAAGGTATTATGAGCTCTGTAAGATACGACGGTGCCTGACCATTAAGAGCTTTGTAGGTGAGGAGAAGGATTTTAAATTCTATTCTGGATTTCACAGGGAGCCAGTGCAGAGAAGATAATATTGGAGAAATATGATCTCTTTTCCTAGTTCCTGTCAGTACACGTGCTTCAGCGTTCTGAATTAACTGGAGAATCTTAAGGGACTTTTTCGGGCTGCCTGATAATATGGAATTGCAGTAATCCAGCCTAGAAGTAACAAATGCATGGATTAATTTTTCTGCATCATTTCGAGGCAGGAAGTGCCTGATTTTTGCAATGTTACGTAGGTGAAAAAAGGCAGTCCTTGAGGTTTGCTTCATGTGGGAGTTGAAGGATAGATCCTGATCAAAGATAACTCCTAGGTTCCTCACAGAGGGCTGGAGGCCAGGGCAGTGCCCTCTAGAGCAATTATATCTGCCGACAGTGAGTTGTGGAGGCGTTTGGGGCCAAGTACAATAACTTCAGTTTTGTCCGAGTTTAACATCAGAAAATTTCTGGTCATCCAGGTTTTTATTTCCTTAAGGCATGATTGAAGTTTAACTAACTGATCAATTTCATCCGGCTTAATCGATAAATATAATTGGGTATCATCTGCATAACAATGAAACTTTATGGAGTGCTTTCTAATAATATTGCCCAAAGGAAGCATATATAAAGTAAATAGCAGTGGTCCAAGCACAGAACCTTGCGGAACTCTGTGACTAACTTTGGTGTGCTCGGATGCTTCATCGTTAACATATACAAACTGAGATTGGTCAGTTAGATAGATAGGATTTAAACCAGCTTAACGTGGTTGCTTTAATTCCAATTAAATGTTCCAGTCTCTGTAATAGAATTTGATGGTCAATGGTATCGAATGCAGCACTAAGATCTAACAAGACATGTACAGAGACAAGTCCATTGTCTGATGCAATTAAAAGGTCATTTGTAATTTTCACCAGTGCTGTTTCTGTGCTATGATGCACTCTAAAACCTGACTGGAAATCCTCAAATATACTATTGTTATTTAGAAAGTCACATAACTGATTAGCAACATTTTTTTCAAGGATCTTAGAGATAAAGGGAAGGTTAGATATAGGTCTTTAGTTATAGCTAAAACCCCTGGGGGAGTGGGCTTTTTAAGGAGAGGTTTAATAACAGCTACTTTATAAGACTGTGGTACATAACCTGTCAGTAAAGACAGATTGATCATATCTACTAAAGACGTACTAACTAATGGTTGAACATCTTTAAGCAGCCTAGTTGGAATTGGGTCTAAGAGACAGGTCGAAGGCTTAGATGAAGAAATTGTCGACGTTAGTTGAATAAAGTCGACAGGAGAGAAGCAGTTCAAGTACACATCAGGTTTCACAGCTCCCTCCAACGCCTCTATTGTTGAAAATCGGTTGGCACCAGCTGAGGGCAGGACGTGATTAATTTTCTCTCTAATAGTCAAAATTTTATCATCAAAGAAGCTCATGAAGTCGTTACTGCTGAGGGCTACAGGAATACATGGCTCAATGGAGCTGTGGCTCTCTGTCAGCCTGGCTACAGTGCTGAAAAGAAACCTGGGGTTGTTCTTATTTTCCTCTATTAGTGATGAGTAGTAGGCTGCTCTGGCATTACGGAGGGCCTTCTTATATATATATAAAAGGTGTTCTTTCTGTACTTAGGTAATGCTGCTCTCAGTATTTGTAAATCTCGACACCATGTTGAAATGAAATAGGATATTGAATTGTTCAGTTATTTTTGTTTGGTAAGGTGGAACAGTCGTTCTGAAAACAAGGCGTCTAGTGGTAATATAATTTACAATATATTAACTTATTATCATTATGCTAATTACTGCAAATCACAGCAAGACTTGGCTTTTTAATCTGATCTTGCTTTAGGTGAACTGCAGAGGGCAGAAATAGGCCCGTGATGAGTATACGCAAGTGCGAGGCGTAAACAAGGACAATGTGGAAGGAGTAAGTCATATAGCGTTTTTTTTTACAAGAGTGGTGACAGTGAGATGGCGGCACCATCAGCAGGCTGAGATCGGAAAAATAGTGGTCAGAAGTTTACGGAAAAAACTAATCGGGGTGGAAATATTTTTTGTGAGGCGGTTGAGCACGAATGTTCTGTGAATGGATCAGAGATAGGTAAGGCTAGTTGGGCAGATATGGATTGTAATGATGAGAGGGATGAGGAGAATGAGGGGGAAGTAGGGAGACATATCAATCAAGGTAAAGGGAGTAAAAGAGTTAGAAGTGATAAAGAAGAGAAATTGGAGAATGAAGATAACGAGATAGAGGAAAATCAAAGAGAGAGACCTGACAAGTAGAGAAATTGCAAAGTGACATGAAGACAATCAACCCATTTACTGTGAAAACAGCCCGGCGAATAAAGTGGGAGAAATATACGCAAAGATGCTAAATGATGGTAATCTACTGATAAGGTGTGCAAATGAAAATCAAGTTGAGAAAACTCTTAAAATGAAAGAGATATCAGAATCAGAATCAGAAATACTTTATTAATTCCCGAGGGGAAACTCTTTGTAACAGCAGCTCACTATCACGTCAGTGCACACAAAAAGCAAAAATATAATACACTATAATACAGCTAAGTACAAGTGGGTATTAAGTATAAATTTAAAATTTAAATAAGTGTAATGTACAAAGTAGGTTTACCGGTTGAGGTTAATATTACAGTATAAAGAAATAGTGCATGAACTGTCAAGTTACATGTAGCTTATTAACAATATGTAATTGGACGGAGGATATTGCACAGCTGTACATAGTATAAATAAGTATCACAAATGAAATTTAAAATTAAATTTAAAACAGGGTGTATTGCACAGTAGTAAATATTCCAAATGATGTCCAGTATTGCAGAGATGTTCATGATCAGTGTCCAGTTTAGTGACTTCGGGTCATATCGACTAACACTTAGAGGGAGGAGTTATAGAGTTTGATGGCCACAGGCAGGAATGACTTCCTGTGGCGCTCTGTGGTGCATTTTGGGAGGATGAGTCTTCCGCTGAAGGTACTCCTTTGCTTGACTAGCACTTCATGGAGTGGGTGGGAGACACTGTCCAAGATGGCATTTAGTTTGGCCAGTATCCTCCTCTCTGACACCACAGACATACCCCTTTTCCACCAAAATGAACCAGGTGCTGGTTCAGAGCCAGTGCTCGAGCCAGTTCGGAGTTGGTTCAAATGACGAGCCTTCTAAGAACCCGTTTGTGTTTCCACTGGCTAAGGAGCCAGGACAGAGCCAGGACTAACGTGACCGTATACGTCACATCTTTCCCGGCAACACTAGCGTGGCAGCGCCGAACACAAACACCGGCAACAATCGTGGACATTGCGTTGCTATTTATGTTCGCCGTAGTTTGTACAGACAGAGATTACGAGCGAGAGTAACGGAACGTACATAACATTTATTTTTAACAATAACATGTCAACTTTAGCCTCGGCATGTTGGTTCTCCCCACTCAGCGACGCACCCGCTGAGAAACCAATTTTGATTATTGGCAGCTCCATTTTGAGAAACGTGAAGTTAGCGACACCAGCGACCATAGTTAAATGTGTTCCTGGGGCCAGAGCGGGCGACATTGAATCATATTTGAAACTGCTGGCTAAAGATAAACGTAAATACAGTAAGATTGTTATTCACGTCGGCGGTAATGACACCCGATTACGCCAATCGGAGGTCACTAAAATTAATGTTGAGTCGGTGTGTACTTATGCAAAGACGATGTCGGACTCCGTAGTTTTCTCTGGGCCCCTGCCAAATCTGACCAGTGATGACATGTTTAGCCGCATGTCTTCATTCCGTCGCTGGCTGTCGAGGTGGTGTCCAGCAAACGATGTGGGCTTCGTAGATACTTGGAGGACTTTCTGGAGAAGACCTGGTCTGATTAGGAGAGACGGCATTCATCCAACTTTGGATGGTGCAGCTCTCATATCTAGAAATCTGGCCGAGTTTATTAGTGGACCTAAACCATGACAATGCAGAGTTGAGACCAGGAGGCAGAGTTGCAGTCCTACACACTTCTCTGCGCTTCCAGAGCAGTTACCCACCCATAATCCCATAATGACGGTGTATGCCCCCCGGCCACTGAAATTTATAAAATCAAAAGCTAACAGAAGAGGAGTTGTACGTAATAATTAAAAAAAAATTATCACAACAGAAATAGCACCTCAAAATAAGAGAATTAAATGTGGACTCCTAAACATCAGATCTCTGTCATCTAAAGCTGTACTAGTAAATGATCTGATATCAGATTATCACATTGATTTATTTTGTCTCACTGAAACCTGGCTGGGTCATGAAGAATATGTTAGCCTAAATTAATCCACTCCGCCCAGTCATATTAATACTCACATTCCTCGAGGCACCGGCCGAGGAGGTGGAGTTGCAGCCATCTTCGACTCAAGCCTATTAATCAACCCTAAACCTAAACTAAATTATAACTCATTCGAAAGCCTTGTTCTAAGTCTTTCACATCCAACCTGGAAAACACGACAGCCTATCCTATTTGTTATAGTGTACCGCGCTCCTGGTCCTTATTCAGAGTTTTTATCTGAATTCTCAGAATTTCTATCAGGTTTAGTCCTTAAAACAGATAAAGCGATTATAGCGTTGAAAATGATAGCCTTAGTACTGCGTTTACCTCATTATTAGACTCGATTGGCTTCTTTCAGTGTGTACATAAACCCACTCACTGTTTTGGCCACACCCTCGACCTTGTTCTGGTATACGGCATTGAAATTGAACATCTAACAGTCTTTCCACAGAATCCTTCACTATCAGACCATTATTTAATAACTTTTAAACTCCTATTACTGGAGTACACACCAGCAGTCAAATACTACTACAGTAGATGTCTATCTGATAGTGCTGTAGCTAAATTTAAGGAAGAAATTCCATCTGAATTTAACTCAATGCTATGTCTTAACATAACAGAGGACTCTTATGCAAATTTCAGTCCGTCCCAAATTGATCATCTTGTTGATAGTGCTGCTGGTTCACTGCAAACGACACTTGATTCTGTTGCTCCTCTTAAAAAGAAGATAATAAAACAAAAAAGGGTAGCTCCATGGTATAATGCTGAAACCCGCAAATTAAAGCAAACATCACGAAAACTTGAAAGAAAATGGCATTCCAACTATCTAGGAGAATCTTGTTTAGCCTGGCAAGATAGTCTTAAAATATATAAGAAGGCCCTCCGTAATGCCAGAGCAGCCTACTACTCATCACTAATAGAGGAAAATAAGAACAACCCCAGGTGTCTTTTCAGCACTGTAGCCAGGCTGACAGAGAGCCACAGCTCCATTGAGCCATGTACTCCTGTAGCCCTCAGCAGTAACGACTACATGAGCTTCTTTATTGATAAAATTTTGACTATTAGAGAGAAAATTAATCACGTCCTGCCCTCAGCTGGTGCCAACCGATTTTCAACAATAGAGGCGTTGGAGGGAGCTGTGAAACCTGATGTGTACTTGGACTGCTTCTCTCCTGTCGACTTTATTCAACTAACGTCGACAATTTCTTCATCTAAGCCTTCGACCTGTCTCTTAGACCCAATTCCAACTAGGCTGCTTAAAGATGTTCAACCATTAGTTAGTACGTCTTTTGTAGATATGATCAATTTGTCTTTACTGACAGGTTATGTACCACAGTCTTTTAAAGTAGCTGTTATTAAACCTCTCCTTAAAAAGCCCACACTCGATCCAGGGGTTTTAGCCAACTATAGACCTATATCTAACCTTCCCTTTATCTCTAAGATCCTTGATAAAACTGTTGCTAATCTAGGAAAAGAGATCATATTACTCCAATACTATCTTCTCTGCACTGGCTCCCTGTGAAATCCAGAATAGAATTTAAAATCCTTCTCCTCACCTATAAAGCTCTTAATGGTCAGGCACCGTCGTATCTTACAGAGCTCATAGTACCTTATTACCCCACTAGAACACTGCGCTCTCAGAATGCAGGGTTTCTTGTGGTTCCTAGAGTCTCCAAAAGTAGAATGGGAGCCAGAGCCTTCAGCTATCAAGCTCCTTTTCTGTGGAATCAGATCCCCGTTCGGGTTCGGGAGGCAGACACCATCTCCTCATTTAAGAATAGGCTAAAAACTTTTCTCTTTGATAAAGCTTATAGTTAGGGCTGACTCAGGAGAGTCCTGAACCATCCCTTAGTTATGCTGCTATAGGCCTAGACTGTCGGGGGACTTCCCATGATGCACCTCTCTCTCTTCACCTCTGTCCTCCTCTCCATCCGTATGCATTCTCATCCCATAAATGCATGTCACTAACTTGACTTCTTCCCTCTCCCGGAGTTTTGTGCTTTGTCGTCCGTCTCTTCTTTCTTAGTGTCACTTTCAGCAGGTATTTCAGTGTCCGGAGATGTATCTGGATCGGTGACTATGGCGACCTGCTGGGGCAGTGTGGGTGTGTCTATGGTGCGGGGGACGAGTGACGAGCAGACTTTAATGCTCACAGTACAGTGTGGGGAGGCTATCATACAGACTCAAATGGAAGGGTAATTGAAGAGTTGAAGGAGGATAGGAATTTAGTATGTATGAATGATGGTAGAGGTACAAGAATAAATGTAAATACGGGGAAAGAATCAGCAATAGATCTTAACTTAGTATCTACTGTAACTCATTACTTGGTTTTAGTAACTGGGAGGTTTGGACTTGTGATACAATAGGTAGTGATCATTACACAGTTGTCTGTTCAATTGGAGAAAGAGGGGGGAAAAGTACAGATAATGGCAGTCCGAAATGGATATTTGAGAAGGCAGATTGGGTTCCAGATATTGAGTGAGGAGGCGATAATGAGGATGGAGGTAGCTTAGGTTGTTGATGTAAACTGATAAATAATCAGTTTACCTCAGCAATTATAAAAGCAGCAGAGAGTTCTATTGCAAAAAATAAAAATAGGAAGAAGAGGAAACTGGTACCATGGCGGACAGAGGAGTGTCAACAGGCAGCAAGGGATAGGAATAAAGCATTTAGAGTAGTCAAAAGAACCTATAATATGCAACATTTAATCCAGTACAAGAAAGAACAGGTTACAATGAGAAGAACAGTACGACAGGCTAGGAGGGCTAGCTGGAGGACTTATGCTTTTTGTTACCTTGTGTTGTTATAATTGTATCCATTGTCCTACACATATGTAAGTCGCTTTGGATAAAAGCATCTGCTAAATGACTCAACGTAAATGTAAATGTTTATCCTTGTCAACCAAACCACAAACAAATGTAACCTGCTCCATCAATTTGAGTCACTTTGACCCAGAAACAGATTTCGAGTTTTCTGTATGTCTGTAAAGAGGAAAGTCTCAGATCATGGCGATACCAAGATTATATTTCTACACCAAATATTCTGAGATATAGAATGAACACAAATTTGTACATATTTGCATATGTAGCCTACACCTACCTTCAAGCATACATGTGCACGTGACCACGTGCACGAGCACAAGTACAAACACAGTACAGTAGGCCTAGAAGCCCATGTAGACCAGAATCCAAAACGCATGCAATATAATCAATGAAATATGAACAAATATACTGTACATATAGTATATAATAGTTTATTTAAATAATAATTTAAATAATATGAAGAATATATAATACATATATGTAATATAATATAATATATTAAATATAGAGCCATGTGCACACAGGTACATGCACAAACTTACAAGTCCATATCCAAACCATAAAAAAACTTTACTAGAAAATGGATAAAAGATGAACAAATCATATGTACATATAATACAGTATCGTATTTAAATATATCAATATGTACATATGTTATATGATATAACTTTGTTTGATATAATAGACTAATGTGGAATAATTAATATAGCCACTTGCACAAAATTGAGCCCTATTATGTTCATAATAATGTAATAAAATCTAAATAAGTGTAATTTAATGTAATAATACAGAACATATTTAATATTATTTAATATTGATTTATTATTATTTCATATTTAAACACCATCGTGTGCACTCACATGTCCACATCAGGTATAATTGCATGACCTGCAATGTACCTGTAAAAACAAGACAAGAAAGGAAAGAATGAATAAAGAGTGATTCACTAACTATACAGTTATTTTGTAGTTATACGTGTATTGATTATGCATCTATCTTGGTCAATACCTTTTGCTACATGCACAGACACATTAATATGGATTTATGTATCATTCTGTTATTCTTGCATTATTTACAGTATTTTGTTATATTTCTCACAATCTGAGGAGGTGACACTACAAACAATCAAGCCCATATGTACGCTGAAGTTAAATAAGATGTTATAGTTAATAAGACATACCTGCTGTACATAGTGGAAGCTACAGTGCATGGTGAGGTCTCAGCTTTAGGGGGGATTTGCTGGCTTCTCTTGGAGCACACCATATCCTTGGAGCTGATCTTCAGAGAACCAGATGTTTTTCATCTACAAAATGACAGCATAAAATGAGAAATCAAGTTATCACCAAGATTTTAGCTAAATCATGTTGAATGAGGCCTGATCATTTCCATATTAATATGGCCCCATATTCAGAAACAGAATCTATTTTCACTGTGTGATATCATATCAGTTTACAACCTATACTTTTACAACATGTTAGGCTATTTGTTTTGCTATATTTACAATTATTTCCTCCCCTTTTGTCTCTTACAGATGCTCATAGCCAGACTAAGTCAGACACTGACACAACATTATTAGCCGCTGATAACACTGGCTAAACTGCTTTCTTAGCCTGCTCTAGTGACTTTTAATAGCCTTTACGAACACAAAAAGGTTAATTAAAGTTAGCTAAACTATAGGAGCACTTACCATTAGTCATTTCTTTATTCATATGGTCAGTTGGTCACTCTTCTCACCATCTCCTCAGGCGTGGAGTCCACAAGCGCCGCCATTGTAGAGTTTGCAGCTACTCTTGTACTCCCGAGCTATCTGCACGTCTTTAACACTGTCATCATTTAAATAACTAGAATCCCACGCAGTGTATGTGATCATCACCTCAGCCATGAGTGGAATATCTTCCGGAGCCAACATTAGCTGGGCCTTCTGAGTCATTGTTGGGGTGGAGCTGGACTCTCTGTCGGTGGTGTCAGAGAGGAGGATGCTGGCCAAACTACATGCCATCCTGGACAGTGTCTCCTACCCACTCCATGACGTGCTGTTCAAGCCAAGGAGTACCTTCAGCGGAAGACTCATCCTCCCAAAATGCACCACAGAGCGCCACAGGAAGTCATTCCTGCCTGTGGCCATCAAACTCTATAACTCCTCCCTCTGAGTGTTAGTCGATATGACCCTAAGTCACTAAACTGGACACTGATCATGAACATCTCTGCAATATTGGACATCATTTGGAATATTTAGTGCTTAATAAACTACTGTGCAATACACCCTGTTTTCAATTTAATGTGTGATACTTATTTATACTTCTAGTACGGCTGTGCAATATCCTCCGTCCCATTATATATTGTTAATAAGCTACACGTAACTTGACAGCTCATGCACTATTACTTTATGTTTCGTATCACCTCCGGCGAGGTTCCGAGCGAGCTGAGGCGATACTAAAATGTGACGTGAAAACACGGCAGACTGCTGATTGGTCAGAGAGAATTGTCACTATTCACTGCGTCATCGTTGCCCGTGCCAGACAGAGTATCCTGAATAACCCCGCCATTTTTAAATAGTTTGGCCAGATATTGCGTGATATACCCGTTACTGTTATGGCAACTCGGGAGAACAAAACAACATTTGTCTTCTTGCTGTGAGAAACAGCCACATCCCGAGGATCAAAAACAGCACACACTCCATTTCCTCCATTGTCATGTGTGTGTGGGTAGTGGGTGTGTGTCGCGTAGGAGATTACGTCACGGCAGTTTCCTGCGGTGCTGCTTTGACGACCAGGTACTAGTGTGGAGGTACTATTTGCAATGGATAACGGAGCGAAAAGCGAGCCGAGCAGAGCTGAGGCGAGCTGGTACTGGTAATGGAAAAGCGCCACAGGAGTGAAGGGGAATGAAAAAGTGGACAAGGTCGCAAAAAAGAAGGCATTAAAGAAGGAAAATGTAGAAATGCAAATAAGAATCAGTAAAGCAGAAGTAAAATGTATAATATGGGAAAAAATTCACCAAAAATGGCAAGAAATGTGGGATAGTGGGGGAAAGGGAGACATCTATACCATATTCAAAAGAGTATTAAAGTAAATAAGGTAGGAGGTGGAGACAGAAAAGAGGAAATGGTACTAACGAGACTAAGCCTGGGACACTGTGCTCTAAATAAAACATTAAAAATGGTGGGGAAACATCAGACAGGTATGTGTGAGGAGTGTCAGGAAGAGGAATTGGTGGAACATGTCATTCTACATTGTAGGAAATATCAGAGGGAGAGACTGATAATGGATAATAGACTAAAGGAACTAGGGGTGCAGAAACTCACTTTAAAAACAATACAAAGTATGAATGGTAGAGCACAGGTGAGAGTATTGTTGGGTTTTTTAAGGGATACTGGGCTTTACTGAAGGATATGATGGTAAAATGTTTTGTTTTTTGTTTTTTTTTCTTAATCCCTGGAAAATGGTAGATTATATAGTGAACCTACTGACTGAACCACACTCCAGAACAGAAGGTGGCGGTAATGCACCATTAAGCTGGATGCCAACCGCAGTTGAAGAAGAGGAAGAAGAAGAAGCAGCAGCAGCAGCAGCAGCAGCAGAAGCAGAAGAAGAAGAAGAAGAAGAAGAAGAAGAAGAAGAAGAAGAACAAGTACGCAAGTGCGCAGCCAGAAATAAAGCTGAAGAAGAAGAAGGCTCACCATCTTGCCCACGGGATGTGTTGAGCTCAGGCTGGATACCCGTCTGTACCGCTGGGTTCAATAAATCAATCACAACATATCGCTGGTAAGTCTCCGAAAGCACACTAAGCTGATGGCAGTTAGCATTTCAGCGGTTACATTATCCAGACAACACACACGACAGCAATTGGCATGTTAGCATTAGCTAGGCTAAGTTACACTTTGGATTTTAATTGTCTTTGCCAAGGGGGAGATAACGTTATCTTTTTTTTTTTTTTTTAAATTGGACGTGAACCCATTTCACATCCACCCTGTTTACTGGCATGTGAACTAACGTTAGCTGTAGCTTTAAAACACGTCTCACTTATCCTAGCAGTCTGAGTTTGAACTGTTTCCACGTTGGTTCCTGTTAACGTTACCGTGTTAGCAGCAACGTTGGTCGGATATGGGCTAGGTTCAACTTTAAGATGATTAACGTTACCATAGGAAGTAACATTAGCGTCGGCGGCGCCCAGAAAGCGTTCACTTGGCCCAATGTTAGCTCCAGTCTGCTAGAACTTAATTCCCTGTTCTCTGATAATTGTTTTGTTCCCACCAGAATAACTGAACTGGGTGTTCTGGTCGGCTGTAATGTTAGCGCACCACGGAGCCAACAACATATAGTCTCATTTTATGTAGTAAGTGTCATTTATTATATAGATAAACTTAGCTTCTGTAATTGGTTCACACACTACCTTTTGGGTTACACTGTATTGAAGAAATTGTTTATCAAGAAAGCTTTGTAGAAATAACCTCGTGCGTTGTTTGGTATTTAAATGAATGCCCTATAGTCTTGTTCTGTGAAGGCACCGTTAAACAGCCCGATTTTTCAATGGATTTTGGTCCTAAGATATTTTAACTTCTCTCCACGTGGTTATCAGTAATGACCTTTGAGTGTTTTCTGTTTACATTTAGGGCAGGGTGCTACGTTAATCCTTCTAAGCGGAAGGAAACCATTCCTCCTTCATACCTTGTCTAATTGCGAGACCCCAGTGACCTTACTGAAACTGGCTTTCATAATGGATAACTCAGGTCTAAGTGGGTTGTCCAATCAAAGGCTGACTGTGAGACAAGTGTCTGCCAGTGGCGGATCTAGAACATTTTAAATGGGGTGGCAGAGGGATGGCAAGAAATTCTGATCCCACGCAGTTCATTCAAACCCCACATTCAGTTCTTCTCCTTCTTTCTCCCTCTTCTCATGTTCATGTTTCCTGATCTCTCCCCCCTGTGAGTTTGTCATCCTCTGTCTGTCCATGCAGTCCCTCCTGCCTGTCGTCTGCTCTCCCTATTTCATCCTTTCTCCATCTCTTCCTCCCGCCCAGTCTCCAGCACTTCTTGTCCATTTTCTTTAAGCAGACCAATTCAGCTACTCTGTCCTGTAGTAGTGAGTATGTGAAAGAAAGTCTTGGTTAAAATCCATGCTAAAGATTATAGGAGCACATAGTTACGCTACAGTTGATCAAACAATCAAATCAACTAACATTTAACACATTGGCGGAGCCAGACAATTTTCATAGAGGTGGCAAGGCTAAGGCCAATGCTTATTTTGGGGTAGTACAGAAATTGGTATATTGTTTTCTGCTTGGCATGGTGCTGTAACATTACAAAGGTTAGGTTATGACATTTACCTGTGGCTAAAATTTGTGATTATAAAATAATCCTCTGATGATCTTGTGACTGTGCAGTCAGTGAGAGTATCTGTGCCATTTTATTTATTTACTAGTATTATTATTAGCAGGTTTCTGGTTCTTGGGTAGCTTCTACCCAAATCTCTGCTGTTTGGTTCCTGTGTGCCTGGTCGTACTTTCATCTATATTTTGGCATCACTGTTTACCGACCCATCTCCATAGGAAACTAATTGGACATGCATCCTGTTGCGTCATGATCCTTAAACAATCACAATATTTATTCAAAGTGATTCACATAATAACCATTGGTGATGACTATTAGGTCAACTGTTCATTCCATTAAGCAATGAAGCACACTGCATTAAGAACAACCAATTTGTCACAGACATCAGCACCACTTGCAATTGTTTGGAGAAAGAAAATACTCGTACCCACTGAAACCTGTATTTTAGGCACCCTTTGTAGGTAATTCAGTTTCAATGATCACAGGGAGAAATGTTAGGGGAAGAAAAGGACACAGTGAGGTTTTTATTTTTTGTATAGTTTTACAGAAAACAAATTGAACTATACGTTCGGCAGGAGATCGGTCATATAAAAAAGCCAATAGCTATTTTATGTCTAGTGTTGGGACTCCAGTGTTTCCACTAGTTTGACTGCATCGGGGGGGCGGATGGGGTTCCGTGTGTGGGTTTACATGGTGCAGAGGACTGACTGTTACTCAAGTTGACGGAAATGTAATGCTGAAATTCAACCGTGGTGTTCTGTCGGGGCAGTGATTTAACCCAATGGTGAGTAAGAATAAGTATAAATATGTTTTTTGTTAAGCTATGAGTAGAGAGAAAAGTCCGCTACCTAATATATATATATA
>CM022474.1:31230318-31392440 GCA_011952105.1 Coreoperca whiteheadi
TATTTAATTTTTTTTTGGCTTTCTTTCAGGGTGGGCTGGGGCTTCCCCAAAACAATTGTAGGGGAAACACTGGAGTCCACAGATGAATTCATTCGTTGTGTGTTTGCTAGCTGAGCTTTTGTTAGGAAAGTATTTGAACTCAGCATTCCAAAATCCCATGAGCATTGAATGCAGCCTTCAAGCATTCATTGGCCAGTCTGGCCCGTGACCCAGATGTCGCCAGGTCAATAAAAGAACTCAGCGATCACTTTTATTTTTTTTCCCTCCGCTCTCCCCTCGGACCAGATGGTCCGCTGAACCTCAGTGTGGTCTGCTCGGCGCACATCTACCGATGAGAGGTCAAAGGATTAGGCGCCTGCCTTTATCTTACGATGTCTGGTTAGCTCTCCGCTAACCAAGAGTAAGCAAGCTGGCTTCGCCTCCAGCAACAGCTGTTACCACAATGTAATCTTCCCGGAGCAGGAACACAGAACTTTGTCTCTTTCCACAGCGCTGCAAGAGCCCTCGTAAGATTTCTGTAACAACATAACTTAACAGTGTACTTGGCTAAGAACTGTAACAGGACTGTTACTTTGTGAATGTGTATGTATTGTTTTGGTTCGTTGAGTTTTATGGTTGCGATGTGTTTTCACTAGAAACATACACTAGATAACAAAGAAACATACACACACACCCGTGTTCTGTAGTTAAGTGCATTTAATTTTAGTCTTTTGCTTTGTTCATCTCTTAAATAAATGCTTGTGTATAATTAAGATGGTCTCTTTAATGTCGCACGAGTGAATAATTTGCCAACCTCTTCTATGTTGAACAACAAAACCTTCAACCTACTAACTGTTAATTTTGATTATAGTTATTAATCAGAGTACCAAATTGATAGTTTAGTGTATTCTATGAGACTGAATCAATTCATTGGCTATCATTTCTCTTCTTTAAGAACAGTGGTGCCCCAGGACTTAATTCATTAGTTATTAATTACGATTATCTTTGATAATTCTGAATTGATTGCACTTACAGTAAATCCCAACCAGAAGTACTCCTCTTCCTGTACTCTTCACAGCAGAGTTGCTCCGGACTGTGAACAGCTAGCTAGTTAGCAGCTACCCAAATACGTTTTGGAGCTGGAAGCTGCGGTTGGAGTAATCAGAGCGATCACATTATTGATTGCGTTTTCTCTTTCGATTTGAATTATTATTTATTTTATTTTTTTCTGCGCCTCAGCGGGGGGAAAAAAATCACTTAAAGTTAGCTGTTAAGTAGCTAGCTGTTCACCATCTGCAAAGAATGGAAGCCGCCGTAGTAACTATACATAAACAGGGACTTTTAATTTCTTTTCTGGGCTAGAAAACACACAGCCTTTCAGTAACTATTACATTGCACCCGGAGCTATATGACACAATTGAATATGATGATATGGTCATGTGTTGTATCGCACATTAATCGAATATATTCCAATATTAATTCATCGCCCACCCCTACTGTACAGGCAGCGCTATCTCTGTGGGACAATGGCGAAGCAAATTAAGTTGTTTGACTGTGGGGTGAAAGGTTCGACTTACCTGTCAACATCACAAACGACAGCTGGTACTGATAACACTAAAGATTCCAATTCTGTAAAGTATCGGATAAAACCATAGACTCCGGACTGTACAAAAGTGAAAAGGGAAGCCAATATAGGCTGGGTATGGGATCTGGCACTTTCACTTGTGACGTAATTTGCAACCGGAGTCTGCGCAGTAGTCAACAGATTTGCAGCCACGGTATCGAGGTCCCGGCGACTAGGGCTTCAACTAACGATTATTTTTTTGAATTTTTTAATCTGTTGATTAATTTTTCAATTAATTGGATAAAATAAACAAAAGCACTTATTTCCAACCATTTTTATTCAAAAACAGAGTTGATGGTGCAAATTCAGTGAAAACAATCTTCAGAAAGTGCACTAACAGGTTGCTCCTTGAACATCCCTGAGCTGTTAAAAGTAATAAAAAAAACATACACGTATGCTTTACATCTGCAAATAAGCATTTTTAAAATATAGTGCCCAAAAAGTTGACCAAAAATAACACTAGATATTAGTCATAGTTTTGTCATTCAAAGCTGGGTTTTATTTAGTTATCTTTTTTTTTGTTTTGCTTGGGGGGGGTCTGAAAACATTGACGAAAATTATTCGTCAACGAAATTAACATAGCAACAGTGACAAATGAATGGGCCATAAAAGGCGAGTGAATTAAAAACTTTAGGAGAGGTGGCAGTAGAGTTTCTGACTAGTTTGTTTAACAAGATCTTGGAGAGTGAGAGGATGCCCGAGGAATGGTGGAGAAGTGTACTGGTGCCAATTTTCAAGAACAAGGTAGATGTGCAGAGCTGTGGCAACTACAGAGGAATAAAGCTGATGAGCCATACAATGAAGTTGTGGGAAAGAGTAGTGGAAGCTAGGCTAAGGGCAGAGGTGAGCATTTGTGAGCAGCAATATGGTTTCATGCCTAGAAAGAGCACAACAGATGCAGTATTTGCTTTGAGGATGCTGATGGAGAAGTACAGAGAAGGTCATAGGGAGTTGCATTGTGTCTTTGTAGATTTAGAGAAAGCGTATGACAGGGTGCCGAGAGAGGAGCTGTGGTATTGTATGAGGACGTCTGGAGTGGCAGAGAAGTATGTTAGAATGGTGCAGGACATGTATGAGAGCTGTAAGACCGTGGTGAGGTGGGCTGTAGGTGTGACAGAGGAGTTCAAGGTGGAGGTGGGTCTGCATCAAGGATCGGCTCTGAGCCCCTTCTTGTTTGCTCTGGTGATGGACAGGCTGACAGATGAGGTTAGACAGGAATCTCCATGGACTATGATGTTTGCGGATGACATTGTTATTTGTAGTGAGAGCAGGGAGCAGGTGGAGGAGAATCTAGAGAGATGGAGGTCTGCTCTGGAAAACAGAGGAATGAAGCTTAGCCGCAGTAAGACAGAATACATGTGTGTCAATGAGAGGGACTCAGGTGGAACGGTGAGGTTACAGGGAGCAGAGGTGAAGAAGGTGCAGGACTTTAAGTACTTAGGGTCAACGGTTCAGAGCAATGGAGACTGTGGAAAAGAGGTGAAGAGGCGAGTGCAAGCAGGTTGGAACGGGTGGAGAAAAGTGTCAGGTGTGTTGTGTGATAAAAGAGTATCAGCAAGAATGAAAGGAAAGGTGTTCAAGACGGTGGTGAGACCAGCGATGTTGTACAGCTAGAGACAGTGGCACTGAAGAAAAGACAAGAGGCAGAGCTGGAGGTGGCAGAGCTTAAGATGTTGAGGTTCTCTTTGGGAGTGACGAGGATGGACAGGATCAGGAACGAGCACATCAGAGGGACAGCTCATGTTAGATGTTTCGGAGATAAAGCCAGAGAGGCCACATTGAGGTGGTTTGGACATATTCAGAGGAGAGACTGAATATATTGGTAGAAGGATGCTGAGGTTGGAGCTGCCAGGCAGGAGGTCTAGAGGAAGACCAAAGAGGAGGTTTATGGATGTAGTGAGAGAGGACATGAAGTTAATTGGTGTGAGTGAAGAGGATGCAGAGGACAGGGTTAGATGGAGGCGCATGATTCGCTGTGGCGAACCCTGAAAGGGAGCAGCCGAAAGGAAAAGAAGAAGTCAAGCTAGATCACCCCTGCCCTACTACTGTTATTAACGAGCTAACGCTAACTGAGTGGCCGAGTGGGTCCACCAATCGGAAGGACAGCGGTTGATCCCAGCTTCCGCCAGCCCACGTGTCAAGTATCCTTGAGCGAGATGCTGAACGCCAAATTGTGCCATCGGTGTGTTTGACTGATTAGTTTGCTTTGTACTGATATGTATGTGTGAATGTGATGTGTAGTGTGAAAGCGCTTTGAGTAGTCAGACTAGAAAGGTGCCATACAAGTACAGTCCGTTTACACCAGCACCAGAAGAGCTACTGGAGGGACGTTATGCCCCTCACTTCAAAACCGAGCAAAAGTAGGATTCTGTAGTTTCCTACCCAGTTGTTTAACTCTCTTCCTCCTCATCAAGGACTCTTGCAAATATCTTGCAATTAACACATTTTCTCGATTTTTTTATTTTTTTATTTTTTATTTAGTGTGAAATGGATGACCTGGCTCGTACTGATTTCTCTGCCTCCGCCGTGCATTTCAGAACGTTACAGGTCTCTGCGATGGTATTTCCTCTACCTCCGCTCTGCTTCACGCCCAACCACTTTTTTTTATACTCAAACATCTCTGCGTCTTATTGAGTGGCGTAATAGTCACGTGACACAACGAATCGATAATGAAATTTGTTACCAACGCTTTTAATAATCGAATTTTGTCGATTTTTATCGATTCATTGTTGCAGCCCTACGGCTGACGCAATCGCGAGCCGGCCTCAGCTGTCAATCATGACGTGAAACCCCCTTTTTCTAGCATCAGATAACTAACTAAAACCCAACTTATCTGAAAAACGAACACTTGAATATACATCAGTGTGATAAGAACTAACTAAAATGACAGGAACCATCTTGTCCCATCCACTAACAGGAGGCAGGGTTTATGAACTATACTGCAGCCAGCCACCAGGGGCGATCCAGATGTTTTGGCTTCAATTTTGGGGAGCTGTCATGTCGCCTATCTTTATATACAGCTTATGCATAAATCACAAACTTCAGTTCGGTTACCGTCAAAACGCTTTCAAACATTCCTTTGTCACATTTTCATTATTAAGCTGACATATAATTGCATAGTATCTTAATTACTCAAAATATAAGGGGTCTAAAAATGGCAACCATATTTTCTGTTTTGGCAACCAAAAGCTGATGCCAGCCTGACAACCACTTTTAGACGTTAGTGTTGAGCTCTGCTGGTGAGTTACACACAAATGTGTACAAATATAGCAGCAATTTACCAATACTAAAGGGCCAAAGACCTGCTCAAATAATAACAAGAGTTTTAAAGCTGCACAGGACAGCCCGATTGTTCTACAAGTAATTTATCATTTTACAACACAACGTTGTGTAATGAAATGAGAGGTTTTAGTCCGTTTTCACTACACACGTAACAGATTAAATACATATTGAAATAGGGTAACATAAATAAAATGAAACTAAACTACATACATTTATTTATATAGTTGCATATATACGTATATATCACCTACATGTATACACCCAGGAAACTACAGGCTACAGTGCGAACTTTGCTAGCAACCGTAAGATCAGTATAGAGACTCAGAGTTGTAATATACCACTGCATTTGAAAACTGATATTTTGTTAATAATTTTTAGTTGGGTCACCCTAAAATTATTTTGTATTCTCGCAGTTCTTGATATTACACACCTTTTTTTTTTGGGTCCATCTTTAACTGCAGTATGAGCTTGGGTTCATGGTGTAACAAATTGGAATTTATTTGATTTTTTCACAATGACAGACTGCGCTCTCTTTCACTACAGTCAAACAAGTTATAACCACCTTTTACCTCTGACTCCAATTCAAGGCCCAGTAAAGGCAGTGTAGCCGGTGATTCCAAGCAGACATTGCAGGAGAATTTGAACTAAAGCCTGTGGTCAAAGCCTTGTAAATGGCAGGTTTCAATACAACCACAGCTATTCGATTTGTAATCAGAAACACCGACGTGTTACTTTTTACAAAGGACTTAAAGGGTATGCAATTTACGTGTGGTAGATGGTGCTCTTTCTTTTTCTTTCTTCCCCCATTTGAATATCACTTAACAAAAAGTAGAGAAAATCATTAATGTGACCTCAGAAGGCTTTTTTTTTTTAAATTAAGATTTAAAATTGTCAGCAAATGTACAAATGAAAATGTAATTCTGTATTGAAAACATAAAACTAGTAGAAGTAAGATTTTACGTACTACTTGAATGACTTAATTTTGTTCCAACTAATCTAAAAGTGAGATGTAGAAGCATTATTGTTGAACTGCATTTTCATTTCCAGTTTAAATGTCAATAGAAGAAGCTTCATGCTTCCATAACCTGAGCCTGGGGAAAAATAACACTCCTAGCCAATTCCTCTCTATTTATGTAAAATCATACACTTGTGGAAAAGGTTTTCTGCCTTTTTTCATAAAATGAGCCTTAATGACTGGTACTTCTGCCTCCACTGCTCTAACTGAGACTTGCATTGTTCTGACACTAGATGGCAGTAATTCTTCACATTTGGCTTCAATCAATGCATAACTTCCTTATTACATTGTGAAACAGTCACCTCCTCATCCTCGCTGGAGGCTCTAAGTTAGGCTGAAGGTGCAATATGCATGGTTTTATGATGAGAGGAGGGCAAGTTTAACCACTCGACCAACCAAATGCTAGTTTGGATGTTACATTTGGTGTTAATGTTATTTCAATGTCTAACGTTCGCTAGCACGTTATTCTAGCATTGTTATTCCAAATTCCACAACTCGGCGCCCCAAGTCTTGGAATGGTAGGGAAAAGCCTGCTGTTCATTCTGGCATCGTGTCGGATAAAATGTTGGTGACAATCATGGGTAAGCACAAGGGGAAATTTCGAGGTCAGCAAAAATGATTGTGGTCATGTCCATATATCGTAGAATAAGTCGATAAAGTAATTATCGCGGCGGGCCTACCTGTAACATGTCCGTATTGACAAAAATGTAAACATGTATATTTGTATGTGCGATTCAACGGTGCTCAGAACTAGCTCAAGACGGCGACCTAGTGGCCTTGAAGATGTTTTATACATCCAAAGAACTTCTATAAATACCTGAGCCCACGTCGAATTGAGACCTGCGTTTTATTATACGAAAACTGATTAGTTCAGGGCTTCACCCACAGCCAATGACAAAGCACCTTTTAGTCACGTGTTTCATTCGTCGAGCGAGCGCTGTAGTTCGGGAAATAAACAAAATGGATATTAGTGGCGTAACGGATCCCAAAACTCACGGTTCGGATCACGAGTCACGGATCATTTTTCGGATCAGAAAAAAAGGGGGACGAGACCATATTTCTATTTATTATATGAAGACTTACAGCAAGGAACTGTTGGGGTCTACATACCGTTAGTTTTGTCCACCAACCTTGTTCCGTCGTCATTATATTTTACACGGAAGCCAAAATCCTCCCGTACATGCAATTTAAATAATGCGGGAGGCTTTTCGAGTTCTTCTGCTCCGCTGTTAGCCATTGTTGACTTATTAACATGCCCTGTTCACGTGAACACATGACTTTTGTGTGTAGTTTCACTGAAACTCAGCATCGAGTTTTTAAAATAACGCAATTACTTATTAAGAAGCAACATCAGCAGAAAAACTCGTTCACTCTGCAATCGCTGAACAATTTAGATTAATCCGCGGGTCACGTGCGTGCCGAACCGCGGGTCGTGATCAACTGCTGTCCCTTACACCCCTAATGGATATTGATGCAAACTTGGCTTGTGGCGGTGGGCAGTTTTCTATGTGCCTAAACAAATATTTTTGGTCCTGCCAGTTTGTTTTGTCATGGTTCATGTGTGTAATAAACATTAGGCTTCATGAGAAAAAATCGTCGCAGAGAATCGTGATATCAATTCTAAGCTAAAAAATCGTGATTCATATTTTTCCCAGAATCGTGCAGGCCTAGTTTGACGTGATGCCATTTAATGTCCCCGACAACCTCTGCAGCCTCATTTAGCCACTGGTTAGCAACCGCCTTTTTTAAGACACGTAAAATCTTTACTGACGGATTTTATGTCCTTCAACAAAACGTGAATCTCTTCATCTTGTGTTAACCGCAGACCTTATTTCAGGCATCTAAGTGCAATAGCTGTAAAGACCCCCCCCACCCAGACACACACACAAGAAGTTCTGTTTATATAGCAATAATCCTGTGGTGTTTTTTTTGTTTTTTTTTAATAACACATTGAAATGTACTAAAAACTATAGCTGTCTGGAAGGTAGGAAGTCGAAAACATAATGGTAACTCGTCCACATCTCTGATCGCTGCTGTTGACACGTGCTTGTGTTGGTGTTGCTGTCTTGTGTAGGTCCAGAAAGTGGATGCTGCCTTCACTTCCTCCTGGTCTCCGTCCTCCCATTTCAGCTCAGCCTCAACTCCTTGTGTGTGCAAGTTGATAGTGTGTGCACCTGACTGTAGCTGTTGAGTGTGTGCATGTGTGTGTAAGTTCACTCTAGGCCTATGTGAGTGTGTTGTAGTGTGTGTGTGTGTCTGTCATTCCCTCCCAGCCCATCATGTCCCTGTATCCCTCAACGCTCCAACTGAGTCCATCGGTGTGTCTTCACCTCCTCTGCCTGCTGTTGCTCCTCACTGACTCCTCCTCCACCACAGTACCTAAAAAGGACCCAGTTCCGGCTGACCCCCTAACCCAGCTCAACACAACACAAGCTAACTGCTCCACTGCATGTGAGTATGAGCCAGGATTCATTCATAAAGGAGCTGTGGCTACATGATAGAGCAGAAAAGTCAATGCCTTTTACAAATATATAAATGTAAGTGTAAATACTCCCGCTATGCAAAGATGCAGCTGTTCAAATAAAAAATCAAAAGTGGTTTTAGAACGTTAGTCATATTTTTTCGCACTTTAATATGATGCCTTTGGTGCGCAGAGGAGTATACGATTATGCAGAGGACGTCAGTTGAGGAGGCAGTCCTTCAGGATACATTTGCATACGCACTGCTGAAAGCATGTGGCCACCTCTGAATGTGGTCTGAGCGATCACATCTCAAAGCGTCCCTGGGTGCATTCACACCTGTACTTAGAGTTGTCCACTTATGATCGAATCACCCAAGACGCATGTTAATGTGTAAACAGGGTCTTAGTGATAGAAGACGCTGCTTTGGGGAGGTTGTGTACGTCTGTGAGACCGCCAGACAGACAAAGCACAAGTTTTCTGCACAACTCGCAAGTGTCCGATTTAAACAAATGGTAAAATGCCCAGCGGTGGAAATGACTTGTGTAGTAACTCGATTACTAAAAATTATTGATGCAAATAATTTGCATCCAAGCTTTGTTTAATCCATATAATTACATACAGAGCACTGTTATTACTTTCACACAATGTAATCAGAGACGGTTCAGAACGTCTTATAACAAAAAGGAGGAAAGAAGAGAAAATAGCGAGGGGCATAGAGAAGAGACAGGCCAGCGAAACCAACAGAACGTATCCACAAAAACTCTCTTCAGTGTTTCTATGGTAAAACCGATGTAGCCGACCACAATAGCTCGAAATCAGCATCAGCTTCAGCATCTTAGCAGAAAGCATCCAGTCCACAGAGCAGACCCAACACAAGGTATATGAAGGCTAGTGAAGAATGTAGGCTAAGTTAATTATGGCTAGTCATGTAAACAAATATGGTGGCTAGTTATGATTTCCCTAAGTTAGCTAGGTTTTGCTAAAGAAAATAAGCAAATAAAATATAATCCTGCGGTCAATTTGTGAAAGCCTGAGCTTCATTTGTGTCATTATGATAGTCACAGTTCCTGTCCACTCGTTTTTGCCTCCTTCAAATTCCACAAGGAAGACAGTAAAGGCTTTTGTTATGCCTTAGCTGTACTTAGGTTGAAATTTTCAAAACTACAAGTTTCAACCTAAGTATATATATATATATATATATATATATACCTTTTTTTCTTTTTGTTTTTTTTAAAGCAAAAGGGGCACATTTAGGGCCAGTTGCAAAGGAAATTCACAGGGGAAGTATAGGCTGGTGCACACACCTCAGACACCAAAAAGGACACATGTCCACCAGCAGCTGGCGAAATAATCAAGCTAAACCCATTTTGGCCAATAACTCCCACAGAGTATGTTGCACATTCGAAAACCTTACTTGCATGCATTCCCTGAATTGATCTGCATCTTGTGATATAGGCTATGGCCATATCCGCCTATAATCCCCAAACAACACCCCCCCCGCAATATTGCTATAAATTCAAAACCTACATTTTCGAATTCCTCCAAGGCTGAGAGTCCATAAGTATGACATTTTACAGGTGGAATCTATAGACTCATTTTCAAAAGTTATTAAAGGAATTTGGATACTCCAAAAAATGTGCAAGTTATACAGGAACAACTTCCTTCAATATTCAGATGGTAATGTCATATATCCATGTAGCTCTCTGATTAATGCAAAACTTGGGCCAGTAGTCTCACCTTCCCCATCAAGGCTCTGTACAGAATTTGGTGCCACTAGGTCATGCTTTTATTCTTCTTTTTTTCCTTTCGGCTGCTCCCTTTCAGGGGTCGCCACAGCGAATCATGTGCCTCCATCTAACCCTGTCCTCTGCATCCTCTTCACTCACACCAATTAACTTCATGTCCTCTCTCACTACATCCATAAATCTCCTCTTTGGTCTTCCTCTAGACCTCCTGCCTGGCAGCTCCAACCTCAGCATCCTTCTACCAATATATTCACGGTCTCTCCTCTGAACATGTCCAAACCACCTCAATGTGGCCTCTCTGGCTTTATCTCTGAAACATCTAACATGAGCTGTCCCTCTGATGTACTCGTTCCTGATCCTGTCCATCCTCGTCACTCCCAAAGAGAACCTCAACATCTTAAGCTCTGCCACCTCCAGCTCTGCCTCTTGTCTTTTCTTCAGTGCCACTGTCTCTAAGCTGTACAACATCGCTGGTCTCACCACCGTCTTGAACACCTTTCCTTTCATTCTTGCTGATACTCTTTTATCACACAACACACCTGACACTTTTCTCCACCCGTTCCAACCTGCTTGCACTCGCCTCTTTACCTCTTTTCCACAGTCTCCATTGCTCTGAACCGTTGACCCTAAGTACTTAAAGTCCTGCACCTTCTTCACCTCTGCTCCCTGTAACCTCACCGTTCCACCTGGGTCCCTCTCATTGACACACATGTATTCTGTCTTACTGCGGCTAAGCTTCATTCCTCTGTTTTCCAGAGCAGACCTCCATCTCTCTAGATTCTCCTCCACCTGCTCCCTGCTCTCACTACAAATCACAATGTCATCCGCAAACATCATAGTCCATGGAGATTCCTGTCTAACCTCATCTGTCAGCCTGTCCATCACCAGAGCAAACAAGAAGGGGCTCAGAGCCGATCCTCACTTCACTCTTGCTAATCTTAGCCACTTCCTGCTCCACACCAGTCACCTCTTCTACTCTTCGTTCCCTTTCATTTTCCTCATTCATCAACTCTTCAAAGTACTCTTTCCATCTTCCCATCACACTCCTGGCACCTGTCAATACATTTCCATCCTTATCTTTAATCACCCTAACCTGCTGCACATCCTTCCCATCTCTTTGTCTGGCCAACCTGTACAAATCCACCTCTCCCTCTTTAGTGTCCAACCTAGCATACAAGTCCTCATATGCTCTTTGTTTGGCCTTTGCCACCTCTACCTTCACCTTACGCTGCATCTCCCTGTACTCCTGTCTACTCTCTTCAGTCCTCTCAGTGTCCCACTTCTTCTTTGCTAACCTCTTTCTCTGTATACACTCCTGAACTTCCTGGTTCCACCACCAAGTCTCCTTGTCCACTTTCCCCTTTCCAGATGACACACCGAGTACCCTCCTACCTGTCTCCCTGATCACATTAGCTGTAGTGGTCCAGTCATCTGGGAGCACTTCCTGACCACCCAGAGTCTGTCTCAGCTCCTCCCTGAAAACTACACGACATTCTTCCTTTTTCAACTTCCACCCCTTTGTCCTCTGCTCTGCCTTTGTCCTCTTCATCTTCCTCACCACCAGAGTCATTTTACACACTAGCATCCTGTGTTGTCTGGCTACACTCTCCTCTACAGTCACTGGTCTCTTTCAGATTACAACGTCTACACATGATGTAGTCCACCTGAGTGCTTCTCCCTCCGCTCTTATATGTCACCCTATGTTGCTGCCTCTTCTGGAAGAAAGTGTTCACTACAGCCATTTCCATCCTCTTTGCAAAGTCTACCACCATCTGTCCTTCTGCGTTCCTGTCCTGAAGGCCAAACCTGCCCATCACATTCTCATCGCCTCTGTTCCCTTCACCTACATGTCCATTGAAATCTGCACCAATCACCCCTCTCTCACCTCTGGGGATGCTCTGCATCACTTCATCTAACTCACTCCAGAATTTCTCCTTCTCTTCTAACTCACATCCTACCTGTGGGGCATAACCACTCACAACATTGAACATCACCCTCTCAATTTCCAGCTTCAGGCTCATCAACTTTTCTGACACTCTTTTCACCTCTAGCACATTCCTCACAAACTCCTCTTTCAGGATAACTCCTACTCCGTTTCTCTTCCTATCTGACCCATGGTAGAACAACTTGAACCCTGCTGCTGCTAAGCTTCTAGCCTTGCTACCCTTCCACCTGGTCTCCTGGACACACAGTATGTCCACCTTCCTTCTCTGCATCATGTCAATCAACTCTCTAGCCTTCCCTGTCATAGTCCCAACATTCAAAGTCCCTACTGTCAGTCCTACGTTCTTAGCTTTCCTCTTCTCTCTCTGCCTACGAACACACCTTCCTCCTCTCCTTCTTTGTCTTCGACCAACAGTAGTCCAATTTCCACCGGTACCCTGTAGGTCAACAGCACCGGTGCCGGTCGTTGTTAACCCGGGCCCCGACCGATCCGGTATGGAAGTCATTGTCGTGATTCGCATTTGTAATTTGGCATGTGTTTTACTTCGGATGCCCTTCCTGACACAACCTTTTGCATTTATCCAGACTTGGGACTGGCACAAGAAGACACTGGCTGTGCCCCCTTGCGGATGCATTTGCCCCCCATTACTATTCATAAAATATGCTAACACACTTTTTCGAACTCCTCCTAGGCGGTGAGTCTGATCTGCATGGAACTTTGCACATAGAATCTATGGACCCTCATGATCAAAAGTTATTAAAAGATTTCGATTCTCCATTTTGTTACAGCAGCTCATCAGGTTATCATTCGGTGATAGAGGTTTGTGCACTAGTGTCATGTCAGCCTCCTTGTGTTGAATGTGAGGAAGACACAGGAGATAGTGTTTTGATTTTAACTCTGGGAGGGACAACATGCCGGTGGTTATTCGTGATCAGTTTATTGCTCATGTCACTTCATTTAAGGATTTGGAGGTTCTTATGGATAACAATCAGCTGGAGAGTACACGGGGACAATGCAAATTCCACATAAAATTTGAAAATATTACCACTATCATTACATAATTAATATTAATTGTAGTAATAAGACAAAAAATAATAATTGTAATAGCGGCTGTTGAGCAGGAACAGAAGGTGCCTTGCCATCATAGATCCAGATTCTGCAGCGGAGGCAGAAATACCTGCCGACAGTGACAGAATGAGAGAGATGAGAAAGCACAATACTACTGGAGAGAGAAGATATCAGTTAGTAGCCTATTTTGTGGGTGTATACATACATGTATGTGTATATATGTAAATAACTGTAGAATATACAGTATATATTGTATGTAGGGCTGTAGCTATCAAATACTTTAGTAATCGAGTGTTCTATCAAAAATTCCATTGATTAATCAGATAAAACCTGTCTAGTATGAGAGTCATGTACAGTATAAATGAATATTACAGAGGCTAGGAAGCACCAATCTTAACATGCGTCATACCAAACAGAGGGGGAGAAACTATGTATTCACAACTTCATGCTTCTGTTATTTTCTCCACTTCCAGCTACCCACAAAAACTATATACCGTCTGAAAGCACAGACGCTGCGGACAATGGTTGCTGCGTTGCCGTGCGACTGAAACTCAGCGAGCTACCTTTTAAAAGTGTAGCCAAAAAAAACCATCACTAAATCATAAAGTGTGTTTTCAGGTCAAAAGTTACATTCCAATTCTAAAAAATGCTGCTAATGTATACTCTCATACCCCCGTTTTAGTTTGAATTGAATCATGGAAGTACTGGTTGTTTACATAAGCACAAACGGAGCGCTGAGTGGAGTAAGAGCTCTCACCATAATATAATATCTTTGGGCTTACTTCCTTCTGGATCGTCATTGGTGTTTCTAAGACGAAAGTGGGTGGTGTCAGTCGTTTCTACTGGCTCTGACAGTCACAAAGAGGTGTCATCGCTTCGTTGTCGCTCCCTTCCAGTTTGCAGCCCGTGCACTCAAATCAAAACACTGCAGACTCCTTGTGTCTCCTTCCACTTTGTGGGTGACGTAAACGCGTTATCACATTTAAAAAATAAATAAATAAATCATTGCCACACACCCGGACGTGAGCTTTAAAAAATATTTAAAGAAGCTTCGAGGCAGAGGAATTAGCCTCGATCATTTTTCGTAATCGAGTTACTCGAGGAATCGTTTCAGCCCTAATTGTATGTGTGTAGCATGAAGGTACTACTCACTTAATTTTGTTCTACAACCTTGTGTTGTATAATGGTAAATTATCTTGTACTTTTTTTTTTAGTATCATACATTAATATGATAAGAATGTATACAGATGGAGAGGAGGAGAGAGGTGCATCATGGGAAGTCTCCTGGCAGTCTAGACCTATAGCAGCATGGCTAAGGGATGGTTCAGGCGCTTTATAGCTGAACGCCCTGGCTCCCGTTCTACTTCTGGAGACTCTGGGAACCACAAATAACCCTGCATTCTGAGAGCACAGTGTTGTAGTGGGGTAATAAGGTACTATGAGCTCTTTAAGATACGATTGTGCCTGACCATTAAGAGCTTTATAGGTGAGGAGGAGGATTTAAAATTATAGTCTGGATTTCACAGGGAGCCAGTGCAGAGAAGCTAATATTGGAGAAATATGATCTCTTTTCTTAGTTCTTGTCAGTACACGTAGCGCAGCGCTCTGGATCAACTGGAGAATCTTAAAGGACTTATTTGGGCAGCCTGATAATAAGGAATTGCAGTAATCCAGCCTAGAAGTAACAAATGCATGGACTCGTTTTTCTGCGTCATTTTGAGACAGGAAGTGCCTGATTTTTGCAATGTTACGTAGGTGAAAAAGGGGAGTCCTTGAAGTTTGATTCATGTGGGAGTTGAAGGATAAATCCTGATCAAAGACAACTCCGAGGATCCTTATGGCGGTTCTGCAGGTCAGGGCAATGCCATTTAGAGTAACTATATCTGCTGATAATGTGTCTTGGAGGTGTTTGGGGCCAAGTACAATAACTTCAGGTTTTTTTAGTTTAACATTAGAAAATTGGCTCTCATCCAGGTTTTTATGTCCTTAGGGCATGCATGAAGTTTAGCCAATTTATTAGTTTAATCTGGCTTAATTGATAGATATAATTGGGTATCAGCCACATAAAAATGAAACTTTATGGACTGTTTCCTAATAACTTTATGGAGTGCTTTCTAATAATATTGCCCAAAGGAAGCATATAATGTAAATGGAATTGGTCCAAGCAGAGAACCTTGCGGAACTCCGTGACTAACTTTGCCGTGCTCGGAGGATTCATTAACATGTACAAATAAACAAGCCTTGTGCATTTCCTTTAATGCCATTTAAATGTTCCTGTCTCTGTAATAGGATGTGATGGTCAATGGTGTCAAATGCAGCACTACAATCTAACAAGACAAGTCCATTGTCTAATGCAATTAAAAGGTCATTTGTAATGTTCTGCAGTGCGGTCTCTGTGCTATGATGCACTCTAAATCCTGACTGAAAATCTTCAAACATACTATTGTTATTTAGAAAGTCACTGATTGGCAACTGTTTTCTCAAGGATCTTAGAGATAAAGGGAAGGTTCGATATAGGTCTTTACGTGGCTAAAATCCCTGGATCAAGAGTGGGCTTTGTAAGAAGAGGTTTAATTACAGCTACTTTAAAAGACTACATGACATACTAATAAACACGGATTGATCATATCTAGTAAAGAAGTGCTAACTAGGGGTAAAACATCTTTAAGCAGCCTAGTTGGAATGGTGTCTTAGAGACAGCTTGATGGCTTAGATGAAGAAATTGTCGAGGTTAGTTAAATAAGTTTGACTTGAAAGAAGCAGTCAAAGTATACATCAGGTGTTACAGCTTTTTCTAAGGCTTCTATGTTTGAAGATCGGTACCAGCTGAGGGCAGGATGTGATGACTTTATTCTCTAATAGTTAAAACTGTATCATTAAAGAAGCTCATGAAGTCGTTACTACTGAGGGCTATAGGAGTACATGGCTCAATGGAGCTGTGGCTCTCTTTCAGCCTGGCTACAGAGCTGAAAAGGGACCTGGGGTATTTCTTATTTTCCTCTATTAATGATGAGTTAATAATTAGTTCCATTGAAGGCAAGTTGATCCTTTTAAAGGTATTGGAATTTGATTTTTTTTTTTTAATTGTTTTAAATACCTTTTTTTTTTTAAATGATGAAAAATGTTGTCATCAATTTTAGAAATATTTTACAAAGGGTCAACTAAAGAGTCCTCAATCCTTAAAAGAAACACTGATTGCAGCTTTGATTTTTTTTTTTTTTTTCTCTTTAATAAGGCTTTGGTTATGTTATTCAGATCTAATATGTTTTATAAGTAATTATTGTAGTTTCCTTATTATTGACCTGAGTGATTCATTGAATTTTTTGTTCCCCAGGTGATAATGGTGGTATCACCCAAAATGCAGCAGTTAAGGATTTCTCAGAGATCAGTTCCACCAAAATGGCAACGTTACCACCAGAAAAGAACTTGAACTCTATCTCAGTTAGCCACAGATTAAGTAACACTGTAGAATCCTTAATCCCACTCAACCAATCTGCTGGAGGAAAGAATTTATCCACAGCCTCAGCAGCCTATAAACAGCCAGTACCAGCAGACCATCAGCTTCCATCAGCAGAGACAGTCACTGCAGCCCTTCTTCCTTCTACCACCGCAGGCTCGCCTTCACAGGCTGCTCATACTGGATCCATTTTCAGTACATCCACAACTGCAGAGCCTGTTAGGAATGTACAAATGACCCCTGTACTGGTGGCTTCTACAACCAACAAATCAACACCGATGTCTACAACAACCACAACCACACTGACGCCTACTACAACAACCACCACAACATCACTCACGCCTACAACAACAACCACCAAAGCAATACCAACGACAAAAGCAATACCAACATCTACAACAACGACAAAAGCAATACCAACATCTACAACAATAAAAGCAGTGCCACACCCTGCAACGACTGTAAAAACAACCACAGTTACAAGAGGTAACACAACCTTTACTATCACCACTACCACAGGTACAAAAATATCAACATCTGCCACACCACAGCCAAATGCCCCAAGTAAAGGGATGCCACCAATTCAAACCACCTCTTTACCCACAAGGTCTACAACCATAACTGTAACCAGTACCATTACTCCTGCCAATAACAGTGACCTGGTTGCCTCAGGAACGAGGGTTGCCATGGTAGAAATAGCGGGGGCTGCTCTGACTAGGCAGCTTGTGGATACTGCGTCTTTACTGGCCGTCCTGCTCTTCGGCCTTCTCTTCTTCTTGGTCACGGTGGCTGTGTTCGTCACACAGGCCTATGAGAGCTACAGGAGGAAGGACTACACCCAGGTGGACTATCTGATCAACGGCATGTACACAGACTCTGGGGTGTGAGGGAGGAAGAGGCTAAGCACAACTGGAGATTGTTTTTGAGCTTGGAGTCAGTCTGTAGAATGGAAGATTGACTGGATTGTATCACGGTAGTGTTGTGAATTCACAGGGTGATCCAGTGACAGTTCAGGGAGAAGTACAAATGGCCTAAACTGACCAACAGCTCACTGAACTGACTGAAGCAGTCACTGATCTGTTTCAATCATAACTGTACCACTTAATGCTTTGCACTTTCCTGCTTCTCTTTCTTTGATGGTTTGAATCTGAAGAGTTTGGTTTGTCAAATTTTTTTGCCAAATGTTGAGCAACATAAATAGAGGTTAACAGGATGTAACTTCAGTTCTATGAGTACATGCGCAGCCCTCTAACAGGCTTTGCTATTGACTCAAGATAGAAGCTCCTCCACATTGCTGGTCAGTCCAGCTGTAGTTGGTTCCAGGGTGGCTGGACCATAACTGTGTTGGGAGTATTTTCTTGCACAAATTAGGCCCCATGATACTTGATGATCAAGATGCTTCCCAGGTGATAGAAATTTCAACAGATGCCCCTGTCAATTAAGGCTTAATTTCCAGGAGAGCATTTTGTTTCTTATGGCTTTTTTTTGTTTTTATGGCTTTTGTTTTGGTGTTTTTTTTAATATTCTCTGGCTGAAAACTTTAAAAATCTATTGTTTGCGGTATTGTCCCTTTTCAGATGAAGGTCGTCCCACAGAAGGCTAGTGCTCATTGAGGATTAGAGCTGTCAGTTTTTCAAGTTCGAACAAATTGGAACTATACTTAACTTAATTTGTACCCATATAGCGTAATGCATTTTTTCCAATGTTCAAACGACTGTTCGAGTTTGAATAAAAAGTGACAGCCCTATAAAGGACCAAAGCATATTTGTGAATCTTATGTCCTAGATGTGACATTTATTTTCTAGTGATTAACTGGTTACTTATTCCACATAAAAGACCATAAAAATGACTGATTCATTAAAAACACAAAAGCAAAAACAGTAAATGATTAAAAAAAATGTATTAGTATTGTCCAATTAGCTGACTGTTTGACTAACAAAGAACAGCTCTTTTATCTAAAACAAATCACATTGGAAATTAACTAAGATGTGTATCATGAAACATTCCCAGATACATGGGGAAATACCACATCAATAGGGGTAGGCAATAATTCAGCATCATTATCATTTATCAACTTTTAATCGTATCATGAGTATATGATGGCGTTATGCTATATATTTTCAAAATGTTTTTGTCAAAATTAATATTTTTGAACAACTGAATTTAATTAAAAAACTAACAAAGCGCTGGAGGTTTTGGGGGGTTGCCGTTGGCATTGCAAGTGGCCTTCGAATGTGTGACACCCCAAATCTAGCTTGCCCAAAGTATGTTTGAATCTCAGATTTTAGGAAAGTGTACGGAAATCAAGCCCTTCAGTGGAGGAATGTCAAAACACCTCTCTACTGACGTGTATCTGTGCAAGGTTTGTCACTAAAGTCCAGGTCTGACATTTTAGGGCACTTAAACATAAGGAAAATACAGTTTTGAGTGTTTTGTTTTGCAAATTTGAATAATTTTGTCTAATGTAATGCCTAACAGCGGAGCACAGTTAATTGTATTCATCAATTTTATAATTTGCATACATTTACCATTATGGGAAAATATCCTTAAAAATACTGTGATATTAATTTCAACTATATTGCCCAGCCCTTCACATCATCTTTTTTTATGATTTGCCATTTCGACCTCTGTCAAATATTCACTACCAGCACAAATTAGGGCAACGGTCACAATGATTGATTGTATCTTTAAGCTAGCATCAGTTGAACAGTCATTTTGATGTAGTGTTCAACAAGAAACCCAAACCACAGACCCTCTGTTGATATTTTGAAAGTCATTATAGTTATTTTAGTTCAGTTTTGAGTTAAAAAACAACAACATTGAGCTTTGGGAAATTTGGGGAGTTCAAGGCACACATTCACATTGTCACAACATTGTAAGGATCATTTTGGTTTATCATAACTTGAGTCATACTTTTGTAGATTTGGCCATCATTATCAGAAATAGTAAAATTGCACTTACCAAGTTAAAAACTGAGGACTGGAAACACAGCTTAAACATTAAAGGTGCAATTTGTTAGAATTGCAAGATTTTGGCCACCTCTCAAATTCCTATTCCATAGCCAGTTAGCTGTGCAGCTAGTACCAGTCCTATTAGCTAACTCCACCCTGACTGGGAGCACCAGGGGAGTGTTGGTGATTACACCTCTATTACAGGAGCTTTGGACCTCCAGGTGGAGGAGGTTTTCAGGCCCAGGGCTATGGGCACCCAGTGGGGAATGCCGGCAGGGAGCAGTGCCGTAATAGGCAGCAGATCCAGAGCTGGGCTAGCAGGCAATGGAACCAAGCTCCGCAGCCTCACAATGAACATGACAGGACAGAGACTGAACACAGCCTCTGAGTCCAACGGAGGCCAGTTTGACGACAAGGAATCCAGTACCGATGTGATTTATACCAGCTCCGAACAGGACTCTGAAAGAAGAATGTGGGCTGAGAAGCAAGGGAGCTTTAAATTAAGAGATTTGTGAACGGAGTTTGGTGTGACGTTCTTTGTTTTCAGGCAAGAGTGGAGCGTGTCAGGGATAACGCTACATCCTCTCCCGATACTCTCTAACTAATAGTCCCAGTGAAAAAGGCCGGTCCGGGACCGAACCCAGCCTCCGAGACCAGTACTGTGGTGATTTACAGCGGCTCCGGGCCAGGATTCTGACTCCGGGCAAGACAAACACACGACAGGTTCAGGCAGGAACGTGAAGGCATCAAGCAGGAGAGAGGCAAGAGGGAGGTTGGGTATCAGAGAGGCAGCGGGGAGTCCTAAATATTTTCACATCTAACTCAGTGACTTAAGTGTGTATTTCGACCAATTTTGTTTCTGTTAAATTCAGAAGGTGTACGGGGATATTTTTCTGTAAAATAGGTGTATGAATATTTCCTTTCTTGACATTTGTGAGTTTATTTTGTTCATTTATTAGACTATAAAAGCTGAGACTTTGTGTAATGTAGCGAACTCCCTGCTTGCACACATCTCCCAGCTGAAACTACCAGGGAAGCCCTGAGCTATGCTATCGGACTATCGCATCTTGAGGTACAAAGTGGTATTAGGAGATTGGACATTAATTAAGTCCTCTTACATGACAGTGAACTAGACTGAACCAGAGTTCCAAACCCCAATAATTTAGCCAAATGAATCAAAAACCAAATCAAAGTGTAAAGGAGAAGAGAACATAATTTCGCTACGTTATTACCGACAAGTAAGCATTAGAGGACCGCAACGGGATTGGGGTCCCGCGACCAAAAATCTGGCAAGAGCGGGTGGTTTAAATTTAGCTGAAGATCGCGCTGGAAAAGATGCAAAAAGTAGCGTGTCCACCTGGGTGTCATGTTTCCATTACTGCCTGATGGAGCCTATAAATACTCATGACTATTGCAGAGTCATTTGACCCAGGAATGAATGCCGATTGTACCCTTTCCCACTGAGGACAAAGACAGATGTTAGTGGGTTTTTTGTCCAGTGTGAAAGGGGCTTTGGTCAAGTCATCAAGTTCATGATTTTTTTTCATCATCTGGCAGTCTGTTAACACTGGCTCTCTTGGCTCTGCCGTGTGCACGTTATGGGCAGCAGAGGCTTTGTTTGCTCAGTCTGTTTGGTTGGCAACTGCACTGCTTGGTAATGAAATTAAAGAACAAAGACAGACATACATATTAAAACAAACTCCCTCATTCAATTCACACTGGGAATTAATAAGATCCATCCCGGTTACATTAATTCCAGTCCAGAGGAACTTGATCAACGATTTCAAAGATGGTCTTATTCCTTTCCATTACAAAAGCATTTGTGCATGTGTTTGTTTAACACCACTCTTCATTTCATTACTTTAAGGAGCAGTCAGACAGTTTGAGAAATAGGTTTGTTTGCTGTAAAACTACTTGTAAAGGTAGTCTATTTAAGTTTAAACATATTAAATCTACAGGTACAGTGGATGTTTGTTATTGCGTAGAGATTGTTTAATCTCTACTCTTAATTGTTTAAGAGACACCTTATTTATCCCCTAGTGGCTTAGGAGTTTAATCCCTGACCATAAACTACACCATCCCCTGGTTAAAGTACAGCTGGGGACATTTGTTGCTATATAATGATATCTCAGCAGTCCCACAATGTTAAAACACAAAAACACAGATGTGGTTATAGCCTAGCTAAGACTGGAAGCAGGGTCAACCGCAAATCTTTCACATTTTATGGAGCTAGGCTAGCACTTTCCTCTGCTTCTAGCAGAGGCTGTTTAGAACAGAGAACCATTCACTTGAGTCATTTCCTGTATCTGTGTCACGTGTTTGACCACAGCCCCGCCCCTTTGGGAGACTAGTGCCAGGTCCAGAGTCTATTCAATCCAATGGGAGAAGTGAAAATGAGCACAGACTATGACAGATTCTTTCGCCCCATAGTCACCAAAGTAAATATCGAACCCATTTTTCACAAGCCGCACATCTCCTGAACATTCTGACCCTAAAATGGCATTTTTCAGACAGACCGATCAGGAGAAATTTAGCTTGATCAAGACTTGTTTCTGTCTCAGCAACATGCACTCGCGAGATCTGGCAACGTCTCTCTGTTGGCACAGATGGTTCAGAGAGTTATATAAGTAAGTTTATAAGTTTGGTTAAAGTTGTATCTACCGATAACATCGTGCACTGGTGCTGCCTGTAACGCGGTATCTTTGTTGGTGTCAAGTATCTTCTGCTGCTAGTCTTTGTACAAAACTAGGCTAAACACATCATGGGCCTCTCTTACTGTATCTGTACAATATCAGATGAAACTGAGCTTCTCATCTAACGGTGGTTGACAGCAAACAAGACTATTTTCCAAATACTGGATTGTTTCTTTAAGATTTAATTTCAAAGTCTTTATGATTTCACTTTAATTCCATTAGCTTTCATTTCAGCAGTTTTTCAGTGTTTAATGTTTTTGCACACGTCCTGCAGTGAAAAAAGGAAAGACCATACTAGATTGTATATTATAATATATTGTTCACGGTGGATTATATTCGTGAATCCTCAGCTATTTTCATTATATTGAAGTCTGTATTCATCCAGTGTTTATCCCTGTTCATGACCAACTTGTGGGTTATGTTTAGTCCATATTCCTAAACAGCTTCTTCATGTAGCTTTAATATGTGCCTCACTCTACATTTTTTTATCTTTTTGTTGAGATATTTAAAATTTCACTGAACATGAATTTTAAGCCATTCATCCACTAATTTCAATACAACATGGAAACACCTCATCATTCCTGGAAACATTGCATTCATTCTGAGTTTTCTCAAAATTATGACTTCCATATAATATTTTTTTATTCAGTTTCCTCATAATTATGCTATTAATATATTATAATTATGGTATTTCTCATGATGAGGGGTTCATGGCACCAAATAGTCTCTGAAGCACATTATTGTATGATAAAGCCAAGGGAAACACAAAGCCATTATCAATATGTGACTGATTGAAGGGACCCTTACTCCTCAACATGACAGGAATTTTGAATTTAAAAGTCTAGGTGGATCTGAAAGCTCACACAGCAGAAGATGTTTTTAATTTTAAAAGTCATGTTTGTGTATTTTTGCAGTATATAAAGTGCATTAGGTTTTGACCAATAGATTTGACCCTAATGTTTTTTTGTATTGGACCTGCCAATCCTGTGTTAATTTTCCATGCCTTTAAAGTTGATGTCATGTCATAACGAATTTGTTGTTTCCTCCAGTGTTTTTTTTTTGTTTTGTTTTATTTCAGTCACAATTTTCTCATGAAAATATGCTGTTTATCCCGTTACTTAAAGAAATCAAGATTTTTATCCCATTATCTCAGGAACAAGGTATTGATCTTGATATCTCAAGAAAACAACCTCTTCTTTTCACAGGAAAGTTTGTATCTTTATTCCATACCTCGAGATCTTAATCCAGTTACATCAGCAAAATTAGATCTTTGATGATTTGAAAAGAAACTTTTATTTTTTTTTTTTTTAAAGAATTTTACAGTTATTCCTTGAAAGCGAAATGTCGATCCCATTTGAGGAAACATTTTTTTCAGTTATCTTGAAAACAATGACCTCTTGGTTTCTCATTCCTGAGAAAATATTCTTTGTTAAATAACATCATTTTAAAAAACCGACCGTTATTTCAACCATGGCCGCTCTTGGCTTCATACATGGGTGTAATTATTTTTCTGTTTTATCTTCTCACGATCACACACTAATTTTAATAATCTCAGCATGACAAATTTTGTTTTCTTGCCATCACAAAATAATTATTTCATGTCAGGGTAACCCAAATATTCTTCAAATCATTAGATAAAAACATTCAAGATTCAGACATTAGGTAATCACTGCCATATTCCCAGTATTTAAAAATGATTACCATAGTGGACACTCATACATTCTACAGTAATGATCATTAGAAAACCATTTGGGTTATCCTAAGATCGCAAAAAAATATTCAGCGACTATTGGAAACAAAATGTAAGGATTGTCTAGCCTCCTGTAAGATTGACTTGATGTCTACAGTGTTGATAGAAAGTGCTCTTCTGACTATTTCAGAATGTAGTATACTATAATAAATTGACCTGGATGATGTCACTATGTCCATTACATCAGTGGAGCATTTTCAAAATTTGATGATTTTCTAACAAATTCAGTGTTTCTGATGTCAAGAATTCTAGAATGAAGGTCCTGCAAACAGCACTGGTGGATTATGTTCAGGGTGGATTTGTGTTTGCAGTGACAGTTGTGCAGAATGTCAAGAAATGACACCTGCCCTGTGTGCCAACCCAACATTGTAAGAATGCACTTTGAAAATATATTTTTACTTGCAGAGAATAAATAATAAAAAAAAAAATTTTAAAAAAATTGATGATCTTGGTGTTTGAGTCAATCAATGTTGTTTAATTCATAGCTGCGGGATGTAATGCAGTTACAGTGTAATACCATCATTCCACATGAAGAGAGCACTAATTGATCAAAGCTGCAGTGCAAAGTGGTGCCAGATTTAGCCAGCGGTTCAGTTTGCGTGGATGAGTCCCTCAGAGAGCCAGCTGAGCCAACAAGTTCGACTTGGCTTCCATACCACGTACTTGTAAAAGGTGAAATGTTTTTATTGGTGTGGTTTTCTAAGCTGTTCATGTTAATCAGATGGGAAAATGCACACTAACAAGATTCACATGCATGTTAAACAGTGGTTCCTGCAGAAGGTTTGGCAGGAGAGAGGAGTTTTTTGGTTGTGGAATATTATTTTCCAAACTTACCTCAGTTTCAAAAGTTCCAATACCTATTGTAGATTGAAAATGTTCCTAGTTAGATTCTTAAAGGGCCATACCTTTTTTATATTTTTTAATTTTTACAAGCTTTATGCCATACACTATATTTTTCTACTACATTTTTCACAGTAGCCTATACTGTAATATTTTAGCCTTTTAGATTCTTCATTTAAGTAGAACATAAAACTCTTGAATTAGTCCATCACAGTGGACATCATGTATGCATGCATTTATTGTATTGCAAATAAAGTCTGCACCTCATGGAGCTGTTTTTCTCTGAGTGGGTCCCTGTGTTGTTAATCACGTACAAGGATGCACTCATGCGGGTGCCGCAATACACAGTCCTACCAATGATAAATAAAAATATATTAAAATATTTGATTGTTATTACGGATACATTCATAAGCAGCACGTGAATCTTATCTTTTGTACTCAAGATGGCACACCTCTGCACTTTCTCTTACCTTCGTGCTCATGCCCTGGACGGCCGCAGTCTTCTCCCCACTCTACCTCCAGAGAGGACAGGCACGCTGTCTCTCTGGCCTCGTGCCAGCCAGCAGAAGGCCACACCAAAGAAGCCTGCCTTCCTTCAGAACGGAACTCTCATGCCTATAGCGCGCGAGATCCTGCATAAGATTATTTAAACAAGTTTAGTGGCAATTCTGCCAGCTAACTTCAAGAAGCAACTGAGCCAGTTAGCACCAAGCTAACTCAACAGAGAAGGACTGACAACAGCCGCCTACAGACAACACGTCTGCTTTCCCCACCAGAACCACAATTCTTCCCCCCGCTTGGCCCGAACAGACAGACATCGGTCCGCAGAGCAACAGCCTCCCAAAGCAACCTCTCTTCTTCCCAAAGGACAACCACTGGGCATAGTATGTTAGCTAAACAGGCTACTTAGCATAGTACAGAACTGTTTAGTAACTTTGCTTATGTGACATTACTGATGTGATTTCATTAAGATTTATCGTTGCAATTCTTTTCAATCTGTTAGTTAATCTGGTAACCATTGCTAAATTTATGTTAGTTATTTATGCTACACACTGGGTCTTTGCATGCTAACTAACTCCTTTTAACTGGGCACTATTAGCTTACAGATCACTTTTATCTGCTCGCACTCAAACATAGAGCTCTAGCTGGCCTCCAGCCGAGCCACACTTGTGCTAATAAAACTTTAGTAGAGTCACCCTCTCTCTTACATGGCTTACCGCCGTCTAGACATGCAGCTAATGCTTAGCTTCCCGACACACTGAAGCTAATGTAACCATAGCTTCACAACACTCTACTTTTTTATATGCCCTCACCACCATTTTGACTTAGCGTTCTTTGTTTGATCCACGTCCAAGCAGCCATCTTGGATGGCACACATACACATCCTTTGTCTTTAGTTTAGTGTATTTAGATAGTCTTCCTAGAGTGTGTTTGCTTTGTTTACCGTTGTAAATAAATTATTGTGTTTAATTATGCTGGTCTCTTTAATGTTCGAATTCCAAATCCTTCACCTACTAGCTATTCATGGTAATTTTGGGTTATATTTATTGATTTAATTATTATTCTAAGTTCCAAATTGATTGAGTTTAGCATATTTTAAGAGACTCAATTAATTGGCTATCATTTCCTTTATTAAGTTAAAGCATTATTTATGATTATGTATGGTAATCCTGATGGCCAAATCGAATGGATTGCACCAACATCAACCTGGTGCCCCCTTTAATCATGGTAAACCCCATCAAATGCCGCTCCCATGTAAGGTGTTACAAACTAGCTCAAGTTAAAGAGAGGAATCCACACGTACAAAAAGAGGTACATATGCTAATTGATTTATTAAGGCAAAGCATGGCAGGTTAATGTGGGGTGAAAGTGTAGGGAATAAGTAGTGTGAGGAGTGTATGAAGGTGTGCCAAATATATGAGTAGTAAGATACAAGCCAAACCAAAGGTTGTATAGTAGACCCAATTGGTGGCTCACCTGAGACAAAGAGCAAGAGAGAGAGCCCAGAACAAAGAAGTCTGGGTATATATAGACAAAACTCCTGCCCTCTCTCAGGTAGACCACACCTGATGACCCATCCACTCAACACAAGACAACCCTCTTAATAGGGAAGCCCAAGGTGGGTCATCACAGAGGCATATTATTGTTAAATCCCAGCAGAGCGGATTGCAACACTGAACTTTCCAGCAAAACAAGAGGTGGAGGTTACACCACAGGGGCTGGTGTAACGATGTGACAGTGATTCAACAGCACTGTTCTCCTGATCTGGAATATTTATTCATAAATTGAAAACCTTTGTAATCCCCCTGTGAGTTTGTTTTATTCATTCTGGTCAGTGTTTAGATTCCTCCACAGGCCAGCATGCAGGACACACAGCACATGCTTGCTGACCAGATACTGTGTGTGGAGCAGAGAAACCCCGAATCCTTAGTTATTGTACTGTGGCTTTAACAATGGAAATCTCAGCCATGAACTCCCTAAACACAGTCTATTAAATGTCCAACCAGAGAGGAAATACTCTGGATCACTGTTACACTACAATAGGCAGTGCCTATCACGCTCGGTAAACCTGTTGTGATGACATCCAAGTAGTGCACCAGTGAAGCTATGGTGGACCTTTTAGCATGCTTGGACTGTACTGACAGGGATGTTTTCAGGACTGCTACCAACAGTCTGGATGAGGACTGCAGTGTACGATCATGCATGAGTGGCAAACCCTGGTTCACAGCCAAACTCAGACAGCTAAGGTTGGAAAAGGAAGAAACGTTCAGGAGTGGAGACAGGGACAGGTTTGGCAAGGCGGTGAGAGAATCTAAATGATTGTAATCAGAGAGACTACAACACCAGTTCTCAGCCAACGACTCTGCTTCTGTCTGGAGGGAGCTCAGACAGATCACCAACTCCAAACAAAAAACCCCCCACTCATATTGATAACTTGCGCCTGGCCAACCAACTGAATGAGTCCTGACTCCATCCACAAGCTGCACTTCCCCTACCTCAGGGCCTGCGCCTCTCCACAACTGCACACCCCAGAGGTTCCCCCCTCCCCTACTGCAACAACGACACTCTCCATCCTGGAGATGGACATCAACAGCCGGGCCAGACTTTGGCCCCGTTTACACGTACATGGTTATTTAAAAAACCTGAGACATTTCCCTTCATTTGTGCCCTTCGTTTACACGCAAACGGAGAATTCGCCTCTGAAAACGAGTCTTTCTAAAAACTCAGGCCAGAGTGGAGATTTTGAAAATCTTCATTTGCACGTTTGTATGTACACTGAGACAAACGGGTATTTAGGTAACCAACGTCACAGTAAGTGCGACCTATGTTTACTTGATCATGGAAGCGTTCAGACTAGCAGTCGTATTTATGTTGGTGCAAACTCGTTGCTATTTTCGGGATTCTGATTGGCTTACGAGGGCTTGAGCTTCTCGTTACACCGCCACCTACAGGTTTGGCATGCTCTTGACAGCATATATACATGGGTACGTGTAAATAAACACTTTTTTTGAAAACTCACGTGTGCATGATGTTATTTTTGAAACCGGAGAGGTTGAAATGTCCGTTTATGAAAATAGCCACCCACGTGTAAACGTAGCCTTTGTCTCTCAAATCTACCCTGAAGCACTGCGCTAATCAGCTGTCTCCAGTGTTCACAGACATCTTTAACACCTCACTGGAGACATGCCATGTGCCAGCCTGCTTTAAATCCTCCACCATCATCCCTGTCCCCAAAAAAACAAGGACCACAGGATTTAACAACTACAAACCCATCGCCCTGACCTCTGTGGTAATGGAGTCTTCTGTGTTTGAAGTTTGCAGATGACACCACCCTCATTGGGCTCATCTCTGATGGGGATGAGCTTGCCTGCAGGAGGGAGATTGACCACCTGGTGACCTGGTGCAGCCAGAACAACCTGGAGCCCAAAACTTTCAAGACAGTGGAGATGGTTGTGGATTACAGGAAGAACTCAGCCCTACCCGCCCCCATCACCCTGTGTGACTCCCCTGTCGGCACTGTGGAATCCTTCTGCTTCCTGGGCACCATCATCACCCGAGGACCTCAAGTGGGAGCATCAGCTCCCTCACCAAGAAAGCCCAGCAGAGGATGTACTTCCTGTGGCAACTGAAAAAATTCACCCTGCCATAGACAATGATGGTGCACTTCCACACCGCCATCATTGAGTCCATCCTCACTTCCTCCATCACCATCTGGTACGCTGCTGTCGCTGCCGTCGGACAAGGACAGACTGCAGCTTATCATTCGCTTTGCTGAGAAGGTGAATGGCTGCAATCTACCTTCCCTCCAGGACCTGTATGCCTCCAGGACCCTGAGGCGAGCAGGGTAGGGAGTACAGTACACTCATACTGTAAAATTTGCACATTCCCAACTAAATATGTTGCACTTGGCACATCCCTGCACAAACTTTGATTTTAAAAACAGTCACCTATATATTCTTTATTATTTTCTTATAATATTTTTTTTATATTCTTTAATATCTTACTGTCATATTTATGATTCTTAACTATGTTTGTTGTTTTGCACCAAAATACCAATGGAAATTACTTGTATGTGTAATCCTACTTGGCAATAAAGCTGACTCTGATTCTGATAGCTGGGCTAGCTGGAGCTTATTTTACCTACTTTGTTACAGATAGACTGGGTAGTTCTATCTGTAACGTTGCATCATATTTCATAAGCTGATTCCGTGTTTTGTCAGTAAAAATTTTAATTTGCAGAGTAGCTGTCACATAGATTTAGTGCAGTAAAAAGTACAATATTTATCTCTAAAATGTAGCGGAGTAGAAGTAGCAGAAAATGGAAATACTGAAGTAAAGTACAAGTACCTCAAAATTGTAAGTATGTGAGTTGGGATGGATAAAGGTAGACTCTGAATTCTAAGAAATCCCGGCAGCATCTCCTATGATGAAGCCAACATCGCCCATGAGGGCAACCCGGAGAGACAGAGAAATGTCAGCAACGATGGAGTTTGGGTGGAGAAAGGTTGTGAAAAATGTTCTTTCAGTGTATAGAGAGCTTTTAAAGAGGAGAGAATATGATGTGATCAAAGTGTGGTATAATATACTATATTATACTATACTTTTTAAATGTACTGGACATAACACAACAATTTAACGGTAACACTCCCGACTTTAAAGGGACAACCCTGACGATGCCATCAGGGTTATCACAGCTTAGACTTGGAATGACGTCTGACGTAGTAGGATCCAAGATTTTGAAAGGATTCTTGACTTATCTTTGGAACTTTAAAATCAGGAAGGCTCAGCCTGATTTTTGGATATTATATTTTAAATGTCTTTCACTTGTTTCCCAAATTTACTGAAGAGCAATACTAAAAAGCTGGAGTACTCCTTTAAAATGGAGCTGCAAGCCCTTTTCAGTTTTCTCTCCTTATGGTCTAAATGTATCCATAGATGGATGAATAGATGGATGGAAGGTTACAAAACAACCACTATGGGAATACAAACACAGCTCAAAGATCTTCTCAGCTGAACTGTACTGCAGTCCAAACACTTTCGACCACTAAAATTATGGAATCCCTAAGTAATACAATTTCCATGTGTAGGCATGGTACAGCGATGCAAGGTTTGCTACACTTGACAACTGCGCAGATGTGTTTTCCAGAGCATCAGTGAGTGCTTTTCGTCTGAGTCATCCTGCATTGCTCTGCCAACACACCCACAACAAAGACAACACATACAGCCACACATCAGTCAGGGTACATGGGAGTCCAAACACAGCAAGCCACACGCAGACTAAACACCAAACACAGTAAACACGTTTCTCATCCATCCCGTGCTGTTTAGAATGACACAAATATTCAACCTTTCAGCCTGTGTATTCTGCATGGATAATTCAGAGTACAGTATTTTATTTTTACTTCCAATATGGAAATGTACTCACATTTCAAAACAACACTGCCATAAACAGAATATACCCAACGCACAGATAATCAAACAAAATGGTTAGGTGAAAAAAAAGGTTTAATTTTTTGTTACAAAGTTTTGTTAAAAGTAGGAGAGACTTTAAAAACCCTGGTTTAGCGCTTGTGGAGTATTAACATTTTTCAAGCTTGAAATGTGCCATAACATTTTCCACCCATGTACTCTTATGGAGGTTCAGCAGATTTCCACTGAATCAACTTTAATTCCTGTTCCAATAATGACAGGAAGACTGAGGCATCAGACTGTGCACCAGAGCGTGCAAACTCCACAGGAGGCACATATATTGTAATTCCTGTTAGAAAATGATTCAAAGATTACAGACCAGAATGGTACAAAAGTTGCAGCCCAGTAGCCCTTGAAAATTACAACCATATTTGATGATTCCACAGTTCAAGATTTGCTTCCAACGAATGAAGTAGTGTGGCCTTGATGCAATGAGGTAGAAGGAAAGGTTGTGGCGGTTGGGATGGTGAGAGACCAGAGGTTGGGTACCATTGTAGACCTGCAATTAATCCTAACCCTGACTCTTTAGGTGCCTTATCATAACCATATCCCTCATGTTTTACATACTACACTTTTCATTATATTTCATCATCACAGGGGCAGCTGTGGCTTGGTGGCAGAGTGGGTCCTCTGCCAATCGGAAGGTCGGTGGTTTGATCCCGGCTTCCCCCATCCGTGTGTCAAAGTGTCCTTGAGCAAGATACTGAACCCCAAATTGCCCCCGAAGCTGCGCCTTCGGTGTGTGAGTGTGTGTGAATGATTAGTTTAATTTGTACTGCTGCCCATCAGTGTGTGAATATGTAGTGTGAAAGCGCTTTGAGTAGTCGGACAACTAGAAAGGCCCTATACAAGTACAGGCCATTTACATTTATATATACTACAATTTGTATGTGCTATGATTTTCTGCTATGAATCTATTCTGTACATACGACATCTATTGCATGTCTGTCCGTCCTGGGAGAGGGATCCCTCCTCTGTTGCTCTTCCTGAGGTTTCTATCATTTTCTTTCCCTGTTAAAAGGTTTTTTTAGGTAGTTTTTCCTTATTCAAATCGAGGGTCTAAGGACAGAGGGTGTCGTATGTTGTACAGACTGTAAAGCTCTTTGAGGCAAAATTGTGATTTGTGATATTGGGCTATATAAATAAAATTGAATTGAATTGAATATCATTGTTGACAGGCAGATAGTAGAATGTGAGAGAAAAATGTTGACTCTGTTATCACTTGGATGTAAGAAAGACAAACATTGGCATTTAACTTATTCCAAGCTTTTGCAGAATTGAATAGAAACACTGGCGATATGACAGCTCCAAAACATGTGGCGTCATCTTGATGGTCACAGAAGCAGGTGGTATCTGATCCTGGTAATATCTTAGCTAGTTCAGTCTATGTCTAACCTTAAACTATAATAATCCACATCTAATGCATATGGATGTTGAATTGATTCATGAAACTGTGTTGAGTTGATTACTGAAACTGCTGACTGCCACACTTGGCACTCTAGATATAAGGCCTCATTGCTGGGGTGCTCAGTCTAAAAACTCCAACAACATGTTGGTGGCGATGGGAAGGAAGCAAAAAGGCTTTAGTTCAACTAGAAAATTTCCTGAGGAAAATGTGTGTGAATGCTGACAACTGAAATTATTTTGAAAGCATTTTTGGAAATGCAGAGATATGAAATGAATTGCCTGAAAGCTCTAATGGATTGACTGCGCTGCTGAAAAACCTGAAAGCTGAAATGTAAAATTGGCAGAATTAGAAGCTGAATTGCATTACCTAAAGAAGCTGAGAACTGAAATACATTGCTAGAAACGTTGGAAGTTGACATGAATTGCCTGAAAAGAATGAAAGAAGAAATGCTTCGTATTGATATCAGAAGGGAGATCAATTGCTAAACACATTAGAACAAAAAAAGACATTGGCTTGAAGAGCTGAGAGTTGCAAGGCATTAAATGAAGATACAGAACTGTGAAATAAATTACCAGAATTACAAACTTAACCACATTACTTAAAGAAGCTAAGAGAACTGTGAAAGAAGAAGTTCTTTGTATTAATATGAGATCGAAAACTCACTAACCGCCTATTAAGATTGTTACTTTCCAGGGATTTTATTTTGAAACAACCACCTCATCCTGAGTTTCCAGTTAAGATACAGTTACTGTCTGGGGCTTTTATTTTGAAAAACTAGCTGCATAGTTTCCTGTTAATGTAGAGTGGCTCATCCTGATTTTTCTGTTATGATAATATTAGCATCATTGATTTTATTTTGAAAATCAGAAATGATACTGTGTGTGTGCGTGTACCTGCCTGCTGGGACATGCATGTATGCATACATGTGTTTCTCCCATACAGTATGGTTTAAAGGTCCATGATTTCAGTGCTGGGATTTCCTATTGTAGGTGAATACACTTCAGAATGACTTCAAAGTACGATTGGGATTTAAGTAAGAATAAACCTCATATAGAGTGTTGCAGGAATGAGTCCGAAAACGCGTCATCCCTGCAACACTCTATTGCATGAACAATGTGGAGTATTTCAAGGTTTGAATGTAGTTTAAAGCTAAAAGTATGAATAAAGAGATATGACGTGAAAGTCCTGTATGTGTGTTTATGTCAAACTGACCTAATTAGCTCACCTTAATCAGCTGTGAGTCAATCCTGAGATCAAAGGTTGCCATGGTGATGGTAACTGCTGTTAGAGTTCATAGTTCATAGAGATTTTAGCTGAGGCGCACCTCTCATATTCCTTTTTCTAGCACAAAGACTGTAACTCTTATTCAATTCAATTCAATTCAATTCAATTCAATTTTATTTATATAGCCCAGTATCACAAATCACATTTGCCTCAAAGGGCTTCACAATCTGTAACATACGACACCGTCTGTCCTTAGACCCTCGATTCGATTAAGGAAAAACTACCCAAAAAAACGCTTTTAACAGGGGAAAAAAAATGATAGAAAGCTCAGGAAGAGCAACAGAGGAGGGATCCCTCTCCCAGGACGGACAGACATGCAATAGATGTCGTAAGTACAGAATAGATTTATAGCATCAAAACTATAACATATACAGCCATGATGGCAAAATTGTTGTATGTATATATATATATATATATATATATTATTATGTTAGAAATGTTTAGGTGGTAAAACATAAGGGAAGATGATGGGTCCAGAAGACAAACCGAGCAGCTCCAGGTGGAGCCCAACGAGCAGGACCCGAGCCACTCGTCCCCTGCACCATAGACACAGCAACACTGCCCCAGCAGGTCGCCATAGTCACCGATCCAGATACATCTCCGGACACTGAAATACCTGCTGAAAGTGACACTAAGAAAGAAGAGACGGACGACAAAGCACAAAACTCCGGGAGAGGGAAGAAGTCAAGTTAGTGACATGCATTTATGGGATGAGAATGCATACGGATGGAGAGGAGGACAGAGGTCAAGAGAGAGAGGTGCATCATGGGAAGTCCCCCGACAGTCTAGGCCTATAGCAGCATAACTAAGGGATGGTTCAGGACTCTCCTGAGCCAGCCCTAACTATAAGCTTTATCAAAGAGAAAAGTCTTTAGCCTATTCTTAAATGAGGAGATGGTGTCTGCCTCCCGAACCCGAACTGGGATCTGATTCCACAGGAGAGGAGCTTGATAGCTAAAGGCTCTGGCTCCCATTCTACTTTTGGAGACTCTAGGAACCACAAGAAACCCTGCATTCTGAGAGCGCAGTGTTCTAGTGGGGTAATAAGGTACTATGAGCTCTGTAAGATACGACGGTGCCTGACCATTAAGAACTTTATAGGTGAGGAGAAGGATTTTAAATTCTATTCTGGATTTCACAGGGAGCCAGTGCAGAGAAGATAATATTGGAGAAATATGATCTCTTTTCCTAGTTCATGTCAGTACACGTGCTGCAGCGTTCTGAATCAACTGGAGAATCTTAAGGGACTTTTTCGGGCTGCCTGATAATATGGAATTGTAGTAATCCAGCCTTGAAGTAACAAATGCATGGATTAATTTTTCTGCATCATTTCGAGACAGGAAGTGCCTGATTTTGGCCATGTTACGTAGGTGAAAAAAGGCAGTCCGTGAGGTTTGCTTCATGTGGGAGTTGAAGGATAGATCCTGATCAAAGATAACTCCTAGGTTCCTCACAGAGGTGCTGGAGGCCAGGGCAGTGCCCTCTAGAGCAATTATTTCTGCCGACAGCGAGTCTCGGAGGCGTTTGGGGCCAAGTACAATAACTTCAGTTTTGTCCGAGTTTAACATCAGAAAATTTCTGGTCATCCAGGTTTTTATGTCCTTAAGGCATGATTGAAGTTTAACTAACTGATCAGTTTCATCCGGCTTAATCGATAAATATAACTGGGTATCATCTGCGTAACAATTAAACTTTATGGAGTGCTTTCTAATAATATTGCCGAAAGGAAGCATATATAAAGTAAATAGAAGTGGTCCAAGCACAGAACCTTGCGGAACTCCGTGACTAACTTTGGTGTGCTCAGATGATTCATCGTTAACATAAACAAACTGAGATCGGTCTGATAGATAGGATTTAAACCAGCTTAACGCGGTTGCTTTAATTCCAATTAAATGTTCCAGTCTCTGTAATAGAATTTGATGGTCAATGGTAAAGAATGCAGCACTAAGATCTAACAAGACAAGTACAGAGACAAGTCCATTGTCTGATGCAATTAAAAGGTCATTTGTAATTTTCACCAGTGCTGTTTCTGTGCTATGATGCACTCTAAAACCTGACTGGAAATCCTCAAATATACTATTGTTATTTAGAAAGTCACATAACTGATTAGCAACAGTTTTTTCAAGGATCTTAGAGATAAAGGGAAGGTTAGATATAGGTCTATAGTTGGCTAAAACCCCTGGATCCAGTGTGGGCTTTTTAAGGAGAGGTTTAATAACAGCTACTTTAAAAGACTGTGGTACATAACCTGTCAATAAAGACAAATTGATCATATCTACTAAAGACGTACTAACTAATGGTAGAACATCTTTAAGCAGCCTAGTTGGAATTGGGTCTAAGAGACAGGTCGAAGGCTTAGATGAAGAAATTGTCGACGTTAGTTGAATAAAGTCGACAGGAGAGAAGCAGTCCAAGTACACATCAGGTTTCACAGCTCCCTCCAACGCCTCTATGCTTGAAGATCGGTTGGCACCAGCTGAGGGCAGGACGTGATTAGTTTTCTCTCTAATAGTCAAAATTTTATCATTAAAGAAGCTCATGAAGTCGTTACTGCTGAGGGCTACAGGAATACATGACTCAATGGAGCTGTGGCTCTCTGTCAGCCTGGCTACAGTGCTGAAAAGAAACCTGGGGTTGTTCTTATTTTCCTCTATTAGTGATGAGTAGTACGCTGCTCTGGCATTACGCACCTCTCATATTCCTTTTTCTAGCACAAAGACTGTAACTCTTATCTCTTAAGTTAAAATATATAAGAGAGAGGAGGTCCTGCTGAAGGGGCTGAGTGAGATCTGTGAGTGTAGTGTGAAAAATGTGTTAATTAGCGCAGGAGCATTTCTGCCTCCCTCCTGAAAATTCTGGTCTCAGTTAATATGGAAGTCTATGCGGCAATTTGCTGGCATTTTGAAGCTGACTGCCCCAGTCTGGCTCCGAAACATTCCGCCCTATACACACTCCCATTAAAAACTCAGAAAAGGACCGGAAAAAAGCATATAAACAAAATTGTGATATTTCAAACACTGTAAAAGATATGAAAAAGTTGAATACAAGTTGTGTGACATGTTTAAAGTCCCAACTGAGTCGAAGCTGAAAGTATGCATTAGGAGTAGCATTTCAAAGTAGAATAGGTTGAAGAGGATTTGAAGATTATTTCCATTGTCAGTTAAACCTGAAATCAGCATCAGATCAGCTGAGTGTAGCTTAATGTGCATTGAGAGAGAATCAGAATCAGCTTTATTGCCAAGTAGGTTTACACATACAAGGAATTTGCGCTGGTATTTTGGTGCAGTAGAAAATATAAAGAAATATAAAGTACTGTTTGTTAAGAATCCTAAATATGAAATTGACAATAAGAAATGAGAAAAAATAAAAAAGTTGTATAAAAAATTATAAATAATATGTACAATATGAACGTATTTAAATGACAATTTGTGCAGCGATGTGCAAAATATTTACATGGGAATGTGCAAAAGTTCACAGTATTAAGAATACTGTACTGTAAAGTGGGGGGGTTACATTTTAGATGTACCCATTTAGATAGCACGAATTCATAACAGAAATTATTTCTTTGCACTTTTTATATAGAGCAGGACTGTACGTTTTATTTATTTTACAGAGATCTAAGAAATCTTACCATGAGCAAGCTTGGAGATAGGAAGCTTGGAGATAGTGGCAAGGAAAAACTTCCTTTAAGAGGCAGAAACCTTGGGCAGAACCAGACTCAACCACTGCTGTTTGCTGCATCAAATTTTAAAATAATGTAATAATATTAATATTTATAAAATAATAATAATAATAGGACTGATAGTGATTGGAATAATATTGATAATAATAGTAATAAGACTCCTTCTTCTTTTCCTTTTGGCTGTTCCCTTTCAGGGGTCGCCACAGCGAATCATGCGCCTCCATCTAACCCTGTCCTCTGCATCCTCTTCACTCACACCAATTAACTTCATGTCCTCTCTCACTACATCCATAAATCTCCTCTTTGGTCTTCCTCTAGACCTCCTGCCTGGCAGGTCCAACCTCAGCATCCTTCTACCAATATATTCACAGTCTCTCCTCTGAACATGTCCAAACCACCTCAATGTGGCCTCTCTGGCTTTATCTCCGAAACATCTAACATGAGCTGGCCCTCTGATGTGCTCGTTCCTGATCCTGTCCATCCTCGTCACTCCCAAAGAGAACCTCAACATCTTAAGCTCTGCCACCTCCAGCTCTGCCTCTTGTCTTTTCTTCAGTGCCACTGTCTCTAAGCTGTACAACATCGCTGGTCTCACCACCGTCTTGAACACCTTTCCTTTCATTCTTGCTGATACTCTTTTATCACACAACACACCTGACACTTTTCTCCACCCGTTCCAACCTGCTTGCACTCGCCTCTTCACCTCTTTTCCACAGTCTCCATTGCTCTGAACCGTTGACCCTAAGTACTTAAAGTCCTGCACCTTCTTCACCTCTGCTCCCTGTAACCTCACCGTTCCACCGGGGTCCCTCTCATTGACACACATGTATTCTGTCTTACTGCGGCTAAGCTTCATTCCTCTGTTTTCCAGAGCAGACCTCCATCTCTCTAGATTCTCCTCCACCTGCTCCCTGCTCTCACTACAAATCACAATGTCATCCGCAAACATCATAGTTCATGGAGATTCCTGTCTAACCTCATCCGTCAGCCTGTCCATCACCAGAGCAAACAAGAAGGGGCTCAAAGCCAATCCTTGATGCAGACCCACCTCCACCTTGAACTCCTCTGTCACACCTACAGCACACCTCACCACAGTCTTACAGCTCTCATACATGTCCTGCACCATTCTAACATACTTCTCTGCCACTCCAGACTTCCTCATGCAATACCACAGCTCCTCTCTCGGCACCCTGTCATACGCTTTCTCTAAATCTACAAAGACACAATGCAACTCCTTATGACCTTCTCTGTACTTCTCCATCAGCATCCTCAAAGCAAATACTGCATCTGTTGTGCTCTTTCTAGGCATGAAACCATATTGCTGCTCACAAATGCTCACCTCTGCCCTTAGCCTAGCTTCCACTACTCTTTCCCACAACTTCATTGTATGACTCATCAGCTTTATTCCTCTGTAGTTGCCACAGCTCTGCACATCTCCCTTGTTCTTGAAAATTGGCACCAGTACACTTCTCCTCCATTCCTCGGGCATCCTCTCACTCTCCAAGATCTGTTAAACAAACTAGTCAGAAACTCTACTGCCACCTCTCCTAGACACTTCCATACCTCCACAGGTATGTCATCAGGACCAACTGCCTTTCCACTCTTCATCCTCTTCAACATCCTCCTCACTTCACTCTTGCTAATCTTTGCTACTTCCTGCTCCACACCAGTCACCTCTTCTACTCTTCGTTCCCTTTAATTTTCCTCATTCATCAACTCTTCAAAGTACTCCTTCCATCTTCCTATCACACTCCTGGCACCTGTCAATGCATTTCCATCCTTATCTTTAATCACCCTAACCTGCTGCACATCCTTCCCATCTCTATCTCTTTGTCTGGCCAACCTGTACAAATCCACCTCTCCCTCTTTAGTGTCCAACCTAGCATACAAGTCCTCATATGCTCTTTGTTTGGCCTTTGCCACCTCTACCTTCACCTTATGCTGCATCTCCCTGTACTCCTGTCTACTCTCTTCAGTCCTCTCAGTGTCCCACTTCTTCTTTGCTACCCTCTTTCTCTGTATACACTCCTGAACTTCCTGGTTCCACCACCAAGTCTCCTTGTCCACTTTCCTCTTTCCAGATGACACACCGAGTACCCTCCTACCTGTCTCCCTGATCACATTAGCTGTAGTGATCCAGTCATCTGGGAGCACTTCCTGACCACCCAGAGTCTGTCTCAGCTCCTCCCTGAAAACTAAACAACATTCTTCCTTTTTCAACTTCCACCACTTCATCCTCTGCTCTGCCTTTGTCCTCTTCATCTTCCTCACCACCAGAGTCATTTTACACACTAGCATCCTGTGTTGTCTGGCTACACTCTCCCCTACCACTACTTTACAGTCACTGGTCTCTTTCAGATTACAACGTCTACACAAGATGTAGTCCACCTGAGTGCTTCTACCTCAGCTCTTATAGGTCACCCTATGTTCCTGCCTCTTCTGGAAGAAAGTGTTCACTACAGCCATTTCCATCCTCTTTGCAAAGTCTACCACCATCTGTCCTTCTGCGTTCCTGTCCTGAAGACCTAACCTGCCCATCACATTCTCATCACCTCTGTTCCCTTCACCTACATGCCCGTTGAAATCTGCACCAATCACCACTCTCTCACCTCTGGGGATGCTCTGCATCACTTCATCTAACTCACTCCAGAATTTCTCCTTCTCTTCTAACTCACATCCTACCTGTGGGGCATAACCACTCACAACATTGAACATCACCCCTTCAATTTCCAGCTTCAGGCTCATCAACCTGTCTGACACTCTTTTCACCTCAAGAACATTCCTCACAAACTCCTCTTTCAGGATAACTCCTACTCCGTTTCTCTTCCTATCCGACCCATGGTAGAACAACTTGAACCCTGCTCCTAAGCTTCTAGCCTTGCTACCTTTCCACCTGGTCTCCTGGACACACAGTATGTCCACCTTCCTTCTCTGCATCATATCAATCAACTCTCTAGCCTTCCCTGTCATAGTTCCAACATTCAAAGTCCCTACTGTCAGTCCTACATTCTTAGCTTTCCTCTTCTCTCTCTGCCTACGAACACACCTTCCTCCTCTCCTTCTTTGTCTTCGACCAACAGTAATCCAATTTCCACCGGTACCCTGTAGGTAAACAGCACCGGTGGCGGTCGTTGTTAACCCGGGCCCCGACCGATCCGGTATGGAAGTCATTGTCATGATTCGCATTTTTAGTTTGGCATGTGTTTTACTTCGGATGCCCTTCCTGACACAACCCTCTGCATTTATCCAGACTTGGGACTGGCACATGAAGACACTGGCTTGTGCCCCCCTGCGGTTGCATTTGCCCCCCTGCGGTTGCATTAATAATAGTAATAAGACTGATAATAATAATTGTAGCATTGGTCTTCGAGCAGGGGGGCGGCTCTGCTGCTCTGGACAGAAGGAGAGAGGAGAGGGACGAGAAAGCACAAAGCTACGGGAAAGAGAAGATGTCAAGTTAGTAACATGGGATAAGAATGCATACAGATGGAGAGGAGGAAAGAGGAACTCAGTTTATCATGGGTCTCCCTGCAGCCTAGGCCTATAGCAGCATAACTAAGGGATGGTTCACCTGAGCCAGCCCTAATTATAAGCATTATCAAAGAGGAAAGTCTTCAGCCTACAGCCCCTCCTGGCATCATGCCAGCCAGCGGCAGGCTGCAACAAAGAAGCCTGCCTTCCTTCAGAACCGAGCTCTCACGCTTCTAGCAGTGACGCGAGAACCTGCATAAGATTCTTGCAAAAAATCTTGCATCCAGCAGAGGCCACACTTCACCTACTAGCTATTAGTGGTAATTTTGGGTTATAGTTATTAATTGTATTATTAATCTGAGTTCCAAATTGATAGTTTAGTGTATTTTATGAGACTGAATCAATTAATCGGCTATCATTTCCCTTTTCCAATGGTGGTGCCCCGAGGTCTTTATTAAGTTAAAGCATTATTTATCATTATCTTTGATAATCCACTATCAGGATTTATCAGCTAAACTTGGTGCCCCTTTAATCATGGTAAACCCCATCAAATGGCACTGCCATGTGAGGCATATTAATGTTAAATCCCAAAAGGAGTGTACATGTCAGTTGTTTTGTCAAGAAGCCAAGTTTTTCTCAATACTGAATAGGGTCAAAATGTGTCCATTATTGGTAATCTCAGAAATGTCCCATTTCTCAAATTTGTCATTTAATGCAATTTCTTCTACTGCTACAGTCATGCTGTATCATGAGGCCATTCATCAATCCAATATTTATAAGCATAGTCGTTCTTCCGTAGTCCGTAGGTTTTAAGTTTTATTAAGAATTTTCCATGCTACTATAGTGTCCAATTTGCCAATTTGGTCATCTATGTGCTTGTGGAAGATTTCATCTTTCCCTGTGGGGCCATTCTGGGGCAACGGGTCTTCTTACTCTGGGTCTATGGCTGAGTACATTTTGTCCGACAATGGCACCTACCATTCGTCTGATCATTTAGTGGATCATGGGAATCACAAGACACGCAATAAACATCAGTGCCGTCAGCACAGTTTCCAAGATTATCCCTATTCGGATCACTGCCGCCTTCCTTGACATGGAAAACAACCAGTCCTACAAAACGTCGGCTCTGAGCCTGTTCCTTATGTGTTCACCTCTCAACTTCTTTAGGTTGTCAATTGCTTTTGTTGCTTTTGGGGCGGCTGTGGCTTTGTGGCAGAGCGGGTCGTTCACCAAACGGAAAGTCGGCTGTTTGATCCCGGCATCGCCCAGCCCACGTATTGAAGTGTTCTTGAGCAAGATACTGAACCCCAAATTGCTCCCGGGTGCTGTGCCTTCGGTGTGTGAGTGTGTGTGAATGGTTAGATTACTTTGTACTGATGGGCAGTTAGCTCCATCCATCAATGTGATATGTAGTGTGAAAGTGCTTTGAGTAGTTGGAAGACTAGAAAGGCGCTATACAAGTACAGTCATTTACCATTTTGATCAGATTCCCATCTTTCCCTGTATGCACCGGTATAACTGTGTAACACTCGGCTCCAAAGCACATGCACACTCCCTGTTCCTCAGCTAACATGGCGTCTAAGACAAACCTATTCTGCAACGTCAGGTTGCGTAAAGCTGCTCTTTGACTAGAGTTAGTGCTTCTATAGTTTAATTAATGAATTGCTGCTGATGATACCACAGATACTCGATCCAACACCCATATAGTTCTAGAAAAAAGATGGTGTAGGGATATGTATCTTCAAGGGTATGCATCTTCAGATACGTACAAATGTTCATATGGCAGTCCCAGTGGCCTGAATTAGTGCATATATACATATAGTTTGAGCTTCCGCATGACCAATTACCACTAAACTTCCTGTTAGCATGACTGGGGCACAAATCCCTGTCCAATCTGGCTTTAGTGGGGCATGGATCTGCATATCTTCCTCACAGTACCAAAACAAATCTTCTAAAGGAAGTGTTCAGTCGGTACAGTCTGGCAGCACAAATCTATGGCAATACGTGTGGGCAAAAACACCCCATTCCCAACTTTTTCTGTATATCTTTTTCTCATGTTTTTTTTTTCATCGCATCTACACCAGGTTACTCCATGATTACTACATTGCAAGGTCGATCGGTGTAAATGCCTCACGAGGCAAGCAACATAGCACAAGACCAAATGGGAACATCATTGCAAAACGGGTATGCTGCACAATAATCGTTTTACCGCAATTATCTCGTTTTCATAATCGTTGGAAGCCAAAATCGCAATTGAAAATAAAAATCCAAGTACTATGTTATAGTAAGATTAGAATGGGTAATGTTGTTTAATTATCTTTACTTAATAAGAAAGACATCTTACTTACAGTGTGCTAACAGTTTTCCTCTTCCAGAGCTCAAAGCTTTTTTATAATCGGTCACATTATCCGTAGCCATGGTCTTAGCTATCATTGTTATGCTGATGACTTGCAAATTTACATTTCAGCCCGCTCCATCTCCACTCTTCCCCTGGACTTATTGAATACCTGTATTACTGACATTAAAACCTGGCTTCATAGAAACTTCCTTAAATTTAATAACGATAAAACCGAGGTCACTGTATTCGGTCCACCATCCATTCTAAAAAAGTCTGAACTGAGTCTACTTATTGATGGGTCATCAGTAATTCCATCTCACACTGTTAAAAATCTAGGCGTAACATCCACCAAGTAAAAAAATCGGACCACATTACCCCTTTGCTCTATAATCTTCATTGGCTACCTGTCTCTGTTCGCATCCAATACAAAATTCTACTGTTAACTTTTAAGTGTCTGCATGGACTTGCTCCCCATTATTTATCTGAGCTTCTGCACTGGTATTGTCCTCCACGTACTCTCCGGTCATCTGACTCTAGACTACTCACTGTACCACGTTTTCGTCTCTCTACTATGGGTGGAAGATTGTTCAGTGCTGTGGCCCCGAAACACTGGAATTCCCTCCCTTTTTCTCTACGCGACACTGTTACTATATCCTCCTTCAAGTCTCAACTAAAAACATATCTTTTCTTACAATATTTCCAATCTCACTGTGCTTAGAATTGTTTTCTCCTCTGTATTTTTGTATGTTTATGTCCATATAGTGTATGTATGTATATTTTGTGTACAGCGACCTTGAGTATGGGAAAGGCGCTATATAAATAAAACTTATTATTATTATTATTTATTATTATAATCATAATCTCAAAAAATTCCTTAATAAATTATTTCATAAGACAAAGCCTCTTCTTAATGGTCATGTGTGAGCTAAATTAGGCTAATTGAGGTACTTTTTTATGGCTTGCTACATCCCAACTTTTCCAGGCTAAGTGGTTTGCAGCATGTGTGTGTGTTTCAGTGAAAGATAGTACTGTATTGGTTGTCAGAAAAATCATGGACCTTTGATAGTTATATTTTTACTAATTAAGTGTATATGCTTCATCCAAGACGTTTCCCATCATTTTATTCTGGAGGCCAGAAACGCAAAAGGAAGTCAGCAGACCCTCCACGCATGTCAGTGCTAAGGTTTATGGAACAGCAGTTCTGCCTGCAACCTGCAAACACAGACACAACACCCAAGGATGAGGCAGTGCTCCTGCAAGCAGGTCTTGGAAGGAGGACCATAATTGTGGCTGATGATGCAGATCACACAGCCTTAAAGATAAGTCAACAATCAGCTCAGAAGACAATCACAGAGGTTTTTCAGCTGATGCTTCAAATCACAGGATCTCTGGTGTGGCTGCCGGTCAAATTTTGACAGCTTTATAGTGTGAGTTAGCCGTCACACTGTCCTGTTGGCGATTGATTTTTGTTTGAATGTCTCAAAAGATACGAACAACAGGTGTATGTGTATGTGTCTTTGTTTGTTCTAGGTAGGCTAAGATAACTCCAAGCCCTGCAGCCTCAGGTAAAACTCTGGTTATTCCATAGTGTCCAATTTTAGTGTCTAGTTCTTCCAAACTTTGTCCAAATGGATAATTCCATAAATTACTACTGAATAGAGGAATATGTTTATTATTTATTTCACAAGGTGATTTCGATGCCTACTAAGTATGAATACATAATAGGCTACACTATTTACTTTATCACCCTTTTCAATTGTTACAAATAGCTGAAAATAAGATTTAAGATGGGAATGACTAACAGTGTTTAAGAAAAGAAGAAAAAGGCTGCAGGCCTTTTGGCATGGAGTTATGTTATCTAGAACAAACACACACACACACACACACACACGCATACCTGCTGCCTCAGGTGTCCCAAGGGTACACTGCAAAAATTCTTAGGTCTTCATCAAACATTGGGAAAAATGTATTATACATTGTCCCACTACAAGGAAAACTGCTATGCCATATGATACTGCAGAGTTTGAAAAAATGCCTAAAAACAAACGCTGTGTCCAGTTGATTCCTCTGCCCCTGATCCAGTTCCACAATCAGTCCTGTCAAGATAATCTACGTTGTCAATAACTAGAAAAAAATACACCTTTTTATTTTCCTGAGCTTTGTTTGGAGGGTATCCTGCACTGCCATTGTAGTGTAATTTACAGTTGAACTGACACGATTATGTTATAAAGGGTTTGTCCACTGTTTTTTACGTTCCCTTTTTAAAAAAAAAAGATGAATCTGAAGAGGAAGCAGACCAGACAGCAGAACGGGATTCAGGATTCACAGTATCTTTTTGGTTCATATACCACTGCAATCTTGTCAAGTTCAGCTTTGTTTATTTTTATATACCTTTTTTTAACCACTTGGCCCTCAGGACTCGTTTCCTGCAGAGATTGTTGCCTGCCACGCAAGTTCATGTGGGGAAAGGTATGGCAGACCTGATTTCAGAAATAACAATAGTGCATAGGACTCATCACAAAAAGTTCAAGTACGTCGTAAAGTTAGTAAAGACAATGTCATCTTTAATCTGGTTTTAAAGTCATCCTTACACGGTTCTAGATTAAGATTCAGCACTGTAAACTGCAAATCATATAATATTTACTGACTGCAAGCATACGTTACTGGATTTTTAGCATTCTTAATGCTTCTGGATATTAATTTCAAATGCCTGTGTGGCAGCTGATAGGTTAGCTCAATCAAGCCTGCAATCAGGTGTGCCTCATGGTAAAGTGTCATGTGAGGCCTGCAGAGTTCTTTTTTGTTAGCATCTAAGTGTGATGCTTAGACTATGTAAATGAAGAGTGTAAGTGTATATTTGCTTTGTCATTGTGTGTTCATGCTTGTTTATTTGTTCATGTGAAGGTTTCCTGGGATTATCTCCGCTTCTACACCATCTGATTCAGAGAGTGTGCACGTGGTCACTGAAAGCAGCACCGGCGCTTCAGGTAGCTCTGTCCACTCAACACCTGACACAAGATCTAGCACATCAGCTACCCTGCCACCAGAGGGTATCCCAGACCTGTAGCAATGGATGATTTGGGTTAGAATTAATTTATTTATTCAGAATAGATTTTCTCTCAGTACAATTAGTCATTATTGTGCAAGATGGTTATATTACTTTTACAGAAAATGCCCCAATTTAGAAATACAGTCTTAAATCCCAAATCTGCAATGTAGACTTTTACAATGAGTCAGCCTGGTCCTCATTCCTTATAGACTCATAGTAGTTGAGTACACATGGTCAACACTTGCCCATGTGGACTCATAGATTCAATGTTGTTCAGTCTACGTGGTCTACATTTGCTCATGCGGACTGCATTTGCTCGAGTGTGCATAGAGTGGGCAAGGAATGTGGACCACCATTCGGACATTGTGTTACAACTAGGGTGTAAGAAAGAATCATGGATTGTGGCTTTAATAATACCCGTAATTATAAAAGGACACCTGTAGAGTTTAGCTATAACTTGTGACTTCTGACAGGGTGCTACTATTTTTTCCCTGAAAATTCTCGCGTTATTATTTTTTTTTCTTTTTACAGATAGGAATTTATATTAATCAAGACTAGATTTTGAATACTGTTATTTGCACACAAAGAACAGTATTTTTGTATTACTCATCTAAGATTCATTGTAGCTTCATTCATAGCTTTAAAATAATACAGAAAAAAACAAACAACCAAACTTGTCTTATTGCACAGTCCAAGTGTTTGTCAAAGTTTTCCATAATGTAGTATGTTTGTAGTTCTTCATTCCCTACTGGACTGTCAAATAAAATTGAAAAGCCCTCAAAAAGTAAAGCATTACTTTGTGCTTGCTCTATGGTTTTGATTATTTCCCTTAAGGAAATGCATGCAGCACTATGCTGTTTGAGGACCAACCTGACGAGCTAATCCCTTCCACCTGCCATGTTTAGAGCAGCATGAGATGTTTTATCGTGGCAGGGAGAATGACAGGCCATTCTTTCCTTCATGGTGGCTCTGGCCCAGCAGTTCTTCATGTGCTGTTGGGTGGTAACAGTCTCACACCACCACCACTATCACCCTTGAAGCTGTGGCGAACATAGACTTCAGGGAGACCATAAGAGAATTGGAAACCATGTACAGAGAAGTGCAATCCATCAGTGACACGTTTTTCATTGTTTAATCTCTTAAGAGATTATTAGAATTCATAACAGATGTGTAGGAATTGTAGCTCATTTTGTACAAGGTCGATGCATTTTATTCGACCAAAATTAATAGGACAATTTAATGTAATCTTAAATGACACGTTCATAGTTAGGACTTGGTTACAAATGCCAAATAGTTATCTTGTTATCTTCTGTCTCATCCTCATCATTCAGGTTGGCTGATTGACTATGGCAGTCCAGGACATTTCACATTTGTCTTGCTTGTCTGAGGGATCAAACTGACGACCTTCGAGTCACAAGCTTGCTTCGCCAACATTTTGGTCATGACTGCCCTGAATTTTCATCTTATTTCTCCATATCACTTACAGGCTTTTTGTAGTGTTAACCAAAGCAAACTGACCATTTTGTTTTTGAGACTTAACAGTCATTTGCATCCTCTGGTGAAGCCACTGAAGATATGCCAGTGTAGTGTCGTCTTCATTTTAGTCTTTTACACATCTATACCTACATCCTGGAAAGCTTTCTTGATCGTTTCGAAAGTCGAAAATGATTTTTCCTTTCGGTCAGACAATGTCTGACAAACTGAAGCACAGTTAAAGGAATGTGGCACTGTGAAGACCTTGAGAATGTTAGAGATAGAGTAATGAGCAATGAGTTAGAATGCTGGATGCAGTCAGAACAAGAAAGGGTCAACAACGGCCAGAAATGAGTGTATGTGCTATGAGATGCCAAAGATGTGTGTAACATGTGTGTCACATAGAATTAAATAAATTAGAGAGACAGAAAGCGAAACGGGTTTATTTCCTTGTGCCTTTTCATCTGAAGAGTTATAAGGAGATTGTGAGCAGAAACATCTACAAAAAGGAATTTCTAAGACTTTGTCACTGTCAGAGGACCTGAGCACGCAAAGGATTAAATGTAAATGGCCTGTACTTGTATAGCGCCTTTCTAGTCGTCCGACTACTCAAAGAGCTTTCACACTACACATCACATTTGTCGATGTGATGTGGATAATTTCCATGATCATGTAAGATAGATACATTTTGGTGGGTCCCGGGACCACTCCAGGGCTTGACCGCTTGTAAAAGAACAAAGTCCTGTGCATCTCACTCTGTTGTCTCTGGTGATTCCTGAGTGGATGAAACTCTGCTTCTGTTGTGTGTATGGGACGGCAAAAGATACATTTCTGGCCCGATCTGTTGCCTCCCCCACTTCACCATACACACACATTCATACACTGATGGCAGGAGCTAACTGCCCATCAGTACAAATTAAACTAATCATTCACACACACTCACACACCGAAGGAGCAGCTTCGGGAGCAGTTCAGGGTTCAGTAGCTTGCTCAAGGATACTTCGACACATGGCCGGGGGAAGCCGGGATCGAGCCCCGACCTTCCGATTGGTAGACGACCGCCCTGCCACCAGGCCACAGCCGCCCCATAAATTAACCATTTACTCCAGTGACAAAGAATCACAAATTCGGACTGAAGTTCTTTTTTCTCACACTGTGGATTCGGAAAGTGAGACTCTAGAACATTTTGGGAGCTTTGGACGGAGCTGTGAACTGTTCATCAGAGACTTGGTCTGACAACAAGGATCGGGCCAGACTGATTTATTTGAATGATTAGTTTGAAGACTGAAATTTGAATTCAGCTGTTTTACTACTGCCCTTGCTAAAGCTTATTGCAATAAATAGTCAAACTATATTTAATTTAAAAATTGTGAACATTCGATTTATGAGTTAATTGATGGTAGTAAAAAGTTAGGTTGTTGTGTGCATAAAATCCTAAGTGGTTCTTACAGGTTACTCTAGCCAATCAAATTAACAGTCCCTTGGGCCTCACCAGACCCATCCTAAAACCCGTCGTAGCACCATAACAAGAGCCCAGATTAATTAGAGGAGTGCTGCGGTTAAAGAGCGTGGCTGGTGTTGGTAACTGATGCAAACGGGCTATTCGGTCAGCTGAATCAGAGGAAGCAGGGTAGGCGCTTGGACGTAGGCAGTTAGAAGCTAGGCGTGTCTCCTCGCCACCAGCTTAAACAGACCTTATTCAGTGCTTTAGGGACTCTGAGAGTCTAACGATCGGACTCTAGAAACGGAAAGCTGGTCCAGTACCTCCCGTACGGGATTTACCGGGATCTGACAAGAGCCACATCACTGATGCCAACATTCTTCAGACGGTTGATTAAGACATTATGGTCCACTGTGTCAAAGGCTGAGCGCAAGGAGAATTAAAATGGAGTACAAGCCAGTGTCGGCTGCAAGCAGTAGGTCATTGGTGACCTTGACCAGAGCAGTCTCTGGTTTGAAATTTTTCAAACATTAGATTGTTATTCATAAAAGAAATCAGTTGAGTGGACATAAGCTTTTCTAAAATCTTTGATAAAAATGGCAACTTGGAGATGGGTCTCTCTAGATCAGGGGGATCTAGAGAGGGCTTCTTTAAAAGGGGGTAAACAGTGGCATGTTTAAAACTGGAGGGGAAAATGCCAGTAGTAATAACATATCTGGACCAACCGTCTGAAATACAGCTTTTAAAAACCAGTCTGAAAGGCAGATGGATGATTTTGAAAGTGCAACAGTGTGTTCAGGGTTGACAGGGAGATTTCATTGAAGTGAGTTAATGCTGAAGGTGGGCAACATCATGCTCTCTGAGATCAGTCTTAAAATGCTGCAGAATCTCCACTATTTTCTTCTAAAAGTAATTAAGAAAACCCTCACAGCTCTCTGGAGTGGCTTCACTTGGCTGGGTAGGCGGGGGACCGATAACAAGTTCATAGTCATATCTAGTCAAACTATAAACTCTAACATTTAAATGCGGCCATTCCTGGGACCACAGTAGTACATAATCTGCCCTTGGAAACATTTTACATGTAGTATGTTAACATTTAGGGTGCACTACCAGCTGATGCTGTTTTCATTTTCCGATAACATATTCATCCAGCTTTAGCTTCTTTACAGTTTTTGCCATTGTTACCGGCGCCAGCCCTAGGGGAAGCTGGGCGGCAGCAAACTGGCACACAGCTAAGGTTAGACTGTGTAGCCTAAAGGTGTGGTGTAGCTGTGGAGAGGCGAGGTGGAGACACGTTAGTCTTGCCACAGCTTGTTTAATTCTGGCAATCATTCAATTGTCTCATTCTTACAAAAATAAATTAATAAAAAGATAAAGGACAACAAATAATTTAACACATATTTGGTAAGACAGTAAAATAATATCTAACTTGACTAAAAACAATAAACCATAAAGTGCAAACAAAAATACATACAGTGTATTTCAGTAATAAACATCAACATATACACTCACTACATTGCAACAAAAGTGCATTAATTAACACCATTTTACATTTCTACCTTTCTCCTACACTTTTACCACATACACACACAAGCGGGTCGGCAACATCAAAGAAAACGCGCCAGCGAATGGCGGCAAAACTGTCTCTAAAACGCTGAACAGTCTGCTTGGCAGTTGCCTTAACTTGAATTTATGTAACATTTACAATTAAAACACTATCAACTCCCATGTTACTAAACACTTGAGCAAATTGCATCGCTTAAATAAGGCTTTAAATACGTGATTAGCTTCGACATTGGTACTGAACATGGCGGACTTGTGGTGAAAACGAGACGATATGAAACAGTATCAAAAATACACTTTACCTAGAAACCAAACTCTCTAAAACATTTGCCGTTGGTTCCAAACCTTTACACAGCAATCCCAATAATTTTTGTAACCAAGTCTGAGTTAATAAAATAACTTTTCTTGTCGTACCTGTGGAGAGGCGAGGCAGAGACACGTTAGTCTTGCCACAGCTTGTTTTATTCCGCGCATGCGCTGCGTCCCTCTCATCCCCACAGTAGCGCTTACCGCACCCTCTAGTGGTTTGGATGTACCCAAAGTAAAAGACACATTAGAAAAATACAAAAAAATGAAACGTTATATGTAGCGTTTTTCAACCTACTACACCATGTTAAGCTAGAATATGCACCTGTGCCTCTGGTAACCAGAAATTAGCAACAAGTTGGGGGCCTGAGGTTGCGACCAGTCACTTTACAGTTCTCCCGTTAGTCTAAATGTGTTAAGATATATATTAGTCTCAGCCCAACATAAATAGTGTCTTTAAAAACACTAGCTTTAAAAATACTAGCTTTAGAAACGCCTCACTGAATGCAACCCATAGACACAATTCAGAGATCAACTTGTCATCTGTGAATAGAGCCCAGGCTGTTATATTACAATATTCTTATCCGAATAATTTGACTCACTGCGCTGATCCTATTCAGCGTGTTTAATTTGGTTGGAAAGTGTTGTTTCTCAGCGTTTTAGAGGTGTTTTTATTGGGCAGTTTATATGAGGAACGTCTCACAATAATCAAGTAGGTCGAGACACAAACAAAGAGCCATCTGCAGAGGGCTGAATACTTCCTGAAAGCAGTGCGCTCACGCTGCATGTCCTGTTTGCTGGGAATCAGGCCGGTCTGAAGATCTGAGGGAGTGAACTGGCTGAAGACGAACCCACATGGCTTGGTGTGTGTGTGTGTGTGTGTTTGTATGTGTGCAAGGGGTTGTAGGGGTTCAACACACATTTACACACTGTCATTTTGATCAGCTTCAATGTTTTAAACTGCATTGAATTTATTTAACATTAAAATAACATTAACTTGATAGAATGTGTCCTTATGAATAGAATATGTTTCAGTTGATTCAGTGGTGCTGGAACATTTTGGGCGCATAATGTTTTTGGTTTTGCTTTGTTTTATATCATACCTATTCTGCTTTAATCATAGAATCAATTTCAATTATGGCCAAATAAAATCCATAATATGCATGTGTTTGAAATGTAGTCTTGGATGGCCTTGTTATTAGGATAGTTAGCCTAGTTAGTTAGATAATAGGTTAGGATAGTTAGCCTAGCTATCTAACATTGCTTGCTGAGCTCTAGTTCAATTCCGACTGTTCTGAACTCTATTGAGAAAGTCGCATTTCTTTTCACCATTAGTAATGGTGTCTGCAGTCTTATTTTTTTATGATAATTCAACTGCTTTCTCTAAAACTGGATATATGCTTGACGCAAGGGGTTAACTGGAGGGTTTTGATTTATAGTTCAGCATTTGATTTCTCCCTCTGATATCAACACGTTTTCAGGCCATTTCATGCTTCAATTTTGCTCCCCACAGTAACTGATTTTACATTCTTTCATCCACTTTGTGAACTCGAGTTATTACATTTTGACCTGGAGTTACTTCTATTTTGCCTTGTCTCATTACTGAATAGCAGTGGTATATCCAGACTTTTTTTTGACTAGGGTGGCCCAATTATACAATATATTGACAAACTTGTGCAAAACTTTAAATCTACAATACAAATCTCTTACTGAAAATGTGCTGAAATGCCACAAAAGCTACTATTTATAACACAACCCAAGATACATTGGTTCGAACTAAGGTCCCACCTCTGACCAGGTAGATAGCTAATCATAGTGTTTGGATAACGTGGTGGCACCTGGGCTGGCCAATCAGATTTCAGGCCACTCCCTGGGCACGCCCACGGCGAATAGGAGACTACTGCTGTGAAATCGTTGTGTTTTTGTTTTTTCATCCACGGTGATTGTGGTGAGCAAAAGGTTTGCAGCGAAGTTGTCTTTGTTAGATGTTTTTTACTAAAAAGAAGAAGATAATTAAGTCTTTCGTCAAATTCCTTAAACTTGTCACCATCAACCACTTCCATCTGCATCAGAAACTTGTAGCAGAAAACACAAACAGCCAAGTTGTAGAGGAGGCATATGACAGCTACAGCAAAGCTTCAGTGGCTATGTGCATAGGCTCCATAGCTATCCTGTAACCCCTTAAGGCACAACTGTGAATCAAGCTGTACTCTTCAGCTGCGAGCTAAAGTGCTCTCAGTGATTACAGTTCAACAGTTTTTAGCGCTTTCACTTCACCTGGTACTTTAGTTCAGTGGGGTGATTAACCTTCAACTCACATATAAACTGCTTTCATCAGCAACACTTGAATCGACTCCTCAACTCCTTCCTACTTACACTTCAATTGTCACTTGAAACCCTTCGAGCGCTAAAACTACTGACTATCATTGGACGTAAAATTTTGAGGTGCAGAATTGTCCAGCATGCATGTAATTCCCAGGGATAACTAACACATCAAATAAATTAGGTAAAAATGCTTTCTGTTTTACAAACTTTTGTTCTTTGTTCGGACTTTTCTCTAATTTTTGGCCATGTTTTGCCCACACTTAGGCCATTACATGTCCGTGAAGACATGTCATTGTCCACTGGTCAAGTAGACAATGTTTTTGTTTTTTCAAGGTGTGACAGGCTGGATAGCTTGGGGATCAGTGATTTAGACTGTAGAGGAGACATTAAAGGATCATTCAAGTTTACTACAAATTTGATCTTATTTTTGTAGTTTTGATCGTCCTTCCTGTCAGTAACGATAACATTGTAATTTAATTCATTGCTGAGATCTGGGAACATGGTGACATCACAGAAAATAAGTCAGACGGGTCAAGAAACATGACAGATGTTCAGACAAACCAACAGGTTAGTCAAACTTAATTGGAAGAGAAACACTTCCTGCTTCAAGTTTGACCTACTGTACTACTTTGTGCGCGCACAGTTTTCCTGTTCAATGAGGGATTATTAGTGACATTTCAGCTGTGGTTTCTCTCAGTTTGTCCTCCATAATCTGGATAAATTGTCGGCTTTTCTTACAACAGGGCTGCTGTGCTCATTTTTAACAGGTCGCTATAATTTTGAAATCAGGTTGCCGCCGAGCATCTGTTTCATTGTTTGTGTTTATCAGCCGCTGTGTGTGACGCTGCAACAAACCATGCCTTTCATCAAATCAATATTTCAAATGGACTGTACTTGTATACAGTACCTTTCTATCTTCCGACTACTCAAAGCGCTTTCACACTACATATCACATTTACCCATTCACACACATTCATACACTGACGGCTACGGACTCTTCGACACATGGCTGGGGGAAGCCGGGATCGAACCGCCGACCTTCCGATTAGCAGACGCCCTGCTCTGCCACCAAGCCACAGCCGGCCCTTCAGTGTTTTCAAAAATAATAATAATTATTAATAATTATTAATAATAATTATTTTTACACAAGATAATTTATTATTTTGCTTGGTGCTTGTAAATTGTATAGGTAGACTATGGGGAGTATAATGTTATGGCAGCATGTCCAGGTCCTGTTGTTGACGAACCACAGGCCCACAGCGGTACTAAAACACAGTTCAGAAAAGTCATATTGATTATTATAAAGGCACTTAGCCTTTAGTCTTGTTATGAATAATAAGAGAATATTAAGAAGATTTTAACTGAATTGACAACGAGTGACATTCTGGTGTCTAGTCCCTACACACGCTTTTTATATGTAAGTCAGAGGTCATTTCAGCACCACAGTGAAATAGACAGCTCCTCTGCTCTCAGGAGCTGATGCTTGTTTTCACTTTCACCGGAAGTAATTCACCAGAACGCTATTCATGGTTTTGATAGCTTTCTCTTTGACCTTTCTACTTTTCCAATACAATAGCCTGAGTAACTAATTCGACTGTAAAATAAAATTCGACCAACACATTGTTGGTAATATATATATATATATATATATATATATATGCTGTGTGTGCGTGCTTCATAACTAGTAACTAGCATGCAATTACTTTGGTTAGTAGGGTGTCAGCATAACTGATAGAAATGTTGGGATAAACTACAAAATTAAGACTAAGTTAATTAAGTGGAATTATCATTTAAAATAACTTGAATAGGACAGTTCTGCTAATATTCTCTTTTAAACATTGGGAGCATCTTTTCTCATTGTTTTTTGTAAGACCAACTTAATATGCCCATGGGTTGCTCCCTCTGTGGGCTGAGAAAACACTACCTCCCTGATATGTATTGTACAAATTAATTACTCCCTGCATGCGCACCCTCATGCAGACCAGCACACTCACACTGACAGCTAAACCACACATAAAAATTCACACAGCAGGAGGGCTTTTCAGGTTCAGGGAAAACAAAAGTTTTAAGAGGGAAACATGGGAGCCATTAAGTGTGAAAACTGTGAGAAAACAACTTTCTGGCTTCAAAAGCCTGTTTCAGGTTGCTTGACCTTCAGGCCCGGTTTTTGAAAGAGATGATGTTCAGTAATGTGATTACTGCACTTCACAGTGAGCTAGGACTAGCTATTGATTATCAGCTTCACTGGCAAGTAGGTTTACACTTACAAGGGTTTGCTTTGGTATTGTTGAAAAAATCATTCCAGTCCAATTCAGACGTTTGCTGTAGTGTTGTGAGTTTGAGCCTACAGGCACAGAGCAGATCTGAGCCAGTGAGCTGACCCCGAGCAAATTAAATGGAAGCATTTTTATTCAGAAAACCAAAGCAGTGTTTAGGCAGGATGTAAATAATAGTGATCGAACAGTAAGGGAAGGCAGTTATCAGACAGAATGCAAATGGAAACAAAAGGCAGGAAGGGGGGCATTTGCATTCAGACTTACAGGGGGAAACAGTTTATAGGATCAAAGGATTAAATTAGAAGGGAGCATGAGGCAGAAAGGACATACGGTTGGCATATGACAAGATCAAGGAATGACAAGATCAAGCGGCCAAACCAGGCTGGAAGTTGCACCCAGATGTCACATGATTAGCAAGTCTGTGCTGTCCAAATGTATATTTCTTCATCAAGCAAAAGCAGGTAAGGTTGCATTGGTGTACATGATTTTAGTGGTTGTTTTAGTGATAAATGATAAAACCAAGCAAGACAAATATAAATATTAAGTAACCCTACAGCTTCCGAAACTCCGGGGCCTGCGTTGTGTTTCAGGGGTGGAGCTCTCTGATGCCGACCCAGTCTCCTGATTGGACCCTGTGGTGTGGTTTTTCGTTCCGAGGAAACTGGACAGTCTCCACCTAGGAATGGGTTGGCTGAACAGCTGAGGTTAGGTCACAGTAGAAAGCGAGTCATTTTCTCATTTGTTGCAAGGCACAGGCACAGAGAGAGGCCGAGATGGCTATTTCTCCAGGTTCAGACTTCTGGCCAATTTTAGAATCAACAAATCCATTTATCAAAACACACACAGAACACATTCACATTCATTCAAAATCATAAAGTTGCTGAACTAAAGTTATATTATTTGCTATAGTTACTTTTCAGGATTAAAATTACATAGGAAACATATGATCAGTTTATGAAATGTGATACTTTATTATTCATTCAACCACCAAGCAGAAGATAAATCAGTGAAAATTAGCTCCACCCACACCAGCTACAACCTTATTGTCAGGGAGTCTACACACTTACCACCGTCTCCACCCACCACTGTCATTAGGTCCCAATGACCCGACTACTGATTACAGTCACCTGTCAGCAATCACCCACCAGCACTATAAAGCAAATCACATTACCTATCTTCTCAAACTGATATCCTATGCTGGACATGGGTCTGTTTCAACAGGAAACATATACAGTTCTACTTTTCCTTGAACCACTTTAACACCCACCTCCATTTTGGGGTGTTCTGTAATTATTGCTCCAAGATGGCACCTCTGCGTTTTGGTGGGTGTTGTTTTGTTTGTAAATTCAGTTTTCTGCCGGATACTGGACTCAGCTGGCAGGCTTCCAAGTCCTCAGAGCAGATCGCGACACTGAAGTTTCTGGCAAAACTAAAGGTAGAGGTATCTGTGTTTACATCAACAGTGGCTGGTCTAACGATGTGACATTGATTCAAAAGCACTGTTCTGCTATATGTATTCATAAACTGTAAACCTCTCTACTCCCCCTGTGAGTTTGTTTCATTCATTCTGGTCGGTGTTTAGATTCCACCGCAGACCAGCATGCAGGATACACAGTGCAAGAAGGAGCGTGATAGCTGAAGGCTCTGGTTCCCGTTCTACTGTTGGAGACTCTAGGAACCACAAGTAACCCTGCATTCTGAGAGCATAATGTTCTAGTGGGGTAATAAGATACCATGAGCTCTTTAAGATACAATGGTGCCTGACCATTAAGAGCTTTGTAGTTGAGGAGGAGGATTTTAAATTCTATTCTGGATTTTACAGGGAGCCAGTGCAGAGAAGATAATATTGGAGAAATATGATCTCTTTTTGTAATTTTTGTCGGTAAGCGCTCTGGATCAACTGGAGAATCTTAAAGGACTTATTCGGGAAGCCTGGTAATAAGGAATTGCAGTAATCCAGCCTAGAAGTAACAAATGCATGGACTAGTTTTTCTGCATAATTTTGAGACAGGAAGTGCCTGATTTTTGCAATGTTACGTAGGTGAAAGAAGGCCGTCCTTGAAGTTTGTTTCATGTGGGAGTTGAAGAATAGATCCTGATCAAAGATAACTCAGAGGTTCCTTACGGTGGAGCTGGAGGCCAGGGCAATGCCATCTAGAGTTACTATATCTCCTGATAATGTGTCTCGGAGTTGTTTGGGGCAAAGATCAATAACTTCAGTTTTGTCTGAGTTTAACATCAGAAAACTGCAGGTCATCCAGGTTGTTATGTCCTTAAAGCATGCTTGAAGTTTAGCTAACTGATTATTTTCATCTGGCTTGATCAATAGATATAATTGAGTATCAACTTTATGGAGTGTTTCCTAATAATATTCCCCAAAGGAAGCATATATAATATAAATAGAATTGGTCCAAGTGTAGTGGTTGGGTTGTGTAATTTAATAAAACGCACACACGTTTGTTCTTTGGCTTCAGTCTGCCGTTTATCTGGTAACACAGAGTAAATATCGGATCACGATCACAGCCAGTCTCAATCTTCATGGGACTAATAAAACAGATAAAAATGCATTGAACTTAAAATGAAATTAAGTTAGCAAAGACACGAGACATGTTTTCACAATTTAACAGAAAAACACAACAAAATCGACATACCGCATTGTCTCACGCAACTGAAAGCGGCGATTAACATAAATACATAAAATGCAGTTTTACACACAGGGAAATGATAAGAAAAATACATATTTAACGGAGTTAACGTAAAAGCAGCTTACCATGGAGACAGCACATGCAGACTTAAGTTTTGGGGTCTTCCACTCAAGTCTACAGGGGCGCAGCAGAGGACGCCCACACTACACAAGCAGGTCTCCATGGCAACAGTGTCCATTACATTTCATAAAATAACCAAAATACCTGATAAACAACAAAATGTATTCACATATAAAAAATAAACAGTTTACTTGATGATAAATATTATTAATAATGCAGACAGCAATTGCAACTGGAATCAAAACTCCGCTACACAAGGACAGAACCTTGCGGAACTCCTTGAGTAATTTTGGTGTGCTCGGAGGATTCATCGTTAACATGTACAAACTGAGATCGGTCTGATAGATATTATTGAAATCAGCATAGTGTGGCTCCTTTATTGCCAATTAAATGTTCCAGTCTCTGTAATAGGATGTGATGGTCACTGTTGTTGAATGCAGCACTAAGGTCTAACAAGACCGAGCTCTTCACCCTATCTCTAAGGGACCGCCCAGCCACCTTATGGAGGAAACTCATTTTGGCTGCCTGTATCTGGGATCTTATCTTTTCGGTCATGATCCAAAGCTCATGACCATAGGTGAGAGGAACGTAGATCAACTGGTAAATAGAGAGCTTCGCCTTGCAGATCAGCTTTTTCCACAACAGACTGGTATATTGACCGCATCGCTGCGGAGGATACACCGATCCGCCTATCTATCTCCCTTTCCATCCTTCCCTTACTCGTGAATAAGACCCCAAGATACTTACACTCCTCCACTTGAGGCAGAAGCTCTCCACCAACCTGAAGGGGACAAGCCACCCTTTTCCGGCTGAGAACCATGGCCTCGGACTTGGAGGTGCTAATTCTCATCCCAACTGCTTCACACTAGGCTGCAAGCCGTCTCAGTGCAAAGGGTCCTGGTTTGATGAAACCCACAGGCTAGCATAATCTACAAAAAGCAGAGACTAGATCCTGTGGTCCCCAAACCGGACTTCCTCTGGCCCCTGGCTGCACCTAGAAATCCTGTCCATAAAAGTATTGAACAGGACCGGTGAAAAGTCTGACTTACTGTCGGCAATGTCGCTAAACTCCTGCTCCAGTCTTATAGGGACTGGACAGCCCTTAGCAGAGGGCCCCAGACCCCATACTCCCAGAGCACCCCCCACAGGTTGCCACGAAGGACACAGTCGAATGCCTTCTCCAGATCCACAAAGCACATGTGGACTGGTTGGGCAAACTCCCTTGAACCCTCCAGCACCCTGGAGAGGGTATAGAGATGGTCAAGTGTTCCACGACGGGGACGAAAACCACATTGTTCCTCCTGAATCCAAGGTTCAGCTACTATCTGCTGAATTCTCCTCTCTAGTACCCTTGCATAGACTTTTCTGGGGAGGCTAGGGAGTGTGATCCTTCTATAGTTGGAACACATCCTCTGGTCTCCCTTATTAAACAGGGAGGGACCACAACCCCGGGCTGCCAGTCCAGAGGCACTGTCCTGCGAAGCTGCAGAGGTGTGTCAGCCAAGACAGCCTAACAACATCCAGACACTTGAGGTACTCAGTGGAAGATGTGTCGGTGGAGTTGAGGAGATCCTCGAAGCACTCCTTCCACTGTCTGAGGATGTCCCCAGTCAAAGTCAGCAGATTCCCACCCCACTGTAAACAGTGCAGGGCACTGCTTCCCCCTCCTGAGGCGCCGGACGGTTTGCCAGAATTTCTTCGAGGCCAACCAATAGTCCTTCTCCATGTCCTCACCAAACTCCTCCCAGACCCAGGATTTTGCCTCCGCAACTACCCGGGCTGTAGCGCACTTGTATGGGATTTAAATCCTGCCAGGATTCAAAACTGGAAAAAAAAGATCTGAAAGGTTGAAACTAAGTTTTTTTTCTTACTGTTTGTATCGGAAAGATTTAATAAAGTTATTTTAAAAAAGCCTTGTGGCCAGAGAGCGGTGCATCCTGTCTGCGTATCCTGCGCACTTTCGTCATTGGCGGAACAGTCGGTCAATCCCACCTTTCCAGTAAATACGACTTGTGATTGGACTGTACGACAGCAGAGCATTGGCCCAGAGCAGTAGGCCCTCCCTCCAGGCTTTTTTTTAAAGTGACGAGGTTACAAAGCTTCGTTTCGCTCAGTCTGAGTTTCAGAGTTTCAGAGCAGAGCTGCGGGACAACGATGCCATAAATCACATGAGTCGTAAGCTCGCAGCTGTGTGGGCGTATCTCTGCAAAGTGGGTGTTGTAAACTCAGCTCTGAAAAAATAGTCTGCAGTAGGAGTGCAAATGTAGTGTAATGTAATAAATTTTCGCCCTTTCGAACCTCAGTTTTCAGAGTTTTAAAACTTTTTTTCGCACACCAGTTTTCAGATCACCACTTACAAGGTTTCAAATCTCGAAAACAAACTATACACTGGGAGAACAGTGACAAATTCGAAATTGTTTGCGCAACATCGTAAAAAACATGTTGCAGTTCTGAAGAAGGAAATCTCAAAAACAACATAACGTTTGCAGAGATATTTTTAAATTTTTTTACATTTTGCAAGCTTTCAAATCTTATTTTTCGATCTTACAAAACTTCTTTTTGTAAGATTTTGAGTTTTCGAACACTTAGTTTCAACCTTTCAGATCTTTTTTTTCAGTTTTGAATCCTGGCAGGATTTAAATCCCATACACTTGGCCTTCTGGTACCAATCAGCTGTCACTAGAATCCCTTGAGCCAACCAGGCTCGATAGGACATCTTCAGCTTGACGGCATCACTTCCTTCCAGACTCCACCATCGGTTTCGGGGATTGCTGCCACGACAGGCACCGGAGACCTTACAGCCACAGCTCTGAGCGGCCACGTCAACAATGGAGGTGGAGAACATTGTCCACTCGGCCTCCCTTGGGTTCTGCTTAAAGCTCTGCTGGAGGTGGGAGCTAAAGATCTCTCTAAACGTAGACACTATGAAACGTACCCAGAAGACCCTCAGTTTGTTTGGGTCTACCAAGTCTGTCCAACTTCCTCCACAGTCATCGGATCCAACTCACCACCAGGTGGTGACAGCTTCACCCCTCTCTTCACCCGAGTGTCCAAGACATATGGCTGGAGGTCAGATGAAACAACCACAAAGTGTTCATTGACCTCCGGCCTACTTCAGGACGTCCATGGGTTATTATGTTATCTCTCATACTTCTGTTCTGCATGTCCAATATATCAGTTGCTATTTTAATATTTTCTTCTTGGAGTTTTGTTGTCAGTCCTTTAAGGCTGTTTACCTCAACCCTGAGCGATGCATTGTCTGCTTTTAAGATCTAGATCAAGGAATTGTTAAACTACAATTGTTTTGACTGTTCAACATCATCTGTTAACTTTTTCAAAGCATCTGCAGCTGCTCTTTCATGTATGCTATCGACTCGCGTATATCGTGGAGATCCTTAGATATGTGAGAGTCTTCATTTCACTTGAACTAAGCTGCTGCCCGCCACGTATTTGTCGCGTTTACCTGGTGTTTAGTAGTAATACCCATTGATAAAAGACTCCAAATCTTCAATAGATTCAGATTGGTTTATACTTGGATGATCACAGATCACATCTAGTTTTGCGGCAAGTTAGGGGAAATTGCCACGGAGTACTGCTTAAGATTTCACCCAGTCAGCCAGGCTTGAAGTCCCAAAATGACCAGTTAGTCTATTCTTGAAAAAGTAACCTCACTGGCTTATAATATTAACTTCAGTTAAAACTTTTATTATACTATTTGTGCAACTGCTTTGTCAGCTTCAGCTTTGTCACCCTGTCTTATTTTAAAGGCCTAGTGTGTAACATTTAGGAGGATCTATTGGAAGAAATGGAATATAATATTTATTATGGAGGACTAAAAGTGCCAAAATGAAATAAATAAATACACCATTAAATAATTACTTAAATGTGTCATTAAATAATTAAAATACCAATTATTTCAATATTTCCATTTACATTTCATGATTTACATTTACATTTCACGATTTACATTTACATTTCATGGTCCTGTGTTGCAGTGCTTCATGAATTGTCAAACTTTCAAACTCGCCCATCACAGTTGGTAGGCGGATCCTGACACCTGATTGGTTACCCTGCGCATCAAGTCAAGACAAATCAATTCCAGATAATGGATCGATGCAGAGCTACTTCTAATACACTGGGTGGCGCTCTTTGCCTCTAATGTTGGTTTAGATAACTATTAAACTAAACTTTACCGCCAAGTCGAACCTGCTAACCCCTAACGCTGAGAACGCCAGGACAAAATGGCTAAAAGTTGCCCGGAGCTGCTGTTAGAAGCAGCTAATTTAATAGAAGAAGCTCTGAGCAAAACTCCTCCAGCTCCGGCGGCTCAGTTGCAGCAGAACCCTGCCGCTTCAGCGTCAACTAGTAGTGGCACTTCCCGGTGAGTCTGCCAGGCAACTGTTGCTGTTATCGATGAGGATGGACAGAATCAGGAACGAGTCCATCAGAGGGACAGCTCATGTTAGATGTTTCAGAGATAAAGCCAGAGAGGCCAGATTGAGGTGGTTTGGACATGTTCAGAGGAGAGACTGTGAATATATTGGTAGAAGGATGCTGAGGTTGGAGCTGCCAGGCAGGAGGTCTAGAGGAAGACCAAAGAGGAGATTTATGGATGCAGTGAGAGAGGACATGAAGTTAATTGGTGTGAGTGAAGAGGATGCAGAGGACAGGGTTAGATGGAGGCACATGATTCGCTGTGGCGAACCCTGAAAGGGAGCAGCCGAAAGGAAAGAGACTTCAGACCAAAGCAATGAATCAGACTAGATTAGCGTTCGCCCCACCCACTGACTTTGATGGGTGAGTTTGACAGTTTGACAATTCATGAAGCACTGCAACACAGGACCATGAAATGTAAATGTAAATCATGAAATGTAAATCATTAAATCATGAAATGTAAATGTAAATATTGAAATAATTGGTATTTTAATTATTTAATGACACATTTAAGTAATTATTTAATGGTGTATTTATTTATTTCATTCTGGCACTTTCAGTCCTCCATAATTTATAAGTATGTTTTCATTAGTGTAAAACCACCTGAAAATAAAAATCGTGTTTTCATAACCTTAGAATAAGCCGTTTTTATCTACAGAGGGAGGTCCCCTTCCAAGGAGGCTGCCATGTTGCACCACTATGTTTCTACAGTAGCTCAGAACAGACAACGGGAGGGTGATCTGTGTGGTATTCAAATGGTTTCAAACTAAGACCAGAACAATGGAAAGTATTTACTGAACTCTGAGTTCTGCTTACAGAGAGAAAGAGTTTACAATGCTCCAGTCTTATATTCCACAGTTCACAGTAGAGATGGTAATCAGATTGAAGTCTATATATCAAAATACCTTATTCAATGTCATTCTATCTTAATGCAGGTGTTGAGTGTACAAGTCTGATTAAAACCTATCTGCTCTGTTTTGTAAAGAGCTCTCCTCACTGCAGCCTCAGACACTTGGGAGCCTCACCTGTTTCTTGTTACCCATGGAGAAAAAGAAAGGTATTTGTTACACTCAGCTATATTACTCCTAAGCCTCTGGCTTTATAGTGCGAAAAACGCAGGGCCAGTGCAGAGATCGTTTTTATATTTGTAGAGAGCAGTGTGTGGATCAAAGTGAAGCCGGCGGCTGTGGGTTGCAGGTGACTGGGGAAAGAAAATGTGTTTCATTACAGCATTCCAGGGCCAGACTAGGAGCATAGAAACAGAATGAATAGAAGGGATACAACTTACAAGGTTATTTTTTATTTTTATTTATCATTTTATCATTTTACAACACAAGGTTGTATAATGAAATGAAAGTTTGTAGTCCCTTCATGCTACACACATAGAACATAACATATAATTAACGTCATATTAAAATAGGATAACATATAAAATAAATAACATAAAATATATACAATATATAGAGTTATTTATATTCATATATACATCAGAACCAGCTTTATTGCTAAGTAGGTTTACACATACAAAGAATTTGCTTTGGTGTTTTTAGCGCAAAACAATAAACATAACAGGAATATAAATAAGTATAAAGAAACATATGAAAGTAGTGCAGGTGAAGAATGGTAACTATTAAATTGACAATAAGATACCTAAGAGTATTAAATATTAAAAATGTTACAAGAAAATAATAATCATAGAATAGAGTATGTACAATACTACGACATGCTGTTTAAATTACCTTGTTGATGAAACCAATTGCAGATGGAAAGAAACTGTTACCAATCCCGACACCACACGCCGCAGCCTCCTGCTGGAGGTGAGTGTCTGAAACAGTTCGTGTCCATGGTGAGAGGGGTCAGCTACAATGTTTCCTGCTTGACTTGGGGCAGTGCTGCTGTGTCTATGGTGGAGGGGACGAGTGGCTCGGGTCCTGCTCGTTGGGCTCCACCTGGAGCTGCTCGGAGCAGAGGGGGCAAAATGCAGCCTTGGGGATTCAGAGATTTGTTTACCATGTTTACCTTTACATGCTGCCTCCTGTCAGACAGGAAGTCTGGGATCCACCTGCAGGTCCAGGTGCTAGAGGATGAAGGGAAGGGCCATGTTTACAACATCATCTACAGACTTGTTGGCACTGTAGGCGAACTGCAAGGGGTCCAGGAGTGGGTCAGTGATGGTTTTGAGGTGGGACAACACAAGGTGCTCCAAAGACTTTACCACAGAGGTCAGGGTGACAGCTCTCCAGGATGGAGAGGATTGTTGCTGTAGAGGAGGGGGAAGCCTCTGGTGTGGGCAGTTGTGGAGAGGCCCAGGCCCCTGCTGGGGTCACCCATAACCCCATAATGACGGTGTCTGCCCCCCGACATCAGATCTCTGTCATCTAAAGCTGTACTAGTAAACGATCTAATATCAGATTAACATATTGACTTATTTTGTCTCACTGAAACCTGGCTGGGTCATGAAGAATATGTTTGCCTAAATGAATCCACTCCACCCAGTCATATTAATACTCACTTTCCTCGAGGCACCAGACGAAGAGGTGGAGTTGCAGCCATTTTTGACTCAGGCCTGTTAATCAATCCTAAACCTAAGCTAAATTATAACTCATTCGAAAGCCTTGTTCTAAGTCTTTCACACCCAATCTGGAAAACACAACAGCCAAGTTGTACCGCGCTCCTGGTCCTTATTCTGAGTTTTTATCTGATTTCACAGAATTTCTATTAAGTTTAGTCCTTAAAACAAATGAAGTAATTATTGTAGGTGATTTTAATATTCATGTGGACGTTGACAGTGATAGCCTTAGTACTGCGTTTATCTCATTATTAGATTCGATTTGCTTCTGTCATATGTACATAAACTCACTCACTGTTTTGGCCACACCCTCGACCTTGTTCTGGTATATGGCATTGAAATTCAACATTTAACAGTCTTTCCACAGAATAATTTATTATTGGAGCATTATTTAATAACGTTTTAACTCCTATGACTGGACTATGCACCACTAGACAAATACTGTTACACTAGATGTCTATCTGATAGTGCTGTAGCTAAATTTAAGGAAGTGATTCCATCTGAATTTAACTCAGTGCTATGTCTAAATATAACAGAGGACTCTTAAGCAAATTTCAGTCCATCCAAAATGTATCATCTTGTTGATAGTGCTGCAGGTTCAATGCGAATGACATTTGACCCTGTTGCCCCTTTTAAAAAAGAAGATAGGGCAGCTGGGGCTTGGTGGCAGAGCGGTTGTCTACCAATCTCAAGGTCGGCAGTTCGATTCCAGCTTCCCTCAGTCGTGTGTCGAAGTATCCTTGAGCAAGCTACTGAACCCCAAATTGTTCCCGTGTGTAAGTCGCTTAGGATAAAAGTATCTGCTAAAAAAATGATTAAATAATAAATCAAAGGTTAGCTCCATGGTATAATCCCCAAAACTGCAAATAATCTGGGAGAATCTCATTTAGCCTGGCAAGATAGTCTTAAAATATAAAGAAAGGCCCTCAGTGATGCCAGAGCAATTTATTACTCATCATTAATAGAGGAAAATAAAAACAACCCCAGGTTCCTTTTCAGTACTGTACCGTGACAGCCAAAGCTCCATTGAACCATGTATTCCTATAGCCCCCAGTAGTAACGTTTTTATGACCTTCTTTAATGATAACATTTTAACTATTATCATCATGTCCTGCCCCCAAATGGTACCGATTTATCTTCAAACATAGCCTCAGAAAAAGCTGTAACACCTGATGTATACTTTGACTGCTTCTCTCCTGTCAACAATTTCTTCATTTAAGCCTTCAACCTGTCTCTTAGACCCCATTCCAACTAGGCTGCTTAAAGATGTTGTGCTCCTAGTTAACACTTCTTGCTAGATATGCTCAATCTGTCTTTATTAACAGGCTATGTACCACAGACCTTTAAAGTAGCTGTAATTAAACCTCTTCTTAAAAAGCCCACTCTTTATCCAGGTGTTTTAGCCAACTATAGACCTATATCTAACCTTTATCTCTAAGATCCTTGAGAAAACAATTGCCAATCAGTTATGTGACTTTCTAAATAACAATAGTATGTTTGAGGATGTTCAGTCAGGATTTAGAGTGCATCATAGTACAGAGGGGACAGAGACTGGTGAAGATTACAAATGACCTTTTAATTGCATCAGAAAATTGACTTGTCTCTGTACTTGTCTTGTTAGATCTTAGTGCTGCATTTGCCACCACTGAGCATCACATCCTATTACAGAGACTGGAACATTTAATTGGTAATAAAGGAACCGCACTAGACTAGTTTAAAGCCTATCTATCAGACAGATCTCAGTTTTTACATGTTAACGATGAATCCTCACAAAAAGTTAGTCACAAAGTTCCCCAAGGTTCTGTGCTTGGACCAATTCTATTTACATTTTTTATGCTTCCTTTGGGCAATATTATTAGAAAACACTTCATAAAGTTGAAATGTTATGTGGATGATACACAATTATATCTATCGATCAAGCCAGATGAAACTAATCAGTTAGCTAAACTTCAAGTAAATGTAAATGGAATGTACTTGTATAGCACCTTTCTAGTCGTCCGACTACACAAAGCGCTTTCAGACTAAATATCACATTTACCCAGACACACACATTCATACACTGATGGCAACTGCCCATCAGTACAAATTAAACTAACCATTCACACACCAAAGGTGCAGCTTCAGGAGCAATTTCGGGGTTCAGTATCTTGCTCAAGCATACTTCGACACATGGTTGAGGTAAGCCGGGATCGAACCGCCGACCTTTCAATAGGTAGACGACACGCTCTGCCACCAAGCCACAAGTATGCCTTAAGGACATAACAACCTGAATGACCTGCAATTTTCTGATGTTATACTTGGACAAAACGGAAGTTATTGTGCTTGGCCCCAATCACTTCCGAGAAACACTATCAAACTAACATTGCAATAATCAGGCTCATCCTGTCTCAAAATGATGCAGAAAAGTTAGTCCATGCATTTATTACTTCTAGGCTGGATTACTGCAATTCCTTATTATCAGGCTGCCCGAAAAAAGTCCCTTAAGATTCTCCAGTTGATCCCGAACACTGCGGCACGTGTACTGACAAGAACTAGGAAAATCAATCATATTTCTCCAATATTAGCTTCTCTGCACTGGCCCCCTGTAAAATCCAGAATAGAATTTAACCTCACCTACAAAGCCCTTAATGGTCAGACACCATCGTATCTTACAGAGCTCATAGTACCTTATTACCCCACTAGAACACTGCGCTCTCAGAATGCAGAGTTATTTGTGGTTCCTAGAGTCTCCAAAAGTATAATGGGAGCCAGAGCGTTCAGCTATCAAGCTCCTCTCCTGTGGAATCAGATCCCAGTTTGGGTTCGGGAGGCAGACACCATCTCCATATTTAAGAGTAGGCTGAAGATTTTCCTCTTTGATAAAGCTTATAGTTAGGGCTGGCTCAGGTGAGTCCTAAACAATCCCTTAGTTATGCTGCTATAGGTCTAGACTGCAGGGGGACTTCCCAGGATGCACCTCTCTCCTCATCTCTCTCCTCCTCTCCTTCTCCATCCATATGCATTCTCATCCGATAAATGCATGTTACTAACTCGACTTCTCTCTCCCGGAGTTTTGTGCTTTGTCGTCCGTCTCTTCTCTCTTACTGTCACTTTCAGCAGGTATTTCAGTGTCCGGAGATGTATCTGGATCTGTTACTATGGCGACCCGCTGGGGCAGTGCTGCTGTGTCTATGGTGCAGGGGACGAGTGGCTCAGGTCCTGCTCGGTGGGCTCCACCTGGAGCTGCTCGGTTGTCCGTCTGTTAAAGCCAGCCCTAACTATATGCTTTATCAAAGAGAAAAGTCTTTAGCCTATTCTTAAATGTGGAGATGGTGTCTGCCTCCCGAACCCGAACTGGGATCTGATTCCACAGGAGAGGAGCTTGATAGCTAAAGGCTCTGGCTCCCATTCTACTTTTGGAGACTCTAGGAACCACAAGTAACCCTGCATTCTGAGAGCGCAGTGTTCTAGTGGGGTAATAAGGCACTATGAGCTCTGTAAGATACGACGGTGCCTGACCATTAAGAGCTTTGTAGGTGAGGAGAAGGATTTGAAATTCTATTCTGGATTTCACAGGGAGCCAGTGCAGAGAAGATAATATTGGAGAAATATGATCTCTTTTCCTAGTTCTTGTCAGTTCACGTGCTGCAGCGTTCTGAATCAACTGGAGAATCTTAAGGGACTTTTTTGGGCTGCCTGATAATATGGAATTGCAGTAATCCAGCCTTGAAGTAACAATGCACACACAATGCAACTCCCTATGACCTTCTCTGTACTTCTCCATCAGCATAGCAAAGTAAATACTGCACCTGTTGTGCTCTTTCTAGGCATGAAACCATATTGCTGCTCACAAATGCTCACCTCTGCCCTTAGCCTAGCTTCCACTACTCTTTCCCACAACTTCATTGTATGACTCATCAGCTTTATTCCTCTGTAGTTGCCACAGCTCTGCACATCTCCCTTGTTCTTGAAAATTGGCACCAGTACACTTCTCCTCCATTCCTCGGGCATTCTCTCACTCTCCAAGATCTTGTTAAACAAACTAGTCAGAAACTCTTCTGCCACCTCTCCTAGACACTTCCATACCTCCACAGGTATGTCATCAGGACCAACTGCCTTGCCACTCTTCATCCTCTTCAACGTCCTCCTCACTTCACTCTTGCTAATCTTTGCTACTTCCTGCTCCACACCAGTCACCTCTTCTACTCTTCGTTCCCTTTCATTTTCCTCATTCATCAACTCTTCAAAGTACTCCTTCCATCTTCCCATCACACTCCTGGCACCTGTCAATACATTTCCATCCTTATCTTTAATCACCCTAACCTGCTGAACATCCTTCCCATCTCTATTTCTTTGTCTGGCCAACCTGTACAAATCCACCTCTACCTATTTAGTTTCCCACTTAGCATACAAGTCCTCATATGTTCTTTCTTTGGCCTTTGCCACCTCTACCTTCACCTTATGCTGCATCTCCCTGTACTCCTGTCTACTCTCTTCAGTCCTCTCAGTGTCCCACATCTTCTTTGCTAACCTCTTTCTCTGTATACACTCCTAAACTTCCTCGTTCCATCACCAAGTCTCCTTGTCCACTTTCCTCTTTCCAGATGACACACCGAGTACCCTCCTACCTGTCTCCCTGATCACATTAGCTGTAGTGGTCCAGTCATCTGGGAGCACTTCCTGACCACCCAGAGTCTGTCTCAGCTCCTCCCTGAAAACTACATGACATTCTTCCTTTTTCAACTTCCACCACTTTGTCCTCTGCTCTGCCTTTGTCCTCTTCATCTTCCTCACCACCAGAGTCATTTTACACACTACCATCCTGTGTTGTCTGGCTACACTCTCCCCTACCACTACTTTACAGTCACTGGTCTCTTTCAGATTACAATGTCTACACAAGATGTAGTCCACCTGAGTGCTTCTCCCTCCGCTCTTATATGTCACTCTATGTTCCTGCCTCTTCTGGAAGAAAGTGTTCACTACAGCCATTTCCATCGTCTTTGCAAAGTCTACCACCATCTGTCCTTCTGCGTTCCTGTCCTGAAGACCAGACCTGCCCATCACATTCTCATCACCTCTGTACCCTTCACCTACATGCCCGTTGAAATCTGCACCAATCACCACTCTCTCACCTCTGGGGATGCTCTGCATCACTTCATCTAACTCACTCCAGAATTTCTCCTTCTCTTCTAACCCACATCCTATTTATGGGGCATAGCCACTCACAACATTGATCAACACCCCTTCAATTTCAAGCTTCAGATTCATCAACCTGTCTGATACTCTTTTCACCTCTAGAACATTCCTCACAAACTCCTCTTTCAGGATAACTCCTACTCCGTTTCTTTTCATATCTGACCCATGGTAGAACAACTTGAACCCCACTCCTAAGCTTCTAGCCTTGCAACCTCTCCACCTGGTCTCCTGGACACACAGTATGTCCACCTTCCTTCTCTGCATCATGTCAATCAAATCTCTAGCCTTCCCTATCATAGTTCCAACATTCAACGTCCCTACTGTCAGTCCTACATTCTTAGCTTTCCTCTTCTCTCTCTGCCTACCAACACACCTTCCTCCTCTCCTTCTTCGTCTTCAACTAACAGTAGTCCACTTTCCACCGATACCCTGTAGGTCAACACCCCTGGTGTCAGTCGTTGATACCCAGGGCCCCGACCGATTCGGTATGGAAGTCATTGTCACAATTCGCATTTTTAATTTGGTATGTCTTTTACGTCGGATGCCCTTCCTGACACAACCCTCTGCATTTATCCAGACTTGGGACTGGCACAAGAAGACACTGGCTTGTGCCCCCTTGCGGTTGCATTGTTTCATATATACTATTTCTTTATCGAAATTAGTTGAGTTAATTGATAGAAGGTGAAGTTGGTTTCGCACAATTGGGGATATGGACATATATATTTTTTCTTTTTTTTCACTCTATGGGATATTTTTGGTTATTAATATTTTTTGGGGGTTTTAAGAACTGATATCTTTTCTCTTTATGCGAATCACTTACTTCTTTAATTTCTTGTAGTAGACTTGTATTTCTTTGACATACAGCATGCATGGGGCCAATGATATTTTTTTAGCGTTCTCTATTGGTTATGTACCAGGCCTTCTGTGTTGGGTAGAATGCCACCCATGACTGTCATATAATTCAGATTTATTATGCGCTTGTCAGACCCTGATGAAGACCTAGAATAGATACGCATTGGTCTGTGTGTTTGCCTAATACTCGACTAATACATTTAGAATATTACTGCATCTAATGACGGAGTGCCTTGGGTTTTTTCCATGGTTGTCTGGATGACCTTATGTCTAGCGAGACTTCTTGGATTCTGTTTGTTTGTATTTTTACCTGTCCCACCAAAGAACACCTGATGGATCAGCTATCAGAGCCATGCAGCGCTTCCTTCTTCTACTGTAAACTACTGATCGTATTTATTTTATATGGTGCTCTATTTTTGTGAATGCTACAGTCATAAGAAAAGCATAGCTTTTTTGTAATACTGTCCTATTAATACTTTTATTGTTGTATTGTATTCATGTTTACAATATTTACAGTGCTGCTATCATTAACACTACAGTTTGATTATTACTACTGTGTTAAACTAAAGGTACTGTTACAATCCATCCATTATCTATATCTGCTTATCTTGTGCAGGGTCACAGAGCTGGAGCCTATCCCGGCTCACTTTGGGCATGAGGTGGGGTACAGTACCCCCTGGACAAGTTGCTAGTCTGACACAAGGCTGACACATATAGATAAATCAAATCTACAGGCAAATTAGAAACTCCAACAAAGTTAACCTGCATGTCTTTGGACTGAAAACCAGCACAGGTGCAGTTTACTTTCCCAAAAAAAAAACCTGCTACTCCTACATCCCTAAAAAAACAAGCCCACATATAATACATAATAGATAAATACATTTGAAAAAGTAAATAATGTAACATAAAAAATAACAAAAAAACATTGTGCCCTCTTCTTTCTTCTCCATATAGACATAACGGTGGAATCTTGATTATACGATTTTAAGAACAATATATATGTAGAATGATGATTGTGGATTTTGTCCCACATCACTTACGTTGGAAGTGCTTCAAGAAGGGATCTCTAAACGGCCAGTATGAATAGGAGGTACCAATTACAGCAAGCAAAACCTGCTTCAATGTACATATGAAGATGTACATATAAGAACCTGACTATTGTTTTATAGGTCCACACAGTTTTTCAAGTCTATCGTATAAAGGTATTGATAATTGATGGGGGCATATCTTCATGATGTGCACTTTTACTTTTGATAACCATACATTCTACTGATGATACTTCTATACGTCAGTAAAATAAATTAAAAGCAGGACTTCACAGTGTTTTGACACAGTGGTTTTAAAGAATCTGAATACTTCCAACAATGAAAAGCGCTGCTACTAGAAGTGAAACTACAGCCACAGCTACTATTACCAATGTTGCCAAAACAATAATACCTGGTCTGTACTGCATATTCTATGGTGTAGAATAGCTGCCTGCCTCTCTCCCATGTTCACGGAGAGGCAGAGGACGAGAACATGTGCTTTGAGTTTACAGAGCCTTTAGAGTTGAGGCCAGTTGGAGGAGAGAAACAAGGCATAAAGAAAGGAGGAGAAATTCCAATGTTGGCTTGGCTTTAGGTGTGTGTGAAGATAGAGATCTGGGACGTTTCATCTCTCTTTCCATCAGTGTGCAAACAGTGGTGTGTGTCTCTCTTTTGTTTTGAAGACATAAAGTCCCTCCAATTGTCTTACCGCTGTGGAGTCCAGTGTAAGACATTGACCGAATAATTCATCCTCATTATTCAGCATGGTCTGCTGTTGTATTGTGTATTCTTGGAAGATGTTATGGAATGATCTATTGTTATCTACTTCAGTGAAGAGCGTTGCAGCCCAGATGTGCAGTCAAGATGTTTATTGGGCCATTGTGAACAGATGACAAGTTGATACATGAAAAGCTCAGTCCCCATTCTTTATACTAGAAAGATTCATTTAAAATTGCTCAGTTCACAAATTGGGACACACAACCAATATGTAAATGTTTCGAATAGACATTACATGGCCAAAAGTATGTGGACATCTGAACAGTATCCCCATTAATGTGCCATTAATGTTGGTCGATAAGGCCTGGCTCGCAGTCGGTGGAAGACAGTGAAAATGAGTCAGGACAGAACCATTAAAAACAGCCCCAGACAACCCTGTCTTCTAGAAATTACATTCATATACTACTAATTTGCCACAGCAAAAACATTTTGAAGGGAACACAACTTCTATTTTTATCAACATAATGAGGAAAAGTTTTAATGGGCGCATCTGCCAAGTTCCAAAATGTTCATACAGAACGTATTTTCAAAATGTTCACTGACAATGTATTTCATTTGTCTTTCCGATAAAATCCACTCTTACAGTCTGCTTGGAGCAAAGCATCATATTGTTTGTTATGGTTCTTTTTAGACTCTGAAAGCACTTGGTTATGGTTCGGAAATTATCATAGACTTGGTTAAATATTGATTTAGGATTTTCAGAAACGTCACACAAAAAGAAAAGTGCACATAATTGTAACAGTTTGAGCTGGTTGCTGTGTGATGCCAGTTAATACTCAACACATACAAAACAAGAAAACCTTCCAATATACACAGGTGCTTCAAATAAAGACAAAAATGGACCATCAAAGCCTTGATCTGTTCTCTGGCATCATCTAACAGATTAATATTACACTGTTTGACATTGTGTGTTCTTACATCTGAACTCTCTAAAATAAATGTGTTCCAAAAAGTGGAATACCACACATTATGTATAGGGAGGGTGTCATAGGGTGGTGTAGGTAGGTAGGGTAGGGTGGCAACAGGGAAAGAGGACCCAAATGCAGACAACTCGGAGGATGAGCGGAATATATATTTAAAAGTTACCAGCAGGCAGGCAGATAAACCACAGTAGGCAGGCAGACCAAACCAACACATCAGGGGTGACGATGATGAACTGACAATGAACAAAGGGAAAACCTAAATACAACTTAAATACACTCAGGCAGGGGAGACAATGAGACAGAGGTGAACACAATAACAGATATTTCCACAAATATTTATCTCTGTTGTATACATTCTTCCAAGGGCTAATGTGAAAAGGTGCATTGGTTGCAGAGCATCTCTCCTGACGAACCTAATATCGTGATCGCAGACTTTAACCATTGTAAAATGGAGAAATCACTTAGCCATTTGACCAATATGTGGATTCTCCTACTAGATGTGGGAAATGTCTGGATCTTTGTTATGGGTCTATTAAAGGGGCATATACTGTAAGTCGTCATTGAGAGCCCCTTTGGGCCTGTCTGACCTGTCATGTTGTCTATCTGGCCCCTGTTCACAAACCTGTCCTCAAAAGGGAAAAGACTGAGATAAGAGTAGTACCTGTGTGGTCTGAGGACTCAGTTGAAGAGCTGAGGGGGTGCTTTGATTGTACAGACTGGGATTTGTTTAAACAAGTGCGTACTCATCTAGACGATCTCACAGAGACTGTGACGGATTATATTCTATTTTGTGAAGACTTGGTAATTCAAAAGAAAAGGTGTATAGTATTTCCAAATAACAGGCCTTGGATCACTAAACAGGTTAGGAATGCAGTCATGGTAAGGATTTTTTATTTTAAACAAGGTGACAGTATTCGAACCAGAGAAGCCCACAAACTAGTGAAAAAAGAAGCAAAATTAGCAAAATTGCGTTATAAATAAAAGATAGAAATGATTTTTACTAACGGGAGACCTCATGTAGCCTGGGATGGAGTGAAGTCCATAATAGGAACTAAACAGAAGACAAAGAGTATTACTTTACAAGGGAAAGTCGATTATGAACTAGCTGAGAATTTTAACTCATTTTACACACGTTTTGATACTCATGATTTTACCTCTGAACTGTATGATTATTGTGGAAATCCAGAGCGTGCAGAAAATGTTAAATTTCAAATTAGTGACGCTGACGTACGTAGATGTTTTGGCCAGGTTAGGGTTAAGAAGAGTCCAGGTCCTGAATCACATTGGTGGCAGAATGCTGAGGACGTGTGCTGAGCAGCTTTCAGGGATATATTCATTTATTTTTAATAAATCCTTGAAACTTTCAAAAGTCCCTTGTCGCTGGAAAAATTCTATAGTAGTGCTAATTGCAAAAAAAAGAAATCCTCTTTCTCCTAATGCTTATAGGCCCATTGCACTTACTTCCTTGGTTATGAAATCTTTTGAAAAATTAGTAAGGGAGGAAATTTTAGCTTTAACTCAGTCACCCCTTGATCCTTTACAGTTGGCCTATAGATCAGGTAGAGGAGTGGAAGATGCCACTTGTTCCCTATTAAATATGATTTTAAAACATTTGGAAGGCACATAAAATCATATACGTTTGCTCTTTGTTGATTTTTGATTTTTTCCTCTGCTTTTAATTGTGTTCAGCCCCATATTTTGGCTGAGAAGCTTATTGAACATTGTCATTTTTACTCAGCCATTTGAAGCAAATACTGATAGTATTAAAGGAAACGCGTATGTATTTTTTGAGGAAACTTTGAACTTTTAATATGGATGTTTCTTTTATGAGAATTTTTTATTCCTGTTTTATTGAATCAGTTTTAAGTTTCTCTATTATTTGCTGGTATGGTCATTTAAATGTTAGGAATAGGAGTAAGTTGACTAGTTTTGAAAAAATGTGCAGCAATTTTGTTGGAGCTGATTTAAGGACAATTACACACATTTTCGAACACAGGGTGACTAGGAAAGGCCAGCTAGTCCTTTCTGACATTACCCATCTATTGTGCCCTGAGACTTATACTCCCTTTGTGTAAATCTAATAGACACAAAAATTCCTTACCTGTTCCATACCTGTTGCCATTATGTTTTTAAATGTTCTGTTATAAAAGTGTGTTATTTAATGTGTATTGTGCTGCTGTACAAACATGTATGTATACTGCTGTCTACACAAAGAATTGCCTTTAAGGAAAATAAACTCAAACAGGTGGAAACAATCAGGGAACTCCAGGGCAGGAAGCACAACTGACAGACACATGAGGGAACAGACCAATTGCCAAAATAAAAGGAGCTGACAGAACCTAAACCCAAGACAGACATTTTCAAAATAAAACAAGAACTCCACAATACAAAACTCCAAGCCATACAGACCTGGACAAGACACAGAAAACACCCAAATGTGAGTGACAGAGGGTGTGTCATGCATTCTAGTCTCAGTGAAGATCATTTATTCTTCATTTCATTGATTTGATGTATATTTGAGTTCAAACCAAATCCAAAATTGAATTCTCAGATCGTTGTCTGAACTTTTGTTCAAGCTTAATAACAACTTCATCCCCACTGCTGTTAAGGCTGCAGGAATGACAAAAACGTCAGTGTGTTGCTGTGGTTTTGCAAGGTGCAATGAACAATACAGCAGCAGCGTCTGAGGGGCAGGCTAGATTTCACAAAAGGACTAACTTCTGGACACTCCCCTGGTGGTTCATGCACTTGATGATGTTTCCGTGGTCCGAACAATCCCTGGTGGCCTGAGGGAGGCAAACATGCTGGTACATCTTGGGTACATTTTTGTATTGAATTAGGAGAACATTTATTAATCACTTTTTACTCTTTACCATCCATTTGAAATTGGACTTAGCATGCAACACCCTAGCATGCATGTAGGCATACGGCACATCTTTAAAATGACACATTTACTCTGTGTGTTATTCTCTTACGCTTTTAAAGACACATGTTTTAATAACTGGAACTAAAATACAGTCTGCATTCTTTCAATGCAATTAATGGAAGCATGTGCAGTCAGTATAATAAGCAATATTGTATACAAAAACCAGGCTATAAGGGCCGACTTCCCGAATACAGATCATTTTACAGGGAGTCTGTCTACATTATAATTACAACTTAAAATAAAGCTCGGGCCACCAAAATGAGGGAAAATATAATGGGGAATAAAATTCCAGATTGAAATAGGATTTTTTAGAAAATTCTTAGCCCATTTAATTATAAAGGTATTATTAATGGTGGTAAAGTCCAGGTTCATCATTATTCATAACACTATTTTTAAATATATATAATGTGTATGACTTGTCCAGATAAAGTTAAAGAGCATCAACAGCTTTACTGATTTTGCTGTCAAGATGTAAAGAAAGGGCGGCATATGTGAGCTGAGGTATTCCCTCAGCCTTAGCCATTAAGACTCTACCTTTCAAGGACAAATCTCTTTGCAGCCACTGATTCCATTTCTTTTGAGTTTTTTGAATAATAGGAGTAAAGTTTATAGAACATCTTGAGGTTTGGTCTCTAGAAATAAAGAGGGCCAGATATGTAACTTCTTCCAGGGACGTTGCAAATAGAGTGTAGATCACAGTCCACATTTATTCAAGGATCTTGCCATGTCTCAGTTGGATAGAGCTATTTCCATGAGCATACAAAGTTTTAATGGTCTTACTGAAAGAAATCGCCATTTTTCTAGGGAGAGAAAGATGAACTGATCTTCTACTGTATCAAATTCCTTACAGAAATCTAGAAAGAGCATTTAACTGTCTTCAGATATCAGTTCAGAGATCACAAGTCTAATATTATTAGAAATATGTCTAGTTCTCATAAAGCCTGACGCCATCTCATCGATCATTGCGTCCCGGACCGCTTTAATCTGCTGGCAAACATCAGAGCAATAATGGGATAATCATGACTGAGCAGACAAACAGGTCTCCAATTATCAGTGGGAAGCACAACCTTTTGGGGAGTGGGAATCAATGTAATCAGAGCTTGAGGGGGGCTAGGAAGAAGAGCATTATTTCCTTTGCTTTCTGGGAGAAGCTGTAGCTGAAATGGGGCTAGCTGGACTGAAAAAGATTTATAAACTTCTGCAGCTATGCCACCATTAGTCAGGAGATGTATTGTTCTTACGGAGGCTATTAGAGTCAACGCCCTCCTGGTGCCAAGGAGGGTGTCACAGTGATTTATTTTCATCTGTTATGTCAATAGATTTCAATCCTTTGGTGAAATTAGAAATCAAGTTGGAGCCTCTCTATTATACTTGCATAGAATCTGGTTTAAGGTTTACATGTAGCCTATTTGCCACTGTTTGCACTGCAGCCTATTTGTATGTGAAGTGCTTGTCTTCTGTCTGTTTTATGTGCTGCTGCCTGTCTTGGCCAGGACACTCTTGAAAAAGAGATGTTTCATCTCAGCGAGTCTTTTATGCCTGGTTACATAAATACAACTCAAATGAAAAAGGCTGGACTGTTTTTCTCGGTATGTACAATGCTCGTGCATGTGTGGGTTGTTATGGGCTGGCTTGTTGATAGTGACCCGTCGCATTTGATGTCTTAATTGTACCGAGTGTCTGTAGTGATGGGGGACTTTAACCGCTGTTTGGCCGTCACTCTGCAGAGCACACGGCGCCCTGCAGTAGCTGCCCGTGACGGAGGTTTGATGTCATTGATTATTATATATTCCTACATGCTCGCAGCTATGAATTTCTTTGCAACAAATTCAGGCAGTCCGCGAAAGCGCCCCCCCCCCTCCGCAGCAGTAAAAAAGTGGGCTCCCCCGAAGCCACGGTAAAGTTCGCACACTGGATGACGCCGACGGTGAAATAAATGCATCTTGCTGCCTCGTGTCGGATGACGTCACGCCCGTCCGCCTGCCCTCTCTCTCTCTCTCTCTCTCTCTCTCTCCGTGCGCGAGCTCGACAGTCCAAAGCAGAAAGTAGCGCGAGCGCCTGAACTGGGGGAAAAAAAAAGTGTGGCACACAGGAGCGCACCGCCGCGCGTGCAGACACATATCTCGCTGTACAGCGGAATACAGGCCCAGGTGTGTACATGTACACGCGGAAAAGTGGACAGCTTTACAACTTAATTAAGGAGTGAATATCCGAAAATGGAGTGGGAGTTATGGATTTAAAGCGTAACGTTTTTGGACTTGAAATGGGCGGTCTGCTGGAGGTGTTTCTGCTGTGGAGCTGCCTGCTCTCGGCGGTAGACGGTACGTTGACTTTTTGTTCACAACATGGATCCTTAGGGAACAAGGACTGCGGAGCCCCCGGGGCGAAAAATGCTAAGAACGTAGTAGTTAGCGTGCTGTGCGCCAGCTTTTGTGTCCGTGTGCTGCGCTCCCTTCTAATGTTGCCCACATTGAGCCGAAGTGGAACGCTAGCTGCGATTCCGTGCCTGAAAGTCGAGCTTTAACGTTATTTGTGCCCAGGGTACAACAACACAGTAGTTGCACTGAAAGTCTCGAAACTTTGCATTGATGTGTGCGACACACGGGTGTGTGTGTGTGTGTGTGGGGGGGGGGGGGGATAAACCCAGTGTAATGAAACAGCCCCCCGTGCTTTGTACAGCCGGTGGAGTTTGAGTTATGAAGTTTGACGCCAGCCCAGGCTCTTTTCTCGGGCCTCGGCGGCTCCAGCCATTCCTGCTCGGTGTCGGGTGTCAGGCAGACTCTGCACTGGTAGTGGAGAAGACGCCCGGAATGTCTGTTCGGGAAGCAAAATGCTGCTGGACACTTTAGAGAGATTCTCCCTGTGGTTCAAAGTCTTTTCAAGCCTTACTTTCTCCGCTGGCTACTTTGCGGTCTTACTATTTCGTGTGGAGCTGCCCAGCCAGAGGCGGAGCTCCGCTTTCTCTCTCTCTGGATGCACGGCGTTACCTCCGGTCTTAAAGCGAGCTCGCCTTTGCCTGCTTGCATCTTAACGCTACCGCTGCGTCTTTTCCCTTCTGGAAGCCCCCGTCCGACCCACTGCAGGCTGCCTCCGCAGGTCCCCGTAAGCGCACTCAGTGGCCCATTAAAAGGCGCAGGTAGTCCTCTCAAATCCGTCACCAGTGCACTCACCAAGTGTCCTAGGAAAAGGATGGGCCACAGGGAGTTTGCCCTCCACAGACTGGAGTGCCCTTTTTAGTGAGAGGAGGTTGTGCTCTGACCTCTCAGATGTGCAGTATTTTCATCTTAAAGATTTAGTGGAGGCTGCTTCCTGAGTGTGTCTTTTACCAAGCCAGTTAAAGTCCCAGTACCAGCTCGTCAGATTGTACACATTCTATACTGTGATTATTATTTTCTTTGTACTGTTTTGCTGTGTTGTTATATTGCTTCCATTGTCTTCCTCATATGTAAGTCGCTTTGGATAAAAGTGTCTGCTAAATGTAATGTAAATGCTTGAATAGCTTGATATTTCTATTGTGTTTGTTGTTGCTGCACCAAAAACACCAAAGCCAGTTCCTCGTAAACCTGCTCGGCAGTGACACCGGTTCCGGTTCTGTCAGAGCTCAGGTCAGCCCGGGGTGTCGTTGCGTACTGGTTGCATTTTTAAGAGATAAAACAGGTGATCTCGGAGTGCTTAAATGGTAAAAATTGTGTAAAATTAAATTAGTGACATGCTACAGTAGTGAAGACCGAATGACACAAAGTAAAAGCACCCACCCCCCAAAACCCCATAAAATGTAGGCTTGACCTTGTAAATGCTGGTGTGATGATGATGATGATGATGGTGGTATGAGTTTTCTCTCTTTCGGTGTTTAATCGTGACGACAAAGGAACAAAGGAAATGCATCCACTGGCTGTGCGCCTGTGGAGCGAGGGGCTGTGGCCCTCAAACCCAGGAGCTTTCCACACCCGCACTTTCAGACGGAATCCGTACACACAGGCTTTCCTGTCGGGCGTGTCGTGCACACAGGTATGGCCAGGGTGACTGGTTCACAGGTTTAAAAGGGGCACTCTGGTCAGGTCTGTTGCGGTTCTCTTCACTCCGAGACGAGGGATCTCAGTATTTCTTTGAGTAGCAGCAGATGTGTGTTGACGCGCCGGGTTTGGAACACTGCGCTGTACGGAAAGTTGGCACTGAATGCGCGGCCTGCTTCTCATTCCTCTTTTACCTATTCTTTGATATCAGACACTTTCTCATGGTTTTACTAATTTCACGCTGCTTTTTATTGCAAGGCTGTTTGTGCTGGATCATTTAGTATAACTTTGCTACAGAAAGTGACGGCCCCGTTTTCCTAATAGTGTTAGAAATGAACAACATTGGCACCACCCTTACTTAGTTAACTTTTGCCCCAGTTCGTGTTGTTCAGGTTAGGTTAAAAGATATCTAACATTAAAGTGTTTTGGTGTGGTTAGGATTCCTGTGAAGTTAATCTTTAACAAAGTGCAATGGTTGAGCCCACACAGTCTTTTTTTTAATTGGATTTTATGGATTTAATGCACATTTTCCTTTTCAGAATAACCAGGGCTGTTTTGAAAATGAAGAAGCATTTGATGTGAATGGTTGCGGTCTATATTTACGCTGGGTTGCATACACGTGGAATATGGGTTTGCCTGGGAAAAGTCCACTTACAAAGTGCATTTACAATTCTGAAACTATGGACTCACAACATCAGAGCAAATGCATAACACAGGAAACAATATCTGAAGTGCATTAACAAACCTTTGCTCCAGTCAAACCATGTCGCTAATCATTCAGACTTTATAAGGGTCAAGGGTCAACACCAGGAATGATTTACAAAAGCATCACAGACCAATAAAGCCAACTACCGGTATTTCCAATAGCGTTCTTCAGAAGACTGGGACATTGAGGAACGCTATGCACACATTACTCTTGTTGACATAAAAACTCGCAGCCAAGCACGATCGCTCAGTTTGCTCACGAGGATCACGACTATGCGATTGATTGATAATGTAATACGCCAATCAGTTAATGCTAATATAGAAGAATCTCAGTTTGTGTTGACTGAAATGTGAGAATAAAAGTGACTTTGTAGAAATGGACTGGTGGTCCTTGATACTGAAGAAAAAAAATAGATTCAATAGTAGGCACTGGGGTAGCTCAATGTCTCTGAAAGCCTCCGGGTTGTCAGCTCATGCCTTCACCATTTCAAGTTTAATTTAAAAAAAAAAGAAGTTTTTTTTTTATCCACAAAACAGTGCACAGAAAACTGGCCTTCCGCTGGGGCCAATAGGGTTAATGCTGAACCAGTTGAAGGGATTGGCTCTCGTTGAGCCCTAAGCGAAGACGAATGATTCCCTAAGTTTGTCACTGAGGCGACCACACGTACGCACGCTTCACACCCACCGGCCAATAGCGCCACGGTAGTGTCAGTCCACCGCCAGGCTGCGTGTGTGTGTTGGCAGACTGTCAGCTCCCTCCGTAAACGGTAGTGGGTTTCTCATCAATGATAGTGCCGCCTAACCTTTTAAAACGCTGTTTTTGTGGGAAAGGGACTCACTAGCTTTTCCCGGTCGCTTTCGTAGCGACCTCTGTCCACAGTGAGGCAAAAGAGAAACAGCTGGCCTAAAGCTCTTCTGCTGCGTCCTCTTTTCAGTTGGCAAACAACAATACTGCATCGCTCCCAGTGTCTGGTAAGGAGCGGGACAGACAGCCCCCTGACCAAACTATTTTATGCTCGCGGCGTCACCTGAGGAAGCCAGCAATGGGCGGCTGGGGCTTGGTGGAAGAGCGGGTCGTCCACCAATCGGTGGTCCCGGCTTCCCCCACCCATGTCTGGAAGTATCCTTGAGCAAGATACTTCCAGACAAATTGCTGTGCCTTCGGTGTGTGAGTGTGTGTGTGAATGATTAGTTTCCTTTGTACTGATGGGCAGTCAGCTCCTGCCATCAGTGTGTGTGAATGTGATATGTAGTGTGAAAGCCCAAAGGCTACACGCGCTGCTGAGTGACAGCCTGGTACACCTCCATTCAGTGTCCGCCTCCTCTCTGTGGTCACCCATACGGTGTTGTAATGCACGGTTTAGTTGGTCTAATTTACATAGTTTTCTGTTGTCAGGCAGCGGAACAAGTGTGAAATATTTAATCGCATTCTCAAGCTGCTGTGCTCCAGTTATAAAATCAGTGTTTTATAATCATGACGTGGCCCGACACAATCAACATAAGTTCAGGTTAATGACAACAGCTGCGCAGTGTATTTGGATATTTGCAGTTATCAACGACAGAGAAAGTTTGAGGCGACAGAGAGGCCTTCTTATCTTCACTGCCAGCCCCCGACCCTCGTTTGGCAGCTCATGTCATCGGTTTACCCTGTACACACTGAAACACCAAGCTGGCGTCTTAAGATCTATACACATTGGGAACCGTTTTGAAGACGCGCCATTTCGGGGGGAGAAAGACAACGTTTTAAACTGGACGGAGAGCTGAAACGGAGAGAAAAAGATGCGCGTACAAATTGAACCGGCTTAAGGTGGACGTGCACTCTGTTGTTCACCTAAACAGGACATTTCAGTGGTGCGTTTGACAAAAGGTGGCTAGATGATTTTTGGCATCTCTGTTCTGAGCCGATGCCACGATGTCGCTCGCGGCTAGCCTTTATTTCTCTCATCTACAGAGGCCACAGGATATCAGGCCTTTATTCTGAAGCAGGCCAGGATAAATATTGATATATGGGCCAGCTGTGGCTTGGAAGTAGAGCGGGTCGTCCTCTAATCAGAAGGTCGGTGGTTTGATCCCGAACTTTACTGTTTTCTGATCTGCTCCCGTTTTGCCGTGTTAAAAGTATTGTTTTTAACATATATATTTCTTTAAACCTTTCTGGGAAAAGTGATCAAATATCTACAATGTCTACTTAAATGAGTAATTGTACCCTTGTATTGATTTGATAGCTTCCTGCATTGGCTTTAGGAGTGATAAGTGAAAACAAATAGCACCTATTATTTGGTATCTGGCATCCATTCAGAGAGAGTTTACTACTGTTTACTGCCATTCTCTTGGTCTCACACACACACACACACTGACACACACACACGCTTCAGTTCTGGGGCGACAGAGACGACTTCACTCGCGGCTGCTTTCAACACGAGTGTCTGAAAAATCGAATAAATCCGCAGCACGTGTGAAACCAGCGTGGTAAGATCATCGATAATGACGCGCTTTATTTGATCTCATGGTAGCCTACGTCACAGTAGATCAGCCACCTGTAGATCCCCAAGCCCCGGAACTTTTTCCCCTTCGGATCTACGCTCATTCGTGACCTCTCTGGAATCCGGTAGACGGAAATCCATCGGAGCGGCGGAGAACTTTAATCCCATAAACTTCGAATGTAGCTGCTGTCATCTTGTGGCATTTGTAAATGATTAGGATATCGTTTAATACATTCTTCATTCTGCACTGGGGGCGGTGTTAGGTGAAGGGGTAGGTTTGTGGTAGGCCTGCTGCTGGCTTCAGTAGCAGCCTATATTTTGCTGAGGATAGTGGTTTGTTTCACATCTGCCCTCCAGAAACTGAACCACCTCCTTGATCAACCCGCTGTTATCTTTGTCCAGAACTGAAGTGAACTCAGTCAGGACAGCGATGGTTGATTAGTTTGGGGAGTCCGTGACTGTGTGGGAGATGGAGAGGCGAGTCTCCTGTATGTAAACACTGCCTGCTGTTAATGCAGACCTAGATTACTAAAAAAAACCTAACGAATAACTCGAATATGGTCATTGATACTTGGATATGTCGATTAATTGCCCAGCCCAAGCAGAAATTGAAACATTTGTGGTTGTAATAAGGTTAAATAATGATCACTGTGTGGGCATAGGAAAAACCTGCAGCTAACATGGAAATTCACAAAGCATTGGTTTCATCCACATCCACAAAACTCCCCAATAATGTCTTCTAAAGTCATTATTATTTTTTTTTTTTTTGAAAAGTATATTTTTACAGGCTTTTTATGCCTTCAATGGACAGACAGTAGAGAGTGGAGATGGGAGACAGCGAGAGAGGGGGATGACATGCAGCATAGGACCTACAGGCCGGAATCTAGGCCGGGTCCGCTGCGGTGAGGACTGTGGCCTCCTACATGGGGCGGGCGCTCTACCACCTGAGCTAACCGCGCTCCCGTAAAGTCATTTTTTAGCTGTAATCGCCGCTGTCTAAAAACAAAAAGTTTTGCCCACCAAGGTCTAGGGCTTATGGGAAATAGGGTTCGTTAAAGGGCACTAAAAAACAGAAATCTTGAAATAAAACATAGAAGCAAGCCACGCGACCGTGCTAAGAAAGGCTGCATTTCTACTTATTAGTGCTCCAAATGTCAGTGGGATTTTGAATGAAGTTTTCTTACTTTTGGAGTTCTGGTTTCACTTAGGAAACCTAAGTGTATATATCATTTATAGGGCGCAAAAATGAAAAGATACAAAGTGCAAGTTTAAAAGAGCTGCACCAGTTACTTAAAGTTGAAACTTGAAGGGATTTTGTATATTAGTGATCATCTGAAGAGAGCCTGCTTGTTTGAGCTGGCTCATATTCTGAACGCATTATTGAATTCACACTGCCCATTTCCGACTGTAACAGGACCTGGAGCAGTTCGCAGGGATACTGAGGGAAGAAGAGAACTGCTGGAAGCCCTTTTTTTCCTGAACTTTGGCACTTCACATGTAACGTCTGTATAGAGACAGGCCTCCTCAATTGTGTGAGTGTGGCTGGGGTCTGGGGGTTTTCTTCAATGTTGTTCATTTTCTCAGACACTGATCAAGAGTGGGATTTTGCATTCTAGGCATAAAAACCGAAACGCTTCATTTACGGGGACACTTATCTTTCATCACTGCATGGCAAAAATGTTGCTTTATTTTAGTGACAAACACGTTTTTTTGACATAGGAATAGTAATGAATATACTGAGAAGTGGTTCCTGTAGTGCAGTCAGAGCAGACAGTCTATTTTTGTTTAATCCTGCTGGTATTTTGTGCCCCACAACAATGACGTCCAATACCTATTTGTATGTATGTTAAATAGGTAGCGTACGCTCCGCTTGGTAGGTGGCGGTAGTACACCTCGCGTGTCTGTGAGTGCATTTCAACCTGGCAGAAGAACGTGGTTATCCAGCTTCCAGGGAAAAGGAAAACACAAATACCCCTTTTCCACCGCGGCGGAGCTGGTGCTGGTTCGGAGCCAGAGCCTAGTTTCAAATCGGTTCTTTGTGTTTCCACAGCCGAGGCAGCATCTTGGAGCCAGGAGAAGTGCTTCTTAAGCAGCACCAACTCGTTGCTGCTCTAGAAGTAAGCACCGCTTACTGCAGCGGCTGGGGGCGGAGTTACCGTGACCAACAAGACGAACAGTTTTCACTTCTGCTTCTTACACCAACGCTTAAAAATTTTTATTTAACTGCAATGTGATTGTTTATCAGCAGCGTTGATGCTAGGAGGGTAGCAACATGCCGAGGCTAAAGTTGACATGTTATTGTTAGAAATAAATGTTCTGTACGTACCGCTACTCTCACTCGTAATCCCCATCTGTACCAACTACAGCGAGTGTTTGTGTTTGGCGTTACCGGGAAAGATGTGACGTATACAGTCACGTGAGACCTGGCTCTGTGCTGCTCTGTAGCCAGTGGAAACACAAACGTGTTCTTAGAAGGCTCGTCATTTGAACCAACTCCGAACTGGCACTAGCACTGACTCTGAACCAGCACCCGGTTCATTTTAGTAGAAAAGGGGTTAAAGAGCACGGCGCTGCGAGTAAGCAATGCAGGCTCAGCCAGAGGTAAAAGCAGTCATTGAGACGTGGTTGGAGGACGACAAATATCGTGATGTGAACTTTGTCGCAAACCATTGAAACTTGGGACAAAGGGGCGTAAAGCACAGCCTCTCCCATGAAATCTGAAAAACCCATCGAGTCGTTAGCTGCTCCTGCTAGTTGAGCTGTAGAGATGATTTGTCTACTGCCAATATGTCCGCTCTGCTGTGGTGGAATGGAACTAAGTACTTTTACTCAAGTATAGTACAAATATGAGGTACTTGTACTTTACTCGGGTCTTTTCTTTTCATGCCGCTTTCTACTACTACGCTTCTTCACCACATCTCCGAGGCAAATATTGAACTTTTTACTTCACTACAATTATTTGCTATTAGTTACTTTTCAGATGACAACTTGTAATACCCTTCCTGTCCAGTAGGCCTGTCGCTGCAGCGGCTAGCCGAATGACCAGAAGAAGCTGCTGGCACACGTTTTGCTGCCCTGTGTGTGGCTTTCACCGTGGGCGGGGCTCAGACACCTCCACACACACACACACAAAAGCCCACATATGGTAGTGTGTCTGTGTGTGTCAAACTCCGACACAGACAGCAGCGGACGGGCGCAGCGCTCCCGTAAATGACACCAATAACACGCGGCAGAGGGAGTTACTGCATTATCTTGGTGCAAACCTCGAGCCTTCTGAGATTTACTCGCCAAACGGAAAATCTACCTGCAAACTACCTGGCTCTTGGTGGGTGTTAATTTCGGACCCTGGCTGCAGGCACACTTCAGTTGGTACTCAACGAGTGGTCTTATTTTCGGTCACAACCCAAGAGTGAAAGATGGTCAGAGCAAAGCAAAGCTGTCGTGTACAGGACATCTGCACATTTTTAAGAACAAATTAGATTTTGATTGACTTTTAACTGTGTGTGTTTACGTGTGTCTAAACAATGCCGTGATGCACGGCAGCGTCACATTCTCATTCCAGTTAACAATCATAAATACGCAACGTCCGGTTAGACTTTCAAAATAAAGCTTGCTGAGAAACATGTCAGGTGACGGCCGCAGCCTGGTCAGGTTTAGGCCCCAAAACTACTTGGTTAGGTTTAGGAAAAGATCATGGTTTGAGTTAGAATAACCTCTTCCTTATTACAATCAACATTGATATTTGGTCTCACAGGAAATTAACCCCGGTCTCCTGTGTCAAAGTCCGCTGTTTGACCCATTGCTTTTATGTTTGATCCAGGGGTGGGAAGACCCCTGAACGGCCGACCTGCCCGGTGGTCGAAGTTTTTATTTTACACTTTCTAATGTCTTACTTTATGATCCGTGACTGGGCCCGCCAGCTGCAGCAGAACGCTGCCTGCGTGTCTGTCAGACTGGGCCAAACTAATACTTTCAATATTGAGGGGGTATACCAGCAGCCCCTCCCAACTTGATCCTTGATCCGACTGATTCTCATTTTTGCTGAAATCTGATTGGCTCAACGGTGCCGATCAAAGGTGTTTACTTTCCATTAGGTTTTTGTGACGGTGAATATGGCGAAAAGAAAGAGAGGAAAAACAAATGGGTGGTGCCGAAGAAAAAAGAATTAAAACTGCTGGCACAGGAGGCAGCTAAATGCACCAAATTAACCGACCTTTTCCGTGGTGGAAAGGCTGCTGTGGCAGGCCCAGATGAGGCAGGACCCTGCAGCAGCAGTAATGCATTTATTCTGCACTGAAGTGATTTATATATAGGCATATATTTATTATAGATATTCTAAACAACAGTTTGCAAAGACAGCATCCCTCTATAAGCGAGGAACCTGTGTACCACAAAAAGACAAACTCTCTGCTCGCGCTCACATAAAAGGCCTCTCTCCGTCTCAAAGTCCCGGGCTAAACTGCAGTCCCAGTACATCCCTCGTTCGAACCTTGAGTACATTTAATAGCAAGTACTTCGGTAGACTTTTGAAATGAAGACGTGGGTTGTATTCAGGCTTGCAGTGATTAGCAGTTAATCAACATATTCAGATATTTTTCCTCTGCCTCTTTTTCAAGATTGTATTCAACATTACACGTCATTATCTGTATGAAATGTACTGAAACGAATGAATATGTGACACAAAAAGGCAATTTATTATTTTGGCTGGTAAAAAAATATTCTTGGCCTGTGGATTTTTTTCATCTATCCCATTGGCTGGTGAGTCAAAACGTTAATTTCGGACACTGGATGGAGGGCACTTTATAACTGTATTCACTCTTTTTGGTGGAACTTGTTGTATGCGGCACTGAATGTGATGAATTTACTGTTTATCAGAGGTTTGAAACATAATAGATGCTGCAGCGTTTCTGGGGGCCGAGCTTTATAACTTTATTCACTGGTTTTGGTGACGACAGTTTAGCCTCTGGGGGCAACAGCCAGTGTATCAGCGCTTCTGGTGTAGCCAGCGGATGTCCGGATTGCGAATAATACCTATAAGACTTTGTTTTCCGTGTCTGATTAGCACTCTCAGAACCCATCTGCAATCATCTGACGACGATCTGATTGCAGATAAATAAGATAAAAAGGTGATCTCTAGGGCTCCCCCATTAATAAAAAGCTAAATTGTCGTAAGACGATAGCCGATGGGTTCTTGTCCCTTGCCTACAGATTCTGCATTCACATGCAGATATCTGTTTATGGAGATTAAACAGCTGTACCGTGGCCCTAAAAGCAAGGTGCATACCAAACCGGGAATTTTGTGTACCGTTGCACCCCTAATCAATACTATAAGAATACCTGAGTTTCACTAACAATGCTTATGATACTTTTTGATAACTTACTTTGAGAAAGAAAAACCAGTTTTTTTCCCCCCCAGCATTCATTTTTTCAATTTCACAAAAGAAGCCAAAGTTGTTATATGTTAAATGAAAAAAGGTGTTGAGGTTCGATTCCTAGCTCTACTGACTTGTGAATAGAAAAATGGATCTATTTGGGTGGGCCACCCAAAAACTCGTTGCCCTGGGAACCTTTCCACTGCGAACCAATAGGTGATTTCCACACTCCTTGCCATTAGCCTGCACAATATGGGGGATTGCATTCACCACATTCAGGCTTCATATACGGAGTCTGTTCCTTTGTTTGGATGGAGGCACACTCGACACTCAACAAAACAGGCCAAGACCTAAAGTAGGCTGACTGAGAACAGAGCAGCTCCCAATACGTTTCACCAGAACGCTTTTTAGCATTGTCATTCATTCATTAGGACATTTTTATGAAATGGGGCAAACAACCAGACTGACACAATGTAAAATATTAGCTACTTTTGATTTTTCTGTTTCTGCCCTTTTTTCCCCACTTTTCTTAGCAGTGTTCAACCACTAATATAACTTTGCCTGAATAAAATACAGTCTAAATGGTAAAATTGTGATTGAAGAAAAAGGTTTGAGACCCAGTCCTACAGATAGCCAGTGAACGAGACGCACAAGAATATTAGTTGGTAAGCTCCTGGCTGCAAGGAAAGGGAGAGAGCTAGAAGGGAAATTTGAGGGGCTGATGGTCAGGAGAAGAGATTTGGTGACCGTGCTGAGGAGGAATGTAAGGAAGAGATTGATATCTTTTTTCCTGTTTGTGTTGCTCTGGTGTGAATCTTGTGGAGGTTCTGTTCTGTTTGGATTTCATGCAAACGTGATGGGGAGAGAGAGAGAGAGAGAGAGAGAGAGAGAGGAAAAAGACAGAAATTATAAAAGAGGAGAGGAGGAGACCGACAAGACAAAGGGGGAGACATAGGACAGAAGGAGCAGCAATGGAGAGAGAGGAAGTCTGTCGCAGTCTGTCTTGATTTCTCTTGGGGTCCCGACACACACACACACACACACACACACACACAGAGGCTGCATAAACACGCTCCCTGCACACGTCACACATTTTTCTTGTCCCAACTGGGGAGGTGTGAAGCAAATCTCTTCCTTCCTTGCAACCCTTCACACAACACACACAACCTGGCGATAGAGGTCGACCGATGGTGGATTTTACCGATAACCGATTAATCGGCCGATAGTTTTAAAAACTGATACTGGATAAAAACATAACACTCCAAGTAAAACAGTGCTGAACTTTATTATAAAAAAAGGTAAAATTAAATAAATATATAAACACATATTATAAAAATGTAAGTAAATAAGAGACATGCATAAAGGAACAATAAAAAAAAAAGAGAGAACTTAAATCGAATGCGTTTCTGATATGTTTACGTCAGCTGCATGAACATTCAACTTGCTTTCTCACATCACTAGCTTTTAAAAATCGCCAGCTAATGGATGCATAAAAGCGACCAGTTGGATAACCAACTAATGCAAATAGATGACATTAAACACTTGGGTCAGACTTTCGTGTATTTTTGTTGCATTTTTTTAACCGCTTGAGCCTTGTTTATACTCGACGCGTCCGCACGAACGTGGGGGTGCGTGCGGTCAAAAATGAGGTCATCGCGGAGTGGGCGGGTGTGCGCAGGACCCCATTTCGCCTGGCGGTGGGCAGCGCATTTCTTTTAACAGCGCGCGCGACTCCGCAGCCGAAGATGAACGAGTTCTGGGCGAATCTAGCCGAGCGTGACGTCTCATCACACCGGCACCCAGTCTGCACATACAAATGAGGCGCTCATATTTCCAAACTGAGCCTACAAAAGCAGAAATAAGCCCTTTTTAAATAAAGATTCATGTTGAATCAAAACAGAATTCACGACACTAAAATGTTTAGTGAAATCAGGAAACATTTAAGAGATTAATTTAGTTGTATACATGTGTGCATATATGTTGTTCTCGTGTCACAAGTAATAATATCCAGGTTTACTGAGTATTCCACGATTCTTCTGTAGTGTGGTTTTTGCTGACGTGTACTAAAATAAATATCATCACCTGTGTACATTAGCCCACTTCTTCTTGACGCTTTTTTCCTGATGGTTAATAGAACAATTACTCCGAGTCGCCCTCTGTCGTTTCAAGGAATAGCACAACGGCAAGCGCGTCAAGTATAAACGCCTCGCGCAGTCAGCGGAGGCCCGCGCTGCGGCGCCAGGCGACGGTATAAACAAGGCTTAATAGCTTCATCTCAGCCTGTAACGGCAAACACACATAATGCTGTTCTTTCTCTATTAATGCAGCATCTACTCAACAAATGAATTACTTTATCATGTGCTGTGAGAGTGTGCGGCTCCTTTAACGAACAGGGCAGAGCGTGACGTGTGTGTGTGTGTGACGAGTGGAGAGGGAGCGGAAGTAGCGAGTGCGCGAAAAACAATAACAAGAGCGAAAGAATGCGGTGTGAGCTGTATAGTGCTGGCGACAGGAGCAGAAAGAGCGCTTTACAGTAGTGGCGTAACGGATCCCAAAACCCGCGGTTCGGATCACGGGTCATGGATCGGCTCAGGGGAAAAAAAGGGGCAGGAGACAATTTTTCCACTTGCATTTCCATTTATTACATGAAAACTTACAGCAAGGAACTTTGGTGTCTACATTCAGTTCCAGTTTTGTCCAATAAAACCTTATTCTGTCATTATATTTTACGGGGAAGCCGAAATGCTCCCATACGTGCGATTTAAATGATGCGGGAGGCTTCTCACGTTCTTCTGCTCCGCCGCTGGCCATCGCTGACTTATTAACACGCCCGGTTCACGTGAACACACGACTGTTGTGTGGAGTTTCACTGAAACTCAGCATCCACTTTAAAATAACGCAGTTACTTAAAAAGCAACATGAGCAGAAAAACCTTTTCACTCTGCGATCGCTGAACAATTTAGATTAATCCGCTAGTTAAAAAAAAAAAAGCGCAATTAATCCGCAGGTCACGTGTGTGCCGAACCGCGGGTCGGGCTCCGTACGGATGACGGTTCAACTGCGATCCGTTACACCCCTACTTAACAGTGAAGTATAAGTTATAGAGGATGTACGGTGAGAGTTGCGGATGATGCATAAATACATGCCACAGCTCCTCAAGTCACAGAGAAGTTTCCCCGTGTCTTGTTTCCCACTGCGACGGGGGGAAGTGAAGGGCGTTAGCTCCGAAGCCAGTCCCGACTTCGGCCCTGGAGGTGAATCTCCCCGGTGCTTCCCGACTACGGTGTGGACGCTGGAGCAGGAAAAGCTGACAAATGATACGACAGTATGTACTGCAGTGTTCTGTATACATACCTCTTCACTGTCTGTGGTTTTAAATGTGCATCTGATGTTTCACCTCGTGGGCTCTCCGTGAGCGCAGCATCACGTGTCAAAACAAATAAAACAAGGCACCAGTGATGATTTTCTCTCCGCCTCTAGAGGCCGCTCTCGGACTGTAGAACGCCAGCACACTCTTCTCAGCCGCTCCAGCAAGGCACGCAACCCGGAAAAACTATCGGTATGGATTTTTGCCGATAGCCGATTGTTCCACCAATCAACTATCGGCGCCGATTAATTGGCAAAAATGATGAATCGCTCGACCTCTACACTTGTGAGGACTTTCATTGACATCATGCATTCCCTAGCCCCTAACCCTAACCTTAACCATCACAACTAAGTGCCTAACCCCTAACCCTAACCAAATAATTGACTGGATGGCTTTAACTACAGGATGATGGATACACTTTGATTTGATTTCATTGTGAAATGTAAAAACACCCACAAGGTTGCTCTGCTGTGTCACGTTGCTTCTGGTGCATCGAGGGATTTATTTCAAGGATCTTTAAACAGACTGTCCACGTAGTTTTTAACCCGTTAGTGGACCGCGTGTAGAGACCGAAACTTAGACCAGCCGCTTAAACAGAGAGATGAGCAGCGCGATGCCTTCCGTGGCCAGTGTAGCAGCTTCCGGTCGCGCTGGGCTGCAGGCATGCCGAGGCAGACGTGTCACACTGCACCCATGCACCCTGTATTTCATCCAAAACCCTAATCACTACTAACCCTGAACCTAGGGCTGGGCGATATGGCTTATAAATAATATCTTGGTACTTTTCGTCCAAGCTGCGATATACGATATGTATATCTCGATATACACATTTTCTCTAAAATAACATACCGTAAAGTCTCCAATGGTGCAAACACATGATCAGCTTATAGACCATGATGCCTTGCTGCAGATTCAACTAGCCAACAGTATATAAAGCAGTTAAAATGAGCTCAACCGTAAACATCTGCAGCAGTAAAATGCGAGTCTTGTACTATTGGAGAATGTTAAGAAATGAGATTAGAATCTGATTTTAGCCAAGAAATAACAAACAGCAACGTAAGATCAATATGAGAGGATACTGTTACACTACAAAATTAGTTAGGATAGTAGCCTTCTTTCCTCAGACAGTTTCCTTGATTTGTTTTTACTTTTGGCGGTCTATAAAACTCCAAATGGTCCGACCGATTAGTACAGCTGAAAACACTACAATAATTGACCATCTTCAGCAGGAATAATCAGCAAAGGTTTGAGAGTTCCGTTCGGTTCAGTGGCGTTGTTTACGTTCAGTATTGCCAATATAGGGCAGACTTCCGGATTGATGACGTGTCGTGAAAACACACTATAACGGGAAACACTGACAGGGACCATTTTACTGCACAGTGAGTAGGTAAGTACAATCAGCTATAATACTTACATACTTTCACCTTGGTTTAAATAGTAGTGGAGTATTTTCACAGTGGGGTTGGTTTTAGTTCTTTTGCTTCGGGAATGGAGCTGAATACTTGTTGCACCTGTGGTTAGCAGCCCCTCAGCCTGACTGCACCTGTGTTGCCGGCCGAGCCCCCCCCTTTAAGGAAGGTGGCCTTGAGGGTAACCAGCGGTGGTGTTGTGAAAGAGAGCCTCTCCCTCAGTTACTTTAGGCAGCCATAAAGTGTGCAACATAGATGAGCTCAGGTCGCAGTGAAAAGCTGTGTTTGCGTTTGCTGCCATAGGAAATAAATAAGTCTGTGTTTATGCAACGTTACTACTTCGTCTTCTTGTACTCTCCACAGCAGAGCTGCTACAGACTGTGAACAGCAGGCTAGTTAGCAGCTACTAATCAGGCTACAGTCAGTTAAAGTGATTTTTTATTAAAAGTCCACCATGTGTGTCTGTTTGTACGTCTGTGCATGATTTAGTTAAACTGCAGACTCCTGACACACGTACGTCTGTGTGACTGCACGTCCAGGGGGGTATTCCAGAAGGCAGCGTTGGTGAAAACACTGAAACTCTGATTTCAGTTCCAGAGAGAGAGGTAACTCTGAGTCCGTTACCATGGTAATAGCAGACACCAGGGTAACTGACTCTGTGAACCTAACCTGCTCGCTGAAAGGGTTTTTTCGACAAACCCTGACTTTCTCTCGGTCTCCTCCCTCTTACAGCACCAGACATGCTGTTTTATTTCCTCATTGATTCAGTCCGTATCAGAGCGTGTATCGAAGTGCATTAAATAGTGGAGGTTTACTGTATGTCAGAGTCCAAATCCTGGTTGGATATTAGTTTTTATAATTCCATTTCTGCCAATAGCTCCTCCTAAATGTTATACACTGGCCCTTTTAAGTTCAATTTTACATTAGGGCTGAAACTCGAGTTCCTCGAATTCAAAAAATCATCGCTTCATTTAGTCCATTTAATTCCACACGGTCATGTTGCAGAAAGACAGTTTCTGTGTAAGGACTCGGCGTGTGCGCAGATTGCGGTTATTTCCGCATGTCGGGTGAGTAAAGTCATAAAAGTAGCCAAAACTTGCGGGTGGATGAGAGAGAAATCATTAATGTGTTGCTTTGAATAAAGACGCGGCACTCTCATTTCACGGTAAAACGCAATGAACGTGTCATTCTGTACCTTTGGTTTTCAGCTCATTTCAAGATCACAGAGCGCAATGCGAGAGAAAGAGAGCGGCGTCATCACGAGTCAGGTCATTTAGTCTCGCTGCTATTTTTAAATGAAGACAGACAGTGTGTCGAGCTTCAGGACGCGACGATGAACATTTGAGTCTGCGTGTCAGCTGAAGCGACACGAGCAACTCGACGGAGCGACCAGCATGATGGAGTCCGCACAGGCATCGTCATCTTGTGATGTGCGTGTGAAAAGTTTAATGGGACTTTATATATACCTGATATCTCCGAAACACACCGTTCAAATGTCTCTCTCGCTCACGTTCCAGCAGTTGACCATCCAGCACACTCTGTGTGGTTTGGTTATTTCACAAATGTCATTTTGCCAAAAGATTTTTTTTAAAGCAGCCTACTTCACTGTAGCTAATGTTAGGATAGCATCGCGCTTAACACTGAGAAGTTCAATAATTGGAATGTGTCGATTGCGTAGATCAGAATCATGTGTTTTTAACAGCTGATTCGGAGACGTTAGAGCTGGCCACATCTCTTTGCCCATCTCTACTCAGCAATAAAACTTAAACTCTTTCTAAAAAAGAAACAAATGAGATGTTTTTAAGATACTTGTCTTATTTCCTCTTGTATATTTAGTATTGCTCTTTAATAAAGAAAAAGTACTTATCCGATTTATCGATAGATAAAATGGTAGAATACTCGATTACTAAAATAATTGATAGCTCCAGCCCTATGTTACATAAACGCTCATAAATCAAACTGACTCAAGCTATTTAAACCAAACTTGGTGCACATGTTTGGATGCTAAGTCCGAGCTTTGCTTAGCGCCACAAAAACTTTTTCTCGTACTCGGCGACGTGGATTTGTACATGACTCAGCGTAACATTTGGTAAAGATGGATAAAGTGTGTGTGGCTTATTAAAACAAATTTTAATTTTTCAACTTAAAAAAAGCAATAAAAATCACCCGTACGTCCTAGACAGCCGAGCATTTTGCAGCCCATCCACCGATGTGTGACACTGCAACCTGTGGTCAATTCAGACGTCTGCCACTCTATATTTTTCATTTGATACCATTTTTTTAAAATACTACATTCGATACCCATCACGGGAATAGAAGCATTCAGTTGCATAAAATGCCACCACTCCTCCCCATCCAAATGATTTTTACACAGATACATTTTGAAAGTGCTCTTTGATTTGTGCGTGTGAGAGTGTAGCCTATATCCAGAGAACAGATCAGCCTTGTTTATCGGAGTGTTGAGTAATGGGAAACATTAATTCTGAAGGACTGAGTTAACGGCCTATTAAAACCTCTATGCTTGACTCAAACTATGTGTAGGGCTATCACAATTACTACATAATCCCCTGATCGCGATTATTTGAGTTGACCTCGATCATTTTGCACAATTGGTAGAATCATTTCCTGGATGAAACTACCAGAACTGTCCTATTTCTATGTCGTTCAGTATTTCCCACACTTGGGCGGGACACGCAGCTATATAAATGGCCACCAAAGTATATTTGGCGACCCATTTAAGCATTTTTTTTTTTTAAATTTACATTTTTAAAAACAATGTGACGAGTGGCTCGGGTCCTGCTCGGCTGTCCGTCTGGACCCATCAGCTTCCCTTATGTGTTACATCCCACACTTTTCAACATAATTACATATATTACAACAATTTCACCATTGTCATCATAACTGTATATGTTATAATTTTTCTGCTATGAATCTGTTCTGTACTTACGTCATCTATTGCATGTCTGTCCGTCCTGGGAGAGGGATCGCTCCTCTGGTGCTCTTCCTGAGCTTTCTATCATTTTTTCCCCTGTTCAAAGGGTTTTTTGGGTAGTTTTTCCTTAATCGAGTCGAGGGTCTAAGGACAGAGGGGGTCATTTGTTGTACAGATTGTGAAACCCTTTGAGGCAAATGTGATTAGTGATATTGGGCTATATAAATTGAATTGAATTAAAAATTGAAACGCAAGATGAGAACATTATAGTATGTGAGTAAACACTAAAACAAGGTGGAGAATTAAAATGGTGAAATAATGAATAACCTACTAGAAATAGGGTAATGTATTCTTTCAAATATTATATATAATATAATAATTTCAATCAATGTACACCCCACGTTTAAATGTTTAATGACAATAAATGGCTTTTCATCTTCATATGGTGATTGTGTATTATTAAACTATTAGGCTTATACTATAATAGTCAGTTATTTGTATGAAAATTAATCGACATCTACAATTTCATAATCGTGGCAGCCCTAGCTATGTGTAGCTCTGGTTGTCTGTTTTTATAAACCAGCTGTAAAAAAACAAAGACACACCGATCTCTTCGGCAGTTGCAGTCTCTCATGCCTTGCTACTGCTCCTCTTGCAGTCACTTCTTCTCCAGAGCCCACTCTGCTGCCGAAGTGTCTCTGGGCTAGGCAGACTGGACAGGCCGGTGTCCACATGGTGAGCTGCCATACACTTGCACACTCCACACACTGGTCCGGAGCTGGGTCCAGGCACAGCCCGCCAGAGAACGAGGTGAAGAAGTGCTCGGTGTGTGGAGGGGCAGCCTACCTGCGACACCCGGCCTGTCCGCTCTGAGACACTCCGGTAATGAAGGGGGCTCCTGTTTTCAGGGTGAACAGGCTGTTGCTGGGGTGGGTACTGTCCTTTAGTATCCTATGGGCTTTGTGAAGGCACCTCACCTCACCCATATCACTGATGCTCGGTAGGTTGGTACCTACTGCAGAGCCATCTGGTCCTGGGCCGTGCACATCCCGTGCCAGTTTGTGATGTTTCCCGTCAGGATGCTTTCTATTGCCCCTCTCTAAATGTTAATAAGAACTTGGCGCGGGAATGTTGCCTTCTTAAGTTTCCTTAAGAATTACAGTCGTTTCTGAGCTTTCTTGTCGAGAGTGGAGATGTGAGGAGACCATGTCCGGTTCTCTGTGATGCTGATTCCCAGGAACCTAAAACTGTTCACCTCCACCTCACCTCCACTGAGGTCGACAGGGGTGTGTGTCTTTGCCTCCTTTTTTCTAACATCAGCGATCAGCTCCTTGGTTTTGCTGACGTTGAGCAGGAGGTTGTTCTCTGTGCAGGACTGTTGATTTCCTCCCGATATGAAGCCGCATGGTTGCTTTTACTCTGGCCGATGATGCTGGTGTCATCCACAAACTTTACAACAGAGTTGTCTCCATGTCGGGGGCTGCAGTCATGGGTGTGCAGGGGGAACAGGAGGGGGCTGAGCACACTGCCCTGGGGGGCTCCGGTGTTGAGCACTAGATGGGAGAGGGTGTGACCGCCAGTCCGAACTGTCTGGGGTCTGGTTGTGAGGAAGTCCAGTATCCAGTTACAGAGTGTGGTACTGCAGCCCAGAGTGCTGAGTTTTCCATCAGTTCCAGGAGGGAGATTGTGTTGAATGCTGAGCTGAAATCAACAAACAGCATTCTGATGTAGGTGGTGTTGTTCTCAAGGTGTGTGAAGACTGAGTGGAGGGCCGTGGAGATGGCATCCCCCTATTTATTAATGAATTAATTGGACAGGGACAATGCAGAAAAAACATTGCTACAATTTCAAGCAGCTGATGCTCCACATAGAGGCTTCTAGCCAAAGGCTGTTGGTTCCGAAAGCAAACTGGTGAGGGACTAGACACTGCAGACTTTGCAGGCACAGGGTAGCCTCGAAGCAGGTGAGAACAATCTCCTGTGACTGTAAGAATGTCAGTAATAACATCAACTAGCTGATTGCCACATGATCTTAGTACAAGGTTAGGGATGTTGGTGGCCGTGGCTTGGTGGCAGAACCAATCGAAAGGTCGGCGGTTCGATCCCCCAGCCATGCGCCGAAGTATCCTTGAGCAAGATGCTGAACCCCAAAAATGCTCCCGAAGCTGCGCCTTCGGTTTGTGAATGTTCTCATATGTAAGTCTCAAGTCTCACGCTTTGGATAAAAGCGTCTGCTAAATGACTAAATGTAAATGTTATCAGGCCCAGCAGCTTTACTCATATTCACTGACAGTGGCCGGTCCTCTGGAGGCGGAGTAGACTTTACAACTGAGTCTTTGTTGGGGAGATCAAAACGAGCATAAAATGTGTTTAGCTCCTCTGGTAGCGTGGCCTCACACGTGATGGGGGTGCTTCTGTAGCCTGTGATGCTTTTGATCGCCTGCCACATGTCTTTGGTGTTGGGGTCTCTCTCCAGTCTCTCCTGATGTCTCCACTTTGTCTCCTTGATGCCAGCTTTCAGTCTCGCTCCGGCGGTGCTGTAAGCTTCCTTGTCCCCTGACTGAAAAGCAGCTTCTTGGCTCAGAGTAGAGCCCTCACCTGTCCATTCATCCAGGCTTTCTGGTTGGGGGATGATTTTATTGTCTTTGTGATCGCCACATCATCAACACCTTTGCTTTGATGTATATTTCTAAAGGTTGGGTGGAGGCATCTCTGAACATGAGTCAGTCTGTGAACTCAAAACAGTCCCATAGAGCTTCTGTAGCTTCATCTGTCCACACTTTAACTGTTTTTAGTGATGGTTTGACCCTTTTTATCAGCTGGGTGTAAGTAGGCAGGGGATGCAGCGATATAATCATACAGTTCCTGAAGTGCGTTTATTTGAAAATCGCATCTAGAGGAATGTCAACAGCAGAAACCAAAGCACTGGTGAATTCTCTGGGCAGATAATGTGGGATACCAATGAGAGTTCCACATCTGGGGGACAATGTCCATCCACTTTAACTGCGCCTGAGCGTCAAGCATCATTGATGTAAACACAGAGACGGCCTCCTCTCGTCTTATCGGAGTCAGCGCGCAACAAGCTCGGCCCGTCGAGTGCGACAGCTTCATCCAGGATGTTGTGATGCCGCCAGGTCTCAGTAAAGATGAGGGCACGGCGGTCTCTTATTTTGTCGTTGTTGAATTAGCCTGAGTCTTATCTCATCCATTTTGTTTTCCGGCGACTGGACATTAGCCAGGAGTAGACTGGGTAGTGGGAGCTTGCGGGGACGTTTGGCCCGGCTGCTCTGGTTGTCAGGAGGGGAGAGGTCATTGGCGCTGATCGTCTCAAGGTCCGCTGCACTTAATCCAATCCTCGCACTTCCTTTTTGATGTCGATGAGTGTAATACGGGCTTCGGTAACGAAGGCGAGAAAAGAATAACACACAAATGTAGAGAATTTGGGCATCTACACGCTCAGCCGTTGCCATGACAATTCAGTAGTTGTGGCTTATATAAGTATGCTTGTGTAGACTCATAACAGAGTATTTCAAAATTCAAATCCACATTGATGATAGACACAAATCATTTTTATTATTAAAGTAATGCTTCATTAATTAAGATAATTGTAACGTATTGTCTCTTTTAAGGACTGGGTGGTGTTTTGGGACAGAAGCAGCGTGTCTTGATGCTGTGGGATTACAGTAGGCAAGGTTGTGCCAAACCACAGCTCTGCCACCCTGCCAGGCCTAAACCACAAGCTTCCCCAGAGGCACTGTGGCAGCTGCTCTGACAGCTTCTGCCTCCGCCAGTGGGAGGACAACATCTGAGTTACTGAGCTGCACTCACACACACAGACAGACACAGAGTTATGGAATCTTGACCCTGACATACACATACTGTAAAGGCATACTTTCAGGGTTTCAAATATTTATTTTCATGCCATACTGACTGAACGTAGGCATTTCCTTCATTTGTCGTCCAACTTTTTTTAGTGCATGAAGCATTCGAGGGGAGAAAGAATAATGCATACATTACAAACTTCATGCATACAAAGGATCTATTTGGTCTCTGTCCTTGTCTCTTTTCCTTTCGATTTCCTCTGTAGATTGTTGCCAGAGGGCAATAGTGTTAGAGGTTTTGTGTTTTTGATAATGCATGTTTGGGCTTGGTTCCAATGTGTAGCAGTCCTGTCTGGTGCAAACAGCTTTTTTATTTTGCCAGGCTTGTTTTTGGTGTTTTGGTGACTTGACTGTGGCACCTTGGGGGTGAAGAAGTAATGATCTGACAGTATACACTAGGACTTTAAGTAATCAGCATAACTGATTAGTGAAATGAAACCTCTCTTAGATTGATGGGAGACTAGATGATGGCATTTCAAAAGGTCAGTCAGCTTGATGTATCAACAACTGCGTATTTCATTCTGACTAGAACACATTTTGGCTGTGAGGTTGATCCATGTTGTTTCATGATTTAGACGTTGGCGATTCAGTCCAAGAGTGATTCTTATTTTCAAATTTCGGTTCGATTCATACGTGTGAATTATGATTAAGGAGAATAATGGTCAAAGTCACGGCAAGAAGAGATATCCTGACCTTTTCACCTTAGTAGGGCTCAAGCTCAGACTCTGGATTCTACATTTTCCAAAATGCAACCTGACAGCGTTTTCGTTGCACCCTCCCTGCCGAGTTAAATGCACACGTCTTTGAAGCTCCACAACCCCCAGTTTGCAATGCAGGCTTTCGGTCATACATTCGTGGCCTCCAAGACCAAGCTGGTGACATTATCAGGGTTGTTTTGTCAGACTTGACAAAGCTCATGATACAACTGTTTTCGCAGGCCGAGGAGTTTTCCCTATGACAATCAAAACTGATGTTCATGTATAATATTGGTGGGGTGCCGCTTTAAATTCTGCGATTACTTCCATACTCAAGTAGTAGTATACGCTGCATAACCATTAAATAAACACATGTCCATGTAAATAAACCTTATCTTTATAGCTTTAATTTGTCAGGTGGTGTCTCACACACTGGTGCAACAGCTCTAACGCTAGCAGGGTTTGCACACTGCAAGCTGTTATCTGCTATGTTTGTTTGTAACATTAGTCTCCAGTAAGTTCACGAGATCCACTATAAAATGCAACAACGTCATAGTTTTCCAGAGAACTGTAGTGTGCCACATTTTTTCAAAACTTGCTCAGCTTGATTTCTTTCTTATCTTTTCTTAAGCATGGAAAGAAGTGTTATAAACCTTTCAGCCACTGGGACATCCACAGCTTTTCATGAATGGGCTCTACATTATTTTGCCTCTAAAATACAAACATGAATCAGTTTATTACCTCTTTACTAAGAGAACTGCAGCTAGTTCAGTTCAAAGTTTTTCATGTCAATTATTGCTTAAACCAGAGCCATTTGGTCTTTTAGCAGACCAATGGAATGGGGGAAAAAAAGCACTCCGCTACAATCCATAATCCAGCCATTGTCATATTGAGGTGTTGGCAGTCAGCTGGCTACAGATGGGCTAAGCTTTTCATACTTTAAGTTTAAGTTACAGTCGCAGGATTTTGGACATGTATTGCCATCCACTGTCCTTGTGTGGTTGTTTTTTGTAAAAAGGTTTTGAATGTTACTTAGAATATCTTCTCCCTTCCAGGCTCACCTTTCCTCCTCTTTGCCAACCGGCGTGACGTACGATTAGTCGACGCAGAGGGCGTGCAGGGTGAGTCGGCCATCGTTGTCAGTGACCTAGAGGATGCAGCAGCGGTGGACTTCCTGTACACTGAGGGCCTGATATTTTGGACAGATGTCAGTGAGGAGGCCATCAAACAGACGCACTGGAATCAGTCATCCAACTGTAAGACTGCATACTGTTCTCTGTGTGATTATTCTCGTGCTTAGTGTAGGTTTCCTCTTAAAGACCAACAGTGACTCGGTCTGCAAATGTTAGGTGGTTCAATGAAGATACATCCTCCGTTTGTCACCATTTCACACTGCGTATGTTTTCTGGGTGCAGCCATTAAAGAGGCGCTGGGAACTGGCCAAACTGTGGTAGTATCAGGACTGGACAGTCCTGATGGGCTGGCCTGTGACTGGCTGGGTAGAAAGCTCTACTGGACAGACTCGGAGACCAATCGGATTGAAGTGGCCAACCTGGACGGCACCTCCAGGAAGGTCCTGTTTTGGATGGACTTGGACCAGCCCAGGGCTATCGCTCTCAACCCTGCTCAACGGTAACTGTTACGCCCCGGCCTAGGGGAAACCCTGGCGCAACACAAAAACATGACGCCCCTTGTCCCGTAGTTCAGTGTTCATACGGACTCAGGGCTGCAACAGTAACAAACACGCACTCTTCATGTTACTGTTAGACCGGAATGTTTTTTTTAAGCCTACTACCAATGTTAATGGGAATAATAAATAGAAAATCTGTTACATCAGCTAAATTGCCAAATGGCCCTGTGTTTTTAGTGACATATTTCCTCTGTCCTTCCTCCAGCTACATGTACTGGACAGACTGGGGAGAGGAGCCCAGGATAGAGCGTGCTGGTATGGACGGCAGCAACAGGTACGGCAACTATATAACCCTTAAGCAAAGCCAGTGTCTGTATTTACAGTAATATTTTTATAGCACAGTATCCCCATTGCATCTAGATGTACAGAAGCAGTAACAATTCTAACAAAGGTACCAGTTGTAAGCTCATTTTGTGCTCCTCCGTGTTTCACAGGAAAGTTATAGTGGATGTGGACATCTACTGGCCCAACGGTCTGACCATAGACCTGGTGGAACAGAAGCTGTACTGGGCAGATGCCAAACTCAGCTTCATTCACAGAGCGAACCTGGACGGATCAGCACGGTATGGACCTTTTTGTATGTGTGTGTATGGGAGTAAATACAGTTTCATACTATATAATATTTTGTATGAATCAAACAGCAAATACTGTAAACAAAAAAGTTTATTTTAAAAAGTTACATTTAATATTAAGTACCTGTAATCTGAAATTAACTTAAAGTTGGAGATTAGAGAGTATTTTTACACATAAGGTTCAGCCAACTCAAGTTTATTGATATGAGAATACAGCCTGGTAGTATAGTTCATCTCTGGCATCACTCCCTGTAGCACACACGTAAGCCAGTAACAGCGATAGTGGTGTGATGAAATATAAAATATAAAATCCCCCCCCACCCCCAGACTAGAATCAGAGCTCAGGTGGATGCTGGGGTGGATGTGGGGCTGACTGAAAGCTGAGAAAGCAGCAGTAATGATGGTGGCAGATATGCATGCAGAGAGCAATGAAGCAGCAGCAGTGCGGGCAGAACAGAGAATCAGCAGAGGGAACAGAGGAAAAGTGTGTTTTTTTTACTCTTTGGTGGCAGAGCGCCTCGTCCACCAATGGGAAGGTCGGCGGTTCGATCCCCCGCCGCGTGTTGAAGCGTCCCTGAGCGAGATACTGAACCCCAAATTGCTCCCGAAGCTGTGCCTTCAGTTTGTGAGTGTGTGTGAATTGATGATTAGTTGTATGATTAGTTTCCTTTGTACTGATGGGCGGTCAGCTCCTGCCATCAATTCAATTCAATTCAATTCAATTTTGTTTATATAGCCCAGTATCACAAATCACATTTGCCTCAAAGGGCTTCACAATCTGTAACATACGACACCCTCTGTCCTTAGACCCTCGATTCGATTAGGAAAAACTACCCAAAAAAACCCTTTTAACAGGGGAAAAAATGATAGAAACCTCAGGAAGAGCAACAGAGGAGGGATCCCTCTCCCAGGACGGACAGACATGCAATAGATGTCGTAAGTACAGAATAGATTCATAGCATCAAAACTATAACATATACAGCCATGATGGCAAAGTTGTTGTATGTATATATATATATATATATATATTATTATGTTAGAAATGTTTAGGTGGTAAAACATAAGGGGAGGTGATGGGTCCAGACGACAAACCGAGCAGCTCCAGGTGGAGCCCAACGAGCAGGACCCGAGCCACTCGTCCCCTGCACCATAGACACAGCAACACTGCCCCAGCAGGTCGCCATAGTAACAGATCCAGATACATCTCCGGACACTGAAATACCTGCTGAAAGTGACAGTAAGAAAGAAGAGACGGACGACAAAGCACAAAACTCCAAGAGAGGGAAGAAGTCAAGTTAGTGACATGCATTTATGGGATGAGAATGCATACAGATGGAGAGGAGGACAGAGGTGAAGAGAGAGAGGTGCATCATGGGAAGTCCCCTGACAGTCTAGGCCTATAGCAGCATAACTAAGGGATGGTTCAGGACTCTCCTGAGCCAGCCCTAACTATAAGCTTTATCAAAGAGAAAAGTCTTTAGCCTATTCTTAAATGTGGAGATGGTGTCTGCCTCCCGAACCCGAACTGGGATCTGATTCCACAGGAGAGGAGCTTGATAGCTGAAGGCTCTGGCTCCCGTTCTACTTTTGGAGACTCTAGGAACCACAAGTAACCCTGCATTCTGAGAGCGCAGTGTTCTAGTGGGGTGATAAGGTACTATGAGCTCTGTAAGATACGACGGTGCCTGACCATTAAGAGCTTTGTAGGTGAGGAAAAGGATTTTAAATTCTATTCTGGATTTCACAGGGAGCCAGTGCAGAGAAGATAATATTGGAGAAATATGATCTCTTTTCCTAGTTCCTGTCAGTACACGTGCTGCAGCGTTCTGAATCAACTGGAGAATCTTAAGGGACTTTTTCGGGCTGCCTGATAATATGGAATTGCAGTAATCCAGCCTTGAAGTAACAAATGCATGGATTAACAGGAAGTGCCTGATTTTTGCAATGTTACGTAGGTGAAAAAAGGCAGTCCGTGAGGTTTGCTTCATGTGGGAGTTGAAGGATAGATCCTGATCAAAGATAACTCCTAGGTTCCTCACAGAGGTGCTGGAGGCCAGGGCAGTGCCCTCTAGAGCAATTATATCTGCCGACAGTGAGTCTCGGAGGCGTTCGGGGCCAAGTACAATAACTTCAGTTTTGACCCCAACCACGGCAAGTTAATTGTGAAGTGATCACTTCTCAAAACACTAGTTTAAAACATTAAATCAGTGAAATCAGAGTTTTCAGTACAGAAGCTGATAAGGTCATCTCAACTATCAGCTGATTGTGCTGATAGTATGGACAAACGTACATTGCCTGTTCAGTGAAGGTGGGACTAAAATACCCTCCTTTTTAAAATTCTAGCGTCTATAAATGTTACAGCACAAAACACTACTTCGAGATTCCCCTATTGAAACTTTAAGGGTCAGCAGAAAATTCTTTTGAGTTTTCACCCTGTTCAACTTCTTTCCAACAGAGAAAGGGAGGGTGGGAAGAGCAAAAAAGCTGTACAGACAGAATGAAAGAAAAAATAAGAGAGAGGGAGAGAGCCTTGGCCAACACAAACAGGGCTGTAGTATGGGGGCCCCAATGAAAACACACTCCGCTCCACACACACTCCCTCTGCAGTTAAATCTTTCCTTCGCTCTCTTTATCCATCATTATCTAGGTGCATTACTTACAATGGACGTTTCCAGACAGACATCTACTAGTTAAATATAGTTAAATATTGGAAAAGTAACGTTTCTAGATCAGTAGTCTCAGGAGAAGTAAAAATAAATGTGCCAAAAGGCGTGTCATAGCACATATGAATGGCGTTAGTCCAGCAAAATCCAACCTATTGACCATTCCTATATAGTGAAATATAATGATAATAAAAATACAATATAATGAAATTTCACCAGAATTGCCATGGGAGCCAATAAGAACAGTGGAAAAGAAGAATGAGGAAGGACATGAGAATGAGATATATAGTTTCTTTCCGAGACACAGTGCTCTCCTGGATTACCTTGAAAGATAAAATGTATGAATGCTGATTTATTTTCCGACCAAAGGTATTTAGGATACAGCTCTGAGTGTCGTCAGCATAAAGGCAAGGAGATGCTTGAAACAAAGTAGTTCTTCCGTGTCTGCCGACCATTTAAAAGTGTTTATAGCTGTTTCGAACTGCCACACTTGAAGGCCGAAAAGGCCGCCGTCATAGAGGGGTACTGATACCTTTTCACATCAGTTGAATCTTTTAATGTTATTTGTAAGCAAATTCTGCTGCCCGTTTTCCCTAACATCCGACAGATGTTATTTATGTTGGGATGCTCGTTGGATTCCTGTTAGCTCACACGCTTTATGTAAAGCGTTTTGCCAGATATAGGTTTTCTTCCATGAAGTACGCATGGCTGAACATTGAAAATGTATATATATTGAGGGGGTTGTTTAACCAGTCTGCATCACAGTAATGACTGTTCTCTTGGAAACTACTGCCAGGGTAGTGTTACCTGCAGCTAAAGTCTACAGTTGTTCCAACATGGAGTAGAGGTTGGATTCCATCTATACCAAAACGTAGTGGAAACGTTGGAAAAATGTGGTAACCTGAGCCAGCGACTTTGTTCCTTTCTGCAAACACACTAGCTCTCCCTCTTATTGCTTGAAGCTGCACAACGCAGTATTTTGATGTAACCGCAGCACTCATCATGCAGGCCAGACAGAGTATGTCATGAACATATGATATGCTGCTGTACTCATAGTCAGAGTCCCTGTGGAGGCATGTACATGTACATGCTCAGTCAGTTTTCATCTGAATGTACCCGACAGCTTGAGTAATTAAATAAGTAGCCTGTTTGCTTATTAATTTTCACACACACACACACACACACAAAAAAGCTGAACAGAGCTTTGAAATCTGGAGTTGGTTAAATTTGTTCTTTCTTTTTTTTTCCCTTAACCACTGCTGGCAGGCACCTCTGCTTTTACAACACACACACACACACACACACGGGACTAAAAATGATGATTGATGAAAGCCAGTTTCTGGTGTGTTGAGATTCTAAATACAAGCCTCCTTTCATCCTGTGCCTGAGAGCGTTTGCGTGAGTGCATTTTCCTCTAAGTGATTCTAAAGTGTGTTTTAGAAAAGAACCACTCTCTCTTGATCAAATCTAACACTTGCACCCACACACTTCTCTAGCCTTCATGCTTTTTAGAATTGTTTGCCCCTAAGCAGTAGGTGCATTTGAGGGGGGATGCCATCCCCCTTGTTAGCAAAATGACTCAAATCCGTCCCCCTTGTTAACCTGCTCAAATGATGCTCTGTGCTTTTCCTCATGGTGGCGCTTTTAGTGACCGCCACGGTCTCGGAACGTGAGACACGCTGCTTTTGAACATGTAAGAGTCTTTTCTCTTTCAGAGCACGCCATGTGCAATTACTTCTCCATCCCATCTGTGTGCTGTGTTCCTCACTCACTGACTCAACACACAATGGTTTATGCACAGATCTGATTGGCTGAGCACCATCACGTGCGATTATTTACAACGCATGCCACTGGGCCGCTAAACCAGTGCCGTAAAGGCTACAAAAGCTGCGCCTGTTAAAATAGCAACGCTCCGTCAAACTGTAAGAGTTCTCAATAATTTATTGAAATTCTCTGCAGCAGACGACGGGAAAGAGAAGGTGCTGCAGCGGCAGGACAGAGGCCGGGACAGAAATGGACAGAGCTTGGAGACAAAAGTGCCCTTGAATGCTCATGAACTTTCTGTTTCTTGTCGCTGTTTTCACTTGTGTTTTTCGGATAAAGCAAATCTTGGTGCCACAAATGGAGTGTTTATTTGACAATGTACACGTTCCCATTGGGCCAACCCCCCGTTAAATATGAACAACTCGCCTACTGGCCCTAAGGATAAAGAGAACATACCTTCACCCAGGCCGCACAATCTTCTAAATGTGTTGTTATTCCAAGAAAGTGTTGAGAAAACCTGAATCTGCGTTGTTGAGGTGAAACGATCACATCGGCGTGGAATGTGGTCTGGGTATTCATGGTCCCTAGAGGAGGATTCTTACTGGGTTTCTAAGCTTTTCTCTAGTGCCTCCATCAAGCCAAAATTCCACTTGTACACAAAAAATTCTAATGATCTAATGAGCAGATTGTAATGAAATATAATGAGCACATTCATGCCCCCCCCCCCCAGAGAATAACAACCTCATTTCTTTCTTTTTTAACTCTTTTCTTAAAAACCACCCTCAAGCCAAAACGAGGACGGTCTTTTGGTTTGAATGACCATATGGCTTTCCTTTAGTGCCACCCTCATGACACATTTTTCTTAGCTTTACTGCTGATGAGGCACAGGTTCTGTTTGTTGTTGAAATTGTCCAACACCTCTTTTGTTTTGTGTGGTTTAAAGTGCATTGCAGCTTAGGAGGCAATAATGGGGCTGTTCCAGGACAAAGCCAGCAGTAGTGCAATTTCAGTCCCAATGCTGTTTTCGTTGCTAGATCCGTTTCCTAACGTCTTTCTGCCTCCGAGTGAACCCCCCTGTGCTGAGCTGGGTCCAGTCGGAGGCAGAAAGAGGCTGGGTATGACATCTCAGTAGTTCTTTGGTACTGACCAAAATGTGACTTGAGCACTGAGTGACCAGTGTGAAGAACTGGAATCTGGCATCCAATGATTTGAATACAGTTTCATACAGTCTTTTCTTTTGACAAAGGTTTTGTACAGCTGCTTGTGTTTAGACGTTTAACGTTGGCTTCTTTTGTGAAATGAGAGAAGGGGTTTATAGAAAAACAAGTTGATACGCTATGCTATGATTAAGGTATTGAAACATGCATAATTTTGGGATTCGCCACCATTATCAAAACATTTCAAACAATACCCAGCCCGAGGTGGGTTGAGTGGTAAGGCTGAGGTTGTGTTTAGGCTGACTGGGCAGCGCTATGCAATTCTGATACTGTTTTTGGCGTGATACAGCTGCCTTCTCTTATAGCAGATGCAAGTCCAAAAGGCAATTTTTGTGGCTTCAGCTGGCGACTGCCTCTGCTCGTCAAAATGGCAAAAACTGTTTGAGGTCGGTTTCTTCTTTTTAAGTAGAATTTAATAATAATCAGTGGAACAAGTTGTGTGTACGCACATTCAATTGCTCAGTCTACTGAACAGTTCAAAATGGCTTCTTCACGGCAGGTTAAAACCAAATGCAAAATAATTTACTTCTCAAATTTTAGAAATACAAAAACGCAATATGAAGCCGCTTTAATTTTGGCCTGCAGTGAAACCGTGGTGGAGGGCACCCTAACCCATCCTTTTGCCCTGACGCTGTCCGAGGAGACCTTGTATTGGACCGACTGGCAGACACGTTCCATCCACGCCTGCAACAAACACAACGGAGACAAGGCCAGAGAGATCCTCAGTGGGATTTACTCCCCTATGGACATCCAGGTCCTGGAGCCCTATCGGCAGCCGTACAGTGAGTGAAATGCTCTCCTCATGTACAGTACGTAGTCATTAGTGTGAGAGCAATGTACCAGCAGACCATTACACTGAGCTAATCCAACTGGAAGGAGTGGTGTTGATGATTGATCAATCATCACAGATACATTATCTTGTAGCAACATAAATGAATTTGAAAAGCTCACTGGTTCCGCAACACCTTCTACTGCCCACTTACTGTTTTTGTTGAGTCGTGTCATTTCTAGTAAAATAAAGATAATATCTTCTTCATAATGTCACCTTTTCAGAAACCGAGCAAAATGGACCTGCTGTGTTGAGAAGCTAATCATATTTCCTCCGTCACCTGTCCGTTCTTCGCTCTCTCTCTGTTTCTCTGCTCTCTTTGTTGGGGCCTGCTGCAGTCCAGACGCCCTGCAGTGACAACAACGGCGGCTGTAGTCACCTCTGCCTGCTCTCTCCACTCCAGCCTTTCTACAGCTGTGTCTGCCCCACTGGAGTCCAGCTTAAGCCAGATGGAAAGACGTGCAAACCAGGTATGGATGTTATTTCCCCCAGTATGACCCCTGCGGAAAAAATAACAGTACCTTTCTCTCTTTTTAGAACAAGTAAAATGAGTCAGTGCTTTAAGAAGTACCTCATATAGGTTGGATTTTACTTTTAACCGAGCTGTTAAAGGGTAACTACACCCTCAGATTCTGCTAGAACCTGGGGGGGGGGGGGCTGGACACTGGACACCAGCGTAGAGCCAGAAGTACTAACCAGCCAGGTTGTGTGTCTCGGCTGCAAAGACATGGAGTTTGGGAGAATTTCATCTAAACTGAACTTTGAACTCCAAGCAGACACAAACAAGCACACAATACGTGTTCTGGTGGAAAACTCACCTGGTTTAAACATAAAAGGCCAACAACAATCTGTATGACTATGAGTACACCCAGATATTGAGACAATAATGTTAAACCCTGGACTTGTCAGTTTAGTTTTGTCGTCAGCCTGTTGTTATGACGAGTCACCGCCTCCTCAAAGCTCGAGATTCTCGATGATGCTGATGAGTTAAACTACAGAACTGACAAGAAGTAATAGCAAAAGCTTTATAAACAGAGCCTAAATAATTTAGGAAAGGAAACAGATTATGGGATACCAGGATAGAGTCATTTGCTGACCCAAGTAGAGGCACTTTGGAGTTGACAGTAATATATTCCAGTCGAAATGACAAACATACGTTCTACTGTTGACTCATTGAAGTGGTCTCTGTAAGATGTTTGTTAGAGACAGAAAAACGCCCTGGAACACCGCTGTAACACCCTGACGGTGGGCTTTTGTGCAGAGTGGGGGTTTTCTGGTGAAACGATCAGCTGATGGCGTCAGTTAAACTTATGTCATATATAACAACTGCAAACTAATAGCCCTAATGCTAAAAAAGAACGTACCCAAGCCAGGAGGCTGCAGCTTTCTTCTGCCTCTCGTCTCCCTTTTAGCTTGTTGGTTGTTAACATTAATAGGCTGCCACTAGAAACAGTTTCTGCCTCCTCAGCCAACAAAAGCTTTTTATTCTTGATGTTGGAAAGAGTAGTTTGACCAAACATCGCCCACTCACTTGCTTTTTCCAGAGCTTTTAACTGATACGGTCTCCCACCATTTACGGCGTTCCATAATTAGGTCAAGTGATCTCAACTGTGCTGATCTCCGTGACAAAGGAGCAGGTCAGCTAAGGAAGGCCGAGTGGTGTGGTAGAAAGCTAGTAAGGGTGGGTGTGAGTTAGAATTGTTTTGTCAGATGGCTCTGATAATCCATTTTGAAGGGATTCCGATTTGTCAAGCGCACGAGATGCTGGAGTCAGATTTGAAGCCCAGCCCTGTTCGTGGATACACACATTTGCTGCTGTTGACCTCCGTGGCCATTGTCTTTGGTGTGTAATGCGGGATGCAGCACAGCATATCTGCTTGAAACCAAGTACAACGGACCTCTCTGCTAGCTGAGTGGGACATTAACCGACCGGCCGCCATGTTGATTCCCACGATGCTAGAACAATAGAGCCTTATTCTGCAAAAACCCAACACTGTGTTAGAGTGTGTCCGTCAGGCTGTGTTATGTGAATGTATTCAATATGAATGAAGCATGCCAACCAATCACTTAGCCACCGTTGGAAAATAAAAACAACAATGCTCTATTGTGTCAGCCGGCAGTTTGTGTGTGCGTGCCTTTGTGTCTGTGCTTCTAATTTGTTTGGCTTGGCTGGTTAAATTGAAGGCGTTTGTTATTGCGCTGGCAGCAGTGTGTGTGTGTGTGTGTGTGAGACTGTTTGTCAGGGGTCTTAGTGTCACAGAATGAAGTCAAGCGAAGACAAGAGTGGAATCACAGATGTTTTCCCTCCTTCCTTCCCTCCTGATTTTCTGTCCCTTCACACCCCCCCCCCCTTGCCTCAGTCATTTAGGTAACGATGGAACAACTTTCATTGTCAAATCTGATTGGTGCCAAGGCTGAGCCATGCCAAAAATTGATTGGTTGTGAATTGCAGCTGGAACGAGAGAGGGAGAAAGATTTACATGATTTGCAGAACAATTTGTTTTTGATATCTGAGCTGTCCGGCATTATTTTCGATATTCGAGAGTATGTACTATGTGTTGTTTAATTTAGTATTGCAGTTATGTCTTGTAGGTTTTCTAAAAAGTAGATTTGTATGGACCCACATGAGAAGTCAGTATTATGTCTGCTACTCATTCAGGGCTTTCTTAAGATTCAAGTGAATTTATTTGAAATCGGAGACAAAGCAGAGCAAGAAAGATAAGGCAGATAGGGGAATAGAAAGAGAGAGACACTTTGAACTACTTTAAATGTGAGCTCTTGAGAGTCAGAGGTGTGAGAGACAAAGAAAAACAGATAATTGTCTCCCATGAGGTGAGTTTGGCTCCTGTTAAATCTGAACCAACAGCCAAACACAGTGGATGATCCCTCAGGACAGCAGAGCCCTTTGTTTCCAGACTGGATGGAGAAAGGAGGAGGCCACAAAAGGATAATAGTAGAGCTTGGCTCAAGCTTGGAATCCTTTTCGCCACAGATAGATTGATGTTTTTGGGAGTCATTTTTTTATGACTTTATTTGTTTGTAGGGCATTGTTATTAGGCAGTATTGCTGCTTCTGGTTAATTGATGGATCATCATGCTGCTGCTGGTCTTGTTCTCTCTTCGTTAGGCAGGGGTGGAGAGTAACTAAGTACATTTACGCAAGGGGTACTTGAGTATTTACAGTTTATTCTACTTGATACTTCTATTCCACTATATTTCAATGGGAAGGCATTTATTTCACGGCTATAGTTACTAGTTACTTTTCAGATCAAGATTTTGCACAACATACTATAAAATAAAATTTAGATTAAACTGCGTTTCGGATGTCTTGAGTTATTAGCAGTTCCACCAGACACATTTCCCCTCTAAATCTCTTGAGTTTCAGGCGCAAAGAGGTCAAATGAGCCACTATTTCCCCACAGAAGCAAAGATGAGAGACAACTCCAAGAATGAGAACAGATCTGTTTAACAGAACTAGCAGAGGTTTTTGCTCGTTTCCTGTCCCGTTATTCATCTCGCGACCCCTCAGATTTATCGCGGCCCCTAGGTTGGGAAGCACTGAACTAAACTGGCCGACTGGAAGTAGTTAAAACTAGCTCCCCCGCGACCACCTATGGCAGTAAAATGGTGCATCAGTATGAACAGTCTAATAATGTTGTAAATATCAATAATAGAGCTCACAAAGGACACGTTACTGCACAACCGCTGCTTTTATTGCTGACACGATGTACATTTAGCTGATAATACTTCTGTACTTTTATTGAAGTAGGATTTTAGATGCAGGAACTCTACTTGTAGTGGAGTAGTTTTACATTGTTGTTACTTTTACCCAAGAAAAGGATTTTAGTACTTCTTCCTCCACTGCTATTATGTATGCACGTCGGGTTTGGGTAGGTTTCCCATGGGACTGCGGAGCTAATGTTAGCTCCAAAAGCTAAATTGCACAGCTGTCAGCAATATCATTAGGGGTGAACACTGATATTAAAACCCTGTTAGACATGATGTTTTGCCATTATAACCATAAGTGGACAACCATATAGCTGGTATCAATAAAGATTATGCCACTTCTGAATGGTATGATTACATATGAAAGTGATTGGGTACTTTGATTGAAATTGAATTTGTAATCACAATATTCGTTAGATACCTTTTACACATTCTGTGAACATTCATCATAGGCATCAGAATATGTGGCACTCTACAGAGATTAGTTTGAAACCATGTCAATAAGGCACAAACTATTTATCGCCGAGCAAAACAAGTAACACTCTTATCACAGGCATGTGACGGGGTGTAAAGAAAACTACATTTGATGTTTAAATTTTAAGAATAAGAACTTCACAAAATAGCAGAAATTGTTAGGAACCAAGAGAAAAATCTGTACAAAATCCCTCATTGAAATCCGTGGGAAGGATCTTTACCACTGATTTAATAGTTTGGGATTTTGTGTGACGTTTTAGCTAACTGGCTATTTTTACAATGACTCATTTTTGATTGCATGATATTACAACATTATACATCATGTCATTATATATTCAGTGCCACCTGAATCGATATTTATATTGGACCATCTAGACAACACAGTACGTGGTATTTGTGTTGGTTCAGAAAGATCAATTCTCCACAAATTGTCCTACAGACCGACCTAAACCCCAACGTACACACAAGGGGAATCATAGGCTATCTGGCCCCTTATCTGGACCGCTAGCTGCACATTGAGTTTGTATGCTGAAAAAACCTCCGGTGTTTGTACTCAGCCCTGGCTCTGTAAATGGGGAAATAAACAAAGTGGCTCAGACCGGGCCACACAACACTATTCCAGCCACGTTAAATGACTCGCCCACGGACATTCAGCTTCCTCTCTAGTTTGCCAAGATCTGCTGCTGTTGTGATGTTAGCTATAGTAGCAGAGAGCTGTGAGCATCGCTATCTGGAGCTGCTGTGCTGCTCTGGGTAAATGTCTCGTCCTCTCTGGCTGTGGGGACAGCTTTGGACTGTCTTGACACGTTACTAGGGACTAAAATTCAGGATACATCGGCGTGTGCTGCTTCGATTTTGACCATTATTTTAAAAATCGGTCTTGTTTTTCTCCCAACTTTATGGACATATAACACATTGTATCGCCCAAGTGCCCCCTCAACTGGAAGAAATCCAGTTACACACCCAACACCTCTCTTTGAAAAGTAGTACATGATGCTCGAGCCGTCATAAAGGAGAAAGACGTCAGCATAGAAGCAGAAATATGTTGTAGAAACTGTTATTTTAGGGCTGAAATTGAAAAAATACCCACTGTACTGGTGCTAAATCAACTCTGTCCCAAACCCTCCAGTGAGCACTTTTTGACTGCAGATAAGTGCTGCTAAAAATCAACATTTAATTAATCCACCTTGTTTGGTCTGTTTAGGAGCAGAGCAGGTTTTGCTGCTGGCTCGACGGACTGACCTGAGGAGAATCTCACTGGACCTGCCCGACTTCACCGACATAGTACTACAGGTAAACACACATGCACAAACCTATCAGTCCTGTCACCATTCAATTCAGTTTTACTTATACAGCCCAATATCACAAATCCTTATTGCCTCAAAGGGCTTTACAATCTGTACAACATACAACACCCTCTGTCCTTAGACCCTCGATTCAATTAAGGATAAACTCCCCCAAAAAAAAACCTTTTTACAGGGGAAATGGGTTTTGCACTCTCATGTGTTAATCATTGTTCCTCTGCTCAAGCAGGTTGATAACATTCGCCATGCTATAGCTATAGACTATGACCCGGTTGAGGGTTACGTCTATTGGACAGATGATGAGGTTCGGGCCATCCGGCGGTCCCACATCGATGGCAGCAACGCCATGATGCTCATTACCACGGAAATCAACCACCCAGATGGCATTGCAGTGGACTGGGTGGCCAGAAACCTGTACTGGACTGACACTGGTACTGACCGGATTGAGGTACATCTAAGACTTTACATTAGGGTTCTATTCCTTGTAGAAAGCTGTCTATAGCAAGGTTGAGTGTTGTTTACTTTGTCACCTAAAGTATGGAATTTTAAAACCACTGACTGCGTGACTTGTAATACTGACTGCTGTCTGACCAAGTATTCCCATTCAGACCCTCACCGGTTTGTCTCTGTGCAGCTTCACACAGAAAATAGCCAACACTTGGTGGTTCTTAATAAGGAAAAATAAGACAACCAAAGAAAATAGTACACGTAGAATAAAAACAGTGTTGTACTATAAGTATGTATGTGTCATGTGATATTCCAGGTTACCAGGCTGAATGGAACCTCTCGGAAAATTTTGATTTCTGAGAACCTGGATGAACCCAGAGCCATTGTCCTGGACCCCGTTAATGGGTAGGTGTTAGTGTGTGTGTGTGTGTGTGTGTGCGTGCATTCTAGTACGGCTGTAGCTACCACTGAGGTCATGTTGTCCGTGTCTTTTCGGACAATTTGGGGGTTTTAACAATCTGGAGGAATTTTACACTCTACAAAAATCCAAAACGATCACTTGGTGGCTATTTTTAAGGCAAATTCCAGAGTTTTTTAGCCTCTGCTTCGGATTATATACAGTATTGACCAAAACTGAAACAAATCCACTTACAAATTCTGTCTACCTGTAGGCTGACCCCCCCCCCCCCCAAAAAAGGACTAGACTTCGTTGCAGCATTTATGTTCATATATATAAAATATGGCTATTTGATCAATTTTAGAGACTGGCTTTGGCCATGCATCCTAGCACTAGGCGCAACACCAGGGAGGCAAAATGCCTGGCCTTAACAAGCAGCAACAGCAATAATCTCATTGATCAAAAAGCAGAGGTTACATGAGGCTCGTCTTTCTTCTTTAGAAAGTATGAAATGATTGACAGCTGTAGGTATGTGAAAATGCACATTTCTATTCAAGAAAAACTTAAATGGATACACCCTATCTCATCTACATATTAGCTAGGTAAGTAAGGTCCATCTCCTCTCGTTGCCTCCGTCTCTCAGCTACATGTACTGGACCGACTGGGGCGAGCATCCCAAGATCGAGCGGGCCAACCTGGATGGAACGGAGCGGGTGGTTCTGCTCAACAGCTCTCTGGGCTGGCCCAATGGACTGGCTGTAGATCATGCTGCAGAAAAGCTATACTGGGGAGATGCTAAAACCGACAAGATAGAGGTACGTCTAATAGCAGTCTGTACAGCATCTATATGTGGCTCCTTCTCAGCCGGGAGACAGCTGAAAGAAATGGGAGAAATCAGAAAAAGATGATGTGGAATGAGCAGACATTAGATGTGTGTGCGTGCATGTGTATTTTTATAGTGATCCAAGGGAATGTGGAGTTATGCAATAGCTGGACAGACTTACGCACCTTGTGTAAGACTGTCATCTGGTCTGGTCTCTACTGGTCCGATGTGATCTGGCCTGTCTCGTCCTTGTCTGGCCTGGTTTGGTATGATCTGTACTGGACTTGTCTGACCTGTTGTACATTTTGTCCACTGACAGATCCATTTTTTTTAACCATTATACATACTGCCAGGTAGAACATGACTGTTAGGAGATTTTTGAGGCCCATACTGATTTTAGAGGGGAAACATTCACTGATTACCGATGGCGGGCGATATAGTGAATTTTTGAACTGGAATGAAAATCGATCTTTTCTATGTGGACTGTGAAACGATTTTGCACCAATATGTTTAGGCAAAGGTACTCAGAAAGCTGCTTTCTTTCACGAATAACTTTGTTAAACATATACATTTATGTTAATAAATATGTTTAACATACATTGTCAAACAATTTTAGAAATGAACACAGAAAATACAACTCCCAAATGCCCCTAGTGAATGATTGTGAGAGTAAATGGTTGTCTGTCTCTGTGTCAGCCCTGCGACGAGTTGGCCACTGTCCAGGGTGTACCCCGCCTGAGGCCCAAAGCCACTGGGATAGGCTCCAGGCACCCGCGACCCCCAACGGCAACAAGCGGTAGAAAATGAGATGAGATGAGAACACAGCAAATAAAGAATAAATAAAATAAATCGCTAAATATATATCAGTATTGTTTGTTCAGTGTCAGTCAATTGCTGAAGTAGCAGAACATGCCACGGAAATCCTCAAGTAAAGTTCAAGTACCTCTAAATTGTAGTGAAATACAGCATTAAATGTACTTAGTTCCATTCCACCACTGCGCTCTACTAAACCACTAATTCTCTGACTTGTTCTATCAAGCTGTGAGATTGATGCTGCAGCTTCGTTCTGATTCTGAACCATTCTTTCAATGGATTGAAATGTTTTTTTCTTTCTTAATCAAAACATGTCATCTGCAGTAATATTCTGCTGTTAGTGTAACGGTCACAAACATGAAGTCATGCTTCGCTGCTGCCGAGTCAGGAGATAAACAGCTCCTCTGCTGTAAACGTTCAACGTATGCGGTGAACAAACACGCTCCTGACCTCATTTATTTCCTAACTTCTGCTCAGCATTCTACTACATATGCAGCGCGGTGCTGAGAGTAGCCATAGCGACGGCCCACATTTCCCAGCATGCACTGCCTAGTGCTGAAAGCAGTTTAAGTTAGCGGTGTTTTGGGTCCAAAATGCAAATGTTCCTTTTTGTTAGTCTTTGTAATGTGTTGGTTCAGAATATGGTGGTTTGTGTTGGTAGTTGTCACTTTTGTGCTGGTTTCTAGTTCTAACCATTAGTGAGGTGGCTGTTACATTTCATGACACCAGCTGTGTTGTACTGGTCTGCTGTGAGCTCTTGAAAGCTGCCTCTTCTCTCTTATGATACACTGCCTGCCGCTGTGGTGACAGCGTACTCTGCAGGATAAACGCGATAGTGACACAATAACACACAGGCCTTACTTCCTGCCTGCTGGAAGGAAAGAAAACATTCCTATATCAGCTTGTATTGGATAACTTATACGCAGATATATCTACGTTGCCCGGTGTCAAATTTATGAATATTGAATGTGTGTATGATTGTCTCCAATCTTATGAAATAAAGGAAAATAAGTGAGTTAGGGAATACAACAGAAAAATATGTATTTTGATTAATTGATTTTTTTTTAAAGTCATTTTAAAGAACCGCAAATGATTTCACTGTTCAATGTTTCTTCTTTGGTTGAAGATGTGAAGATCAGTGACATCAGCCACTGCAGTTTTCACTTCTGCTTCTTACACCAACGCTTAATAATTTTTATTTAACTGCAATGTGATCGTTTATCAGCAGCGTTGATGCTAGGAGGGTAGCAACATGCCGAGGCTAAAGTTGACACGTTATTGTTAGAAATAAATGTTCTGTACGTACCGCTACTCTCACTCGTAATCTCCGTCTGTACCAACAACGGCGAACATCAATAGCAACGCAACGGTGACGGTGTTTGTGTTTGGCACTGCCGCGCTAGTGTTACCGGGAAAGATGTGACGTATACAGTCACGTGAGACCTGGCTCTGTGCTGTCATGGAAACACAAACCAGTTCTTAGAAGGTACGTCAGTCGAACCAACTCCGAACTGGCACTAGCACTGAACTAGCACCCGGTTCATTCAGGTGGAAAAGGGGTAGGTATTGTGTTATATTATGCTAGTAGGGTAGAGCATAAGAGAAAGCTACGAAAATATAGTACCTAGAAGCTTAAGGGAACACATTGATAAAAACAATGAAATACATTAGCACTTTCTCAAAATAATACTTAAAATAAAAGAGAACATCCATAGAAGAAAGTTTCTGGTCCCTTCACACAAGATCCCTGAAGGGTAAACTATGTCCTCATGAATGATTGCTGGCTGACTTGAAACATGCATGACAGCATGCAGAGTCAGACCGTGTTAAAGACTCGACATTCTCGCTGTATGGCAGGACTCCTCCTTGGTGAGTGACTGTATGGCGTATGTTAGCAAATGACTGCATGCTACTACTTCAAAATGATAGGTTTGGCCTTGGCTATTGTGTTGAAAATATGTTGGGGAATTTCCGACCAATGTTGTCTTCTTCTGACTACACTTTCTCTCTTTTCTTTCTTTTGTCTTTTTTGTCCTCGGTGCTACTGCTGTTTATGCACATCCATTTTGTTCTAGAATCAGTTGTTTTTTTTGGGTTTTTTTTTTAAAGCTAGTGCAAGACTACAAGATTTAGCTATAGTGCTCACACTACAAGAATTTTCTTGTCCCTGACTGTTCGCATGTTGATGTGGGAGTGCAGAAATTGCACAGCTGATCTCAGATGAGGTACTGCTTGCAAAATGATTCCAGTTATTCCAGAGAGGCTTGTGAAAATGATCGCAATTAGGGCTGCAAGCAGCGATTATTTTGATCATATCCGCTGATAATGTTCTCGTTCAGTCGACTGTTGGTCTCCGCGTCGGTGCGGACTGTCACTTTTGACCAGATGCTGGTACAAACTCTGCTGCCGTCCAGTGTGACTGACGCTTCAGCTGGCAGAGAACCTTCGTCTGTGATAGGTTTCAAACATCACAGGGCATGACGGGCTTGTCAACAGGTCACACTATGCGACAGAAGATTCAGGCCAAGTGCTTAGAAGGTTTCTGGCCTCAGAAACCAGGTTCCTGCCAAAACGTACGTGTGAGTGTGGCAGTAGTCTTCTTTTTTGTTTTTTCAACATAAGAAGAAGTCAAATTTATACTGAATGGAGGCTTTACACCAGCGTTAAAACTCTTGTCAAGTGCTTCAAACCACTTGGTCAGCTGGACGACCAGCGCTGAAAACACACACACACTTACCCAGAGAATTCCTACACGTTTCCGCTTTCTGATGTAGATGTTGTTCTACATTTAGTTTGTGTTACTCAGTTGAGCAGCAGTGACAGTCACAGTCACTTGTCTGATTTGGAGCCCAGGAAGTCTCCACACCCCAGTCTTAGAAGCAGAGGACAGCGAGGTGGGGCAGGGCTGGTGGGTGGTTGTTGTTCTTCTTATTGCCCTTCCCCATCTCCCCAAGACTTCTATAGCTCCTTTAAAGCAGGTGCTCTCCCTTCTCATTCACTCTGTCAATATCACACACGGTCTCTTTCATTCTTGTGCTATTTTTCTTCCCTTTATCCCCCCCCTCCACACACACACTTCCAGCTTGTTACTAATCTTTGATCAATATTCTTCTTCTTTTCATTTCTTGCTCCTCAGAATTTGTCCCTGATTTTGTCTGTGATTTGTTTGTGGCGTGTGCAGAATTGGACGCGTTTACTAGCGTTACAATATTTTCATAGCAGCAGGGAGTGGAAATGAAAAGACTACAGCAAAATAGTGAAACGCCTGAGCCCTCTGGCTGAGTGCTTGCCAATTGAAAAGGGGCGCTCAATTCAATTCAGTGGGGCTTTATTGGCATGGGAAACCGGCGTTAACGTTGCCAAAGCAAGTGTGACATAAAAACGTACACAAAATAAGAAGAAATGTGCTATTAAAATATATATACAGATATGATGATAATAATACAAATTGTAGACTTGCAGTTAAAAAATACAAATAAGTGATAACAATAAAAACCCCTTTTTTTTTTTTTTTTTTTTTTTTTTTTACAAGTGTGTGTCTAGGTCACTCACTGTCCCTCAGCTTGTGGCGTGTTGATGCATATTGGGCACAGATTAGGCCTTTCTCCTTCTCCTCAGAGGTCATTTAGCGCTTTGAAATCTGCTCTCTCACTCACTCAGGACCCACCTCAAAGGGCCCTTTTTCACATTGCAGCCTGGTTTTTATCCTGTTGAAAAGAAATTGCTGCTGGGTGTGAAGACGTTTCCATTGTACGTGTGTGTGGTCTGATTTTTTTCACCGTTTGTTTTATTACACACATGAGCCGCGTTTCCACCGCAGGAACTTTGCCCCGGTACTAGGAACCTTTGGAGGAACTCAGTGCCTCTCCACCGCAGGGACCAGGGTCTGTTTTAAGTTCTGGGGACATTATTTTACCCCCCAAATTGTCTCTGTTCCGGGGGTGGTACTTGCTAGGACACATGAGGGAACCTCATATACTAGCAAAAATTGAGCTTGGGCTGAAAAGTCCAACCTCCCCACAAGCCGAATCAGAGCTTCGGCAATATATGCCCAAAAAACCAGACCAATACGGGATGGAACTGTTTCTGATGTGTGAATAATATTATAAAGAGTACGGCCTACCCCTGCTCTATAGGAAACGTGCTATAACATAACTTCTGTTATATATTGGCACTATAGAAATAAAATTGAGTTGATGTTGCAAAGGTGTACATGTTCAGTGCTTTTCCATATGTGGTCCTGGTAGGTGGACAACAGTACGTCAGCCGGGCACAGAATGTTGTAAAGACATCGGTGGGTCCAAGTACACGACACGGGCATAAATGTCACCGCATTTTGCCAGAAGCAAGCAATGGTGTCTTATGTCCCATAAAAGGAAAAGTGGTCATTCTGCTGTCCAACATGCGTGACAAGAAGGAGGTTGTGAGAGATCTGGAAAGCTTATGGCGATCATAGACTACAACAAGACAAAGAGCGCTGTGGACCACGTGGACCAGCTGGTCCACAACTACAGCAGAGTAGTACAGCAGAGAACAAAGCGCTGGCTCCTGGCTTATTTCCCCAACTGCCTCAACCTTGTTGCTAAAAATGCACAAGTGATCTTCCTGGCCAAATGTCCAACTTGGGAAGCCAGAAACTCTCACAGGCATTGCACTTTCTTGGAAAGCCTTGGGCTGAAGCTGCTGTGGCCATGGCTAGAGAAAAAGAAAGAGGTGCCATGGCTTCCAAACACTACGATGGATGCTCTGAAAGTTTGTGGTTTTTCCAGAAACTGAGGGGCTCAACCTGAGGAACACGAAAATGCCGGAGATGCCACTGTTAATCCAAGCTCGACTCCAAAACAGCAGGCCAGTGGGTGCAGTGCACGCAAGCATGTTGCAATGGCCACAAGCAAGTGACTGTGATTCCTGGTTACTGCGGACTTTCGTGAGTTTGATAAGTGCCAGTTTATGAGAAGTTATAGCAGCCTTTGTGTAACACAGTACAGAGTAAACATGAAATGTTATGCCTAAAAATCTTATGGCATTAATGAAACATTTTCATGTTTTACATCCCACTCTTTTCAACATAATTATATATATATATATATACACTACAATTTCGCCATTGTCATCATAATTGTATGTGCTATGATTTTCTGCTGTGAATCTATTCTGTACATACGACATCTACTTCCTGTCCCGTCCTGGGAGAGGGATCCCTCCTCTGTTGCTCTTCCTGAGCTTTCTATCATTTTTTCCCCCCTGTTAAAAGGGTTTTTTGGGTAGTTTTTCCACAGTCGAAACGAGGGTCTAAGGACAGAGGGGGTCGTATGTTACAGATTGTGAAGCCCTTTGAGGCAAATGTGATTTGTGATACTGGGCTATATAAGTAAAATTGAATTAAATTGAATTTTCAATATGTTCTTAAAGCTAATAAGCGACAAATATAATTTGACTTGTATAATAACAGTTTTACTTTTCTCTCACTTGAATACTTGATGATTGTTTCAGCAAAGATGCCAAACATTGGATGGGTCCAGGTTCTTGTGTACTGCATGTGAGAATGCATTGCTTTTCTTGGTCTTACTTTTCGGGATTTGGGGTTGTTGGTTAAACAAAACAAGCTATTTGAAGACATCACCTTGTGCTCTAGGATTTTGTGATTGGCATTTGTCATTGTTTTCTGACATTTTAAAAACCTCAATTAATATAGAATTAAACAAATAGACAGATAATTGCTAATAAAAATGAAAATATAATAGTTAGTTGCAGTCTTAAAACAAATTCACTGCTCACCCAAAATAGCCCTTTGGAGATGCTGGAGCTAAAAGACCTTGTACAATAAATAAAAATGTATTAATTGTTTAGTTTCAAAAGCAGCGTGTTGGAGTCATGAGTGTCAGTAAATTGTACGAATTGCAATTTATTATTTACTATATTAGTCATGTGTACATGTATTCTACTTGGATATTTGGATTGTACCTCTACAATTTGTTTGTGTGTGAAATGAGCCTGGCAAACAGCTGAAAGCTGAACAGCACCCAGCATTTTACTTGTTGAAAGAGAAGAGACAGAATGATAAATGACTAAGGCAGACTGAAGACTTTGTCCAAGAACACTGGAGGAATGCTTGCTCTCACTCAAGCTCTCTCGCTCTCTCACTCTGTTTTCAAGTCTTTTTTAAAGAAATTTGACTCCCCCCTCTGCAACCTCTCACCCCACCTCCTCCTCTGTGGAAAAAAACCCTCTGAAGTTACCGCACAGGCCCCCTCCTTTTGAAAAGTGGTGTTTGTTTCTGTGTGTGTGTGTGTGTGTGTGTGTGTGAGAGAATGTGTGTGAGTGTTCTGCTTTGACTGATGTGTTGCTTTCTCGCACGCACACACAAAACGGCTGCTTTGTTGTAATTATGCAGATTGACTATGCGTAGTGCCATTCAATCTCACTGCAGAGCCATATGGTAAGTGCTTGTGAGTGTGAGGTGGAACTCAGAGAGCAGGGAGGTGTATGGTGGAATTTCCCCTGCTTAAGGCCATGCACCTTGTTTCAATAGTATAGCTAGTCTCCTTGCCTGTGTCTTGTTTCTCTAACCTTCCAGCTAAATTGGCTAAGTCTCTATAACGCCAACTGAGACTTATGTGTTACTGTCAGCGGTAGAATGTAACCAAGGACATTTACTCAAGTACTGTATTTAAATACAATTTTGAGGCACTTATACTTCACTTGAGCTCTTCCATTTTAATCATTTAATCCAAATTTTCCCAGGGGATACTGCATTTATCTGCCAGTTGTAGTTGCTGGTTTCTTTGATGAATAAGAGTTTACATATAAAATATATGTTTATATGATGCATTGTTATAGATTAAACTTCCCAATAGTATACAGTATAAAGTAGTTATAATTAGCTCTGCCTTAACCAACATTGCACAATGTTATTGTCGGTAATTTCTGTCTGACATTTGTCCTCTTTTCTTGTTAATTCTAGTAATATGGTGAGAAAGGTGGTTGTATAATAATATTTGATACGCAGTTGTATGCACAGGTTGCAAATGTCCATCTATAGAAAAGGAAACTTTTGTTGGTTTGGACATAAGGGCTCTTTGGTGCTTTTGGGTCTCTTTTAATGTACTTTATTTTGTAGTGTTCTTTAATTTATCATATAAAATTATCATCACCATCATATAACATCTTTTCAATTTGCCAGTTTTTTTTCTGAGCTTGGTTATTACAGTAAATGGAGAAAAGGTTCTAGGTGCGGGGATTCTGTGTGGTGGGGCTCTGCTGCTCTTCTATTGGTCCGATAAACTCATATCCTGCCAGGAACTCCAGGAAGTGACCGCAGAATTCCAATGCAATCAATCCTATTAGCATTGGGTTTAAGGCGCGAGGCAAATGTATTTGTATAGCACATTTCATATACCTAGGTAATTCAAAGTGCTTTACACAAGGCAGTAAAAATATAAAAAAGATAAAATCATAAAAATAGTAAAATGCAAAATAAAATAGAAACCTTTTCAAAGGATTTGACAACAACAGGGCCATAAATACAGGATAGGAGGGCAAGATAGAATCAGTCAAAGGCAGTTTTTAACCTGGATTTAAAGGGGATCAAGGTTGGCCTAAGTCTAATATTGTCTGGAAACCTAACCATCTGTGGTGCACATTAACTAAAAGTCTGCAGCCCTCTACCTGATTATCTGAGTGGGCGAGAGGCTTGATATCGCAAAAGACATATAGAGATGTATTTTGGTCCTAAGCTATTGAGAGATTTATAGACAAGGAGCAGTACTTTAAACTCTGTTCTTTGACACACTGGAAGCCAGTGAAAAGACCTGAGAAATGATGTGATGTGTTCAGTGTTCTTGGTCATGCCTGACCATGAATTCTGATTCTTGCTATGTTTTGCCGTGTTTCTAACTTTTGGCCTTCTTTTTCACCAAATACAGTTATCTCAGTTTTGTCTGCAATTACTTGGAGAAAGTACAGGCACATCTAGTCATTTATTTTTTCAATTCCCTTGCAGAGATAACCTATGGGACTGTACTCACTTGGTGACAGAGCAAGGTAAATCTGGGTGTCGTCTGCATAATTATGATAGTTTTTATTGTTTGTATGATGTCTACTAATGGAAGCATGTAACCGTAATTAGAAGAGGGCCAAGGATTGAGCCTTGGGGAACCCCACAAATTATGTTGGTCGACTCAGATGCATAATAACCAGTTGATACAAAATAGTTCCTGTCCTGAAGATTTGACTTGAACTACTTAAGCACTGTGGCTGAAAGGCCAATCCAGTTTTCCAGTCTGTCACGTAGTAATGAATGGTCAACTGTGTCAAACTGTGCAGCACTCAAATCTAACTGGGAAAAATAGCATTTCCAGCTGAAAATGCGTGGGAATGCTGAAATGATTTTGTAAAACACTGCTGGAAAGAAGTCTGAAATGAAATGCCTGAAACATCTTGAAGCTCAAATGCATTGCAAAAGGAGGCACATTTGTCTTTTTCCTGGAGACTATGAGAGGTAAAATAGAATTAGTAGTAGTAAAGACAGACAGAATCATTTTGAATTAAACCTAAAACAGCTCAAAGTTTGAGTTTATTAAGAGTTAAAAAGGACAGAGACAACAAAATAGCTCAACATCAGATCCCCATTCAGAACAGAGGGGCAAAGTGCTTTGATCTTTACTCAGCCAATCAGCATCAGCTGTGTGTCTCTGTAAACTGCACTGCTGTAGAGACAGACTGGGGGAGCTATGTGTAAAACTTCCCCTCAAAAAAGCCTATAGGTCGTATCAGTGAAATGACCTCACCATCAGCACCAAAGGCATTTCTGTGTGAAAATAATAGATTACTGGTTGTCCTGGAAGATAAAATTATTCACTTAAATTCAAAATTCCCCAATAGTCTATTGTTAATTGTTGATTGTTAATTTACACAATTTAAATTTGTCACAAATGGCTTGCTTTCTGTTGCCAGTAGGTGGTGCTATGACTTTGACTCAATACTGACATGTGGAAATCTTAAGGCATGCACAATTCAAGATGACTGCAGATTGGACGATGTATTGTGACGTTACAACAAATGAATGAACTTTCTGCTGCGCCTTTCTAGTCTGCACACACTACATATCATATTCATTCACTGATGCCAGTGCTAACTGCCCATCAGTTCAAAGGAACCAACCATTCTCACACCAAAGGCACAATTTGGGGTTCAGTATCTTCGACACTTCGACAAGTGGGCTTGGGGAAGCCAGGATCGAATCGCCGACCTTTCCGATCGGTAGACAGCCCACTCTATCACCAAGCTTCCGGTTTCATGGCGAAACATGCAAATTGTCCACCTCGCCATGGCAGTGGCATTCCACAGAAACTCAGAAGCTTTGCATTTCAGCATCATGAAGGTCTTTAGACTTGGCTGACCAAATTTGAGGGTGATTCCTATAATCTGCTAGAAAGAGTTTGTAAAAGTAGAGCGCCTGTTGATGGCAAAGAATACACTTCAAATGAACCCTAAATTCAAAATGGGCATAGGGCATGGCACCAAGAGGCTTTTTTTTGTAAGTCTGGAGGTGTTCTAGGTACCTACCAAATTTTGTACATCTAGGTGAAACGTTGATCTGAGGAAATCTTGTAGGGGACGCTATTAAGCCCCCATGCCACATCCAAGCCCAAGAACCATAACAGATAAACATTTTCACCACTTCTGATGTGTGCACCAAGTTTCGTGAGTTTTCGAGCACCCCTAGCCCCTCAAAAATGCGTTTTGAGTTCTAAAAATAAAAATCATAAATGATAATTCCTTTATTTACGCCACGCGGTGCTCAGGCCCTTATAATAATTATTCCTTGTATTACAATAGGGCCTTGATGCTCGGGCCCTAACAAAAACGTAAAAAATTGTAACAATTTTATTTTCCTTATGAGATTTTAGGAAGTCGTTAAGTCTACTGCTCATTTACAAACTGCTCAATCCACTGAGAAAACACAATCAAATACAAAAACACTTAAAGTTGCACAGAAAAAATGGAACTAAGTTACCAATCAAAGTATCCAGGGGACACTCAACCCCGATGAACACATCCGGGCATGCCAGTTGTTACCATGGTTATGGCTCATGACTTACTTACTCCATGACTAATCATGACACAGGCTATGTTAACCTGTATACTACATGTAGTGTGCACAAGGTGTATAGCAGAGTGTCACAACTGAATTAAACTTGAATTGTTAAAATCGTCCTGTATTTGGAGCGCGTTTATTTGGTTGTGTTGTCATTTGACGACATCACCTTGAGCTTATATTGGGTTGGTGTCGCAGGAAACAGAATTCAGCAAACAAAAACAACACAAGGATGACTGTAAACCAGGAGATAAGGGGCCTACCACTACAGTGACTATTTTGAAGCTGGAATGTGTTAACTATAAATATAGTGTATACTGTGTGACAATATGAACACATGACTAACTGCATTAGGACATGCATTGTGCAGAATAACATTAGGACCTATAAATAGGAGAAAGGCATATCTACAAATGTAACAGATGTTGACACAACTGTGTTCTTTCAGTGCTTTTTCTGAAAAAACAGTGAAGATCAGTGGTTTGGCTTAGGTCTGCGCTGCCTGGCAAATGGTGCATAGCTGAATGGATCAATTAAATAAAATGTTTTAAATGAAGTTTTGTGTGAACACTGGCCTCTGAGCCGCTGCTTCCCTGATGCTTTATCCCCCGTCCGGGCCGTGAAAAATGATTTGAGGCGGCTTTGTGAAACGGTGGAGCCTCTCTTTAAAACACTGGCAGCGGTGATAATGGAGCAGGCAGCCGAGGACAGGCAAACACACACATAAGCTCCAACTCCCTGACAGGCAGCAAAAGCAAACTAAGTTGTCTGTTCAGGGGTTTGACCAACCAGCTGGAGATGCTTGATGATTATGTGAAGCTGATACCAGTCCTGCTATTACAAGTGAATCCAAGCTTAGCTGTACCTCACTCTATTGGTATATGCTATGTGGCTTGTATATGACATAGTAATATATATATGGCATGTTTATAGCGTGTGTGTGCATTATTCTCAGATACATCGGAGTAAAATCCAAGTACTGAGACTTTTAATATTGAGTTTCTGCCAATGCTGAATCCTATTCTTCCTACATAATACAGTGCACATGTTGTCTGAAGTAGGGCTAGATTTGAATTAGTAAATTGATTTTGATATGTTTGACAGCTGACAATTTGATATTTGTATGATATTTTGTACATTATTTTTTGTAACAAGTGGCGCATTCCTGTGGTAGGAAGGTTTGGACAGGATTTGGACATCTTCTCTTCATTTGCAGCATGAACACAAAACACAGCTCGATTGTAGTTTTCAACCAACAGCAGCACTGTTGGACCAACAGGCGTGGGACAAGATAGACTCAAAATGACCATTTTCTAAAACTCCTATTTATTTGTTCACTTGCGTGCAATGATGTGGTTCAAGAATTTTACCATGGCACAAAGCAGTGTTTTTACAGGTCACATACCTGGAGCACAATGGCTTACAAAAAATAAAATAAAAAAATAGGAATGAGTCAGTCTTTACTAAGAAGCCTGGGAAGTGTAATGGAGAAATTAAAACTAATTCATGCTCTCAGTTGTTATATAATCTCTTGTAGAGGCCAGCCAATTCAGTCAGCCTGAAGTTTGAAGAAGACGACAAAGAAGACATTTATAGATCCTCCAGAAGCCTGAAGCTGAGTTTTTATGAACTGGATAACATCCACAGTATCATCAGAGTTTTTACAGCGTAATGGTCTGTTATCCTGTAAAATGTGTTTTATTGGATCTCAAAGACAACACATCGTCGTGTTTAACAGCCAAAACCTTAAGTATATCCACATATCACAGTCTAAGAGCAAAATAAAACCAAATGAAATCCAAGCGCTCCATAGTGAGAGTGTGAAGGGTACATGCAAGACCAGACTAATGACAAGAAGGTGATACGTTATTCTAATCAAGAGCACAAATTCATTCAAGACAAAAAATAATTTCTCCATGACACCACCTGGGACTCTTATTTTATTAAGCTAAAGCCAAGAAATGCCTTAATCGGACATGGTGATCTTGTGGATCATTTTAGGTCAAATTTCCATTTAAAAACTGAAAAAACCCTCTATGTACATACAATAATCCACTTGAACCTATACAGTTATAGAAATACACCACTCCTCTTGTCAGGTGTCCTATATTATCTAACCTTACGGCTTGCCATGCTTTATACCTTACTTATAGTATGCAGTGTGACAAACCTGTAACATACTACAGCACTGACATAGAAAGTATACTGACAACACTCAAACAGCCAACAGAAATTGGCAGGCTGAAATTCAAAGGCAAGTCAGAGTTTTACAGGTGTGTTTCTGGTGGGGCCTGCAACTTACAACAGAATTATCACAGAACTGAAGGAACACCTCTGACCCATTGTCAACAAAAAAATGTATATCGCGGTATAATTTGAAGCACTGGTGGTACCAGTATATATCATGGGGCATTCGCTTTTCTTACATTTACATTTAGTCATTTAGCAGACGCTTTTATCCAAAGCGACTTACATATGAGGAAGACAATTGTAGCAATATAACAACACAAGGTAACAAAAAGCATAAGTGCATCAAAAAACTAGTCTATTAAAGCCCAGCACAGTATACAAAGCTAAGGATAGAAAGGGTTTTTTTTTTTTTTTGAGCAGAGGTAGAAAGGAAGAAGTTAGTGATTGTCAGTTAGGTGTTGACGGAAGAGATGCGTTTTCAAGTGCTTTTTAAAGATGGCTACAGAATCTGCTGATCTTGTAGAAGCAGGCAGATCATTCCACCAATGTGGAACAGATCCAGAGAAGGTGCGCAAGAGTGATTTTATACCTTTTTGGCATGGTACCACCAGACGTCGTTCGTTTACAGAGTGCAGGGACCTGGCAGGAGCATAGGTCTGTATGAACAAGCAAAGATATGTTGGTGCAGAACCAGTGGTGGTCTTGTAAGCCAAGAGCATCGCTTTGTACTTAATGCGGGCGACAACAGGGAGCCAGTGTAACCTAATGAAGAGAGGGGTTACGTGTGCTCTCTTCGGTTCATTGAAGACCACTCTTGCCGCCGCGTTCTGGATCATCTGCAGAGGTTTGGTTGTGCAAGCAGGGGGTCCAGCCAGCAGTGCGTTGCAATAGTCCAGTTTGGACAAGACAAGAGCCTGGACTAGGACTTGTGTAGACTGCTCCGATAGGAAAGGTCTAATTTTCCTGATGTTGTAGAGGAGGAATCTGCAGGACCGGGTGGTGCTGGCGACATGGCTTTTGAAGTTTAGTTGATCATCAATTACCACCCCCAAGTTTCTGACTGTGCTGGACGGAGTAATGGTCATTGAGCCGTTTTGTCCAGGTTCAGCTGCAGGTGATGGTTTTTCGTCCAAAGCGCAATGTTACTCAGGCATGCCAAGATGCGAGCAGAAACAGTTGAAATGACAAGTGGAGCTGCGTGTCATCCGCATAGCAGTGATAAGAAAAGCCATGCTTCTGAATGACAAGGGATGTCATGTAGATGGTGAAGAGTAGCGGACCAAGCACCGAGCCCTGCGGCACCCCTGTATTGAGATGTTGGGACTCCGAGACCTCGTCGCTCCAGGATACTCTGAATGCCTGACCCGAGAGGTACGATTTGAACCATCGCAACGCATCTCCAGAGACACCCATAGCACTGAGAGGGGACAGGAGGACGTGGTGGTTAACTGTGTCAAAGGACGCAGACAGGTCCAGTAAGATAAGTAAGGATGACTTGGATGTCGCCTTTGCCAGTCTCAGGGCTTCAACAACTGAGAGCAGCGCGGCCTCCGTGGAATGGCCGCTCTTGAAACCAGACTGGTTGCGGTCCAGGAGATTGTTCTGTGTGAGAAAGGAGGAAAGCTGGTTGAAAACAACTCGTTCCAGAGCTTTGGCAATGAAGGGAAGGAGGGAAACCGGTCTGTAGCTTTCTAATAGTGTCGGATTGAGAGTGGCTTTCTTCAGTAACAGTGTGATGCGGGCTTCTTTGAAAGCTGTGGGGAACGACCCAGTGGTGAGGGAGGAGTTGATGATGTGGGTCAGAGTCGGGACAACAGACGGAGAGATGGCCTGAAGGAGATGGGTGGGGATGGGATCCAGCGGGCAGGTGGTAGGGTGGTTAGAATGAATGACCTTGGAAACGTCAGCTTCAGATAGAGGAGAGAAAGAGGGGAGCAGACACGTATCTGGGATGCATGCGAGGTAGACAGGTGGCGGCGCAGAGAATTGACTGCTGATGGCGGTTGTTTTCTTGACAAAGAAAGACGCAAAGTCGTCAGCTGTTAAATCCGATGAAGGTGGGGGAGCAGGCGGAGAAAGGAGCGCAGAGAAGGTTTTAAAGAGACAAGTGCGCGAGTCAGGTGAGTTGTTGATCTTAGCGGTAGTAGTCCGTTTTTGCAGAGGTGACATCAGCTGAGAGGAGAGACTGGTAGAGACAGAGGTCAGTGGGATCTTTTGATTTACACCATTTTCTCTCAGCTGACCGGAGGCTGGCGCGATGCTCACGTAGAACATCAGATAACCAGGGGGCAGACGAGGATGTGTGGGCTGGTCTAGATGTGAGAGGGCAGAAGTTGTCCAGGCAGGATTTAAGAGTGGAACAGTGGCGCTGTCGGTGTTCAAGAGAGAGAGCTCCTCAGAGGGAGGGAGCGCTGAGGAGACAGCAGAGGAAAAGCGCGAGGGAGCCAACATACGTAGGTTAGGTCGGTAGGTGACCAGCGGTAGAACACTTGCAGCGTCTGGAGGAGTTAGGTCGAGAGTGACCAAGAAATTATCTGATGCGTGCAGTGGGGTGACCTGAGCGTGATGAGTGGAGCAGTACCATGTGTAGATAAGATCTAGTTGATTACCAGACTTGTGGGTTGCTGATGTGGAAACCCGCTCGAGGTCAAATGATGCAGCCAGGTTGTTGAAGTCCACAGCCTGTGGCTTTCCAAGGTGGATGTTGAAGTCCCCAAGTATCACCAATGGAGGGCCATCTTCAGGGAAGGATGAAAGGAGCACATCCAACTCCTCCAAGAAATGACCAAGCTGACCTGGGGGGCGATAGATGACTACAAAGTGACTTTTAACAGGATGGGTGATAGTAACAGCATGAAACTCGAAGGAGCTGTTGTCACACAGGGATGTTCGCTGTGTGAAATTTCTTAAAATTTCAATATAAATGCTTCTGAAGGGGTAAAGCACTGGCATGGCAGCTATTGCTGTATTAACTGTATTAGTAGGACACATTTCACATAGCACAGAGGTATTTTGAGCAAAACTGCAATAATAAAGAGAAATAAATACACAACCTTTAATATATACATATACAATAAACATGAAGACATTGGCTACTATAGTAGGTTACTTAATTGTCCACCTTTTAGTGTTTACTCACAGACTATTTCAATCTGCTCACCTTGCTTTTCCCTTCAGTCCCGCCCACCCCCTCCCACACACATACACCCCTACACCTCTGTCTCTTACTGCACACACACCGGCCTCAGCAGTATATTTTATAAAGTCGCCCAAAAAACACATCTTGTTTTGGGGGTTTTTCCCCACAGCAGCAGTTGACCCATGTGTGGAGGAGGCTTGCTGTAAATGACTTAGGACAGGGGAGGCAGGGGGAACGGTTACCTCCGCCGATGATGTCGGGCTGGGCCTTTCAGGCCTAGGGGCAGGTGGAGTGGGAACTGGAGAATTTTCCTCAATAGTTCTTTTCATTTTGAGTTATGTTTTAAGGCTGATGTTGCTCACGATTTCCCTCGTTTGCATTCAAGGAATGTGGGAGGAGTACAGGATGCGGTCACAAATGCGCGCAAGTGCACACACACACGCAGACCTGCTAAATTTTAGCGCACCGGTGCGACCAATGAAAATGTTTAGTCACACTTGACAGATTTTTGGTCGCACCCCGGAGCCCTGCAGATATAGTATTAATCACAGAGTTTTGTATTGAAGTGCACTATATGATACATGTCTTAAAGATAGTTTCCCCCCCTGAACATGACAAACTTTATCATGTATAGAACAGACAGCATACTCAATCATAATCATGTCACATACTGTTCTATATCAAATACTGTGCTCATGATGACTGATTGCCCCTCTGAAACTGCTTTGACATGTTTCCATAAATCCTGATTGAGTTCACTGTGTGACTAGCTCTCAGGTTAGGGACATAACAAACACCTGTCTTTGCTCAGAGTTTCCACAGTGTCCTGCCAGCTCTCTCTCCTCCCTGTTTCTTCTATCCTGTTTCCGTCTCTCTGTGTCTCCTCCATCCCTGTTACCACAAAGTGACAGTAGCTGCATGTCTCATTTCCTCTGGGAGCTCAGCCTTTGGCCCACATCTGTGTGTGTGTGTGTCTTGTGCCTGATCTTATGTGTCCCATTAGAATGGTAATACTGTGGTCTGATGTAAGCACTGTTGTGGTGAGCAAGCAATAGCAGCTACTAGCCCACAGCTATGTGTGTTTGTTTCTACTGTGTCCCATGTGGAGGAGACACACTAAAGATGGTCAACAAGTCAACTTATTTTTCTGTACAAGCTACTTGAAATGGCCTTGACACTACCTAAGGTAATCCCACCAGAAAAACCAACAGAAAAATCAAAGGAAATGTAGTGTTAAAAGAAAGAAAGAAGTTTGTCTCGCTCTCAGCTGACCGAGCTGGCGCTGGTGGGGGGGTTGGACAGACGGCCACGTTTTAAAAATATATAAAACAAACTTTTCTTTTTAAACTTTTTTTTTTTTTTACTCCTCCCAAACATAATATCTGGCAGTTGTTCTTCAAAGTACCTACAAAATCCAAAAACACCAAACGGACGCTGTTAGAGAAGACTAGGCCGACAGAGAGTCAAAATATGTTACAGAACATGCTGAGGGGGTCTGAATTTCAGACTTGGAACATGCTACATGTTCCAAGGGGGGGGTCAACAATTACAAACTAAAACACACGGCAATTGTTGCCATCTCCGACTAGATAAGACTATAAGAATAAACACTAAGAATAAAAATGGAATTCTCCATCAATACTTGACATTAAATCTTAACTAATGCTACTGCAAACCAGCGCTGCGAGCACACGTGATGGAAACAGTCTACAGATTCAAGGATGAAAGGTCGCTTTAGATAAAAGAGTCTGCTGAATGACTAAATGTAGGTAAGTGACAAGTGGTCAAGGCGGACAGGCCTCAAACGGACCTAATACTCCCACAATCCAGGAAATGGCCCGGAATTCACAGCACAGGAGGCAAACAACACAGGAACTGACTTTGTAATTCAGAATTGAAATGTACATAATTTAATTTGCCATTTTGGAACCATGAAATGTTTCCATCCATCCAGCCATCTTCCTCCGCTTATCTGGGGCCGGGTCGTGGGGGCAGCAGTCTAAGCAGAGACGCCCAGACTTCCCTCTCCCCAGACACTTCCTCCACCTCTTCCGGGGGAATACCGAGGCGTTCCCAGGCCAGCCGAGAGACATAGTCCCTCCAGTGTGTCCTAGGTCTTCCCCGGGGCCTCCTCCCGGTTGGACATGCCCGGATCACCTCCACAGGGAGGTGTCCAGGAGGCGTCCGGAACAGATGCCCGAGCCACCTCAGCTGGCTCCTCTCGATGTGGAGGAGCAGCGGCTCTACTCTATGCTCCTCCCGAGTGACCGAGCTCCTCACCCTATCTCTAAAGGAGCGCCCAGCCACCCTACGGAAGAAAGTCATTTCGGCCACCTGCATCCGGGATCTTGTCCTTTTGGTCATGACCCAAAGCTCATGACCATAGGTGAGAGTAGGATCGACTGGTAAATAAAGAGCTTTGCCTTGCAGCTCAGCTCTTTCTTCACCAAAACAGACCGGTACATCGACCGCATCACTGCAGAGGATGCAATGATCCACCTGTCAACCTCCCACTCCATCCTTCTCTCACTCGTGAACAAGACCCCGAGATACTCCTCCACGTGAGGCAGGAGCTCTCCACCAACCTGAAGGGGACCAGCCACCCTTTTTAGGCTGAGAACCATGGCCTCGGACCATGAAATGTTTTTACATGAGAAATGACAAACGATTATCAAAATAGTTTCCAATTTACTGTGCTGTCAGACAGCGCTTTACTTTTTCTCAACCACAGGACTTCTGTATTCCTACGCATACCTGGTGCTTCACAGCGCGCCGTATTATGCTGCTCACAAATCAGCTGTTCAGGTAGAAGTTAGTGGTTTATTGAAGATACAACAAGTACAAGAAAATAAAAATGAGTCATTATGACAGCGACAAAGAAATGCCGTTCACTGTGGAGACCAGAGGACACCTTTATGAGCCGGAGTATCCAGAAGAAGAGCTGCTGCAGATGGAGACTGGACGGGCTGAAAGAGAGAGTGACCGAGGGGAAATCTCTTTGGAAACTGGAGGCCGACAGAGAGCCCAGGCTACCTGCCGGTGCAGAAACTGTGAGCCCTCAGGCCCGGAGAGCTATTGCTGCAATGAGTGTCACTTGGTTACAACACAACCTGAGGATCTTTCTGAATCCGAGGATGCCAGCGCCTCACACAAAGTCTGCGTCACCATCAAGAGTCACCTGCGTTACTCACTACCGCTGTCTGGCAGACCGTCTTCAATTATGTGGAGATAAATGTCACAACCAGAAGGGCCTAATGACAAAGTCTTCTAATCTTCAAAGTCAGTTTTTAGTTCTCACTACATTTTAAATAATGACTTGATTATTAGACAACTAAAGTTTCAAGCTACGTTTCTACGTTTTAGCATAGATTACTTGTGTTAGCTCTTTGTATCACAAATGCAACCGCAGGGGGGCACAAGCCAGTGTCTTCATGTGCCAGTCCCAAGTCTGGATAAATGCAGAGGGTTGTGTCAGGAAGGGCATCTGACGTAAAACACCGGTGCTGTTGACCTACAGGGTACCGGTGGAAATTGGACTGGTGTGGAGCAGGAAGTAGCAAAGATTAGCAAGAGTGAAGTGAGGAGGATGTTGAAGAGGATGAAGAGTGGACTGGTGGACGGGTCTGCATCAGGATCGGCTCTGAGCCCCTTCTTGTTTGCTCTGGTGATGGACAGGCTGACAGATGAGGTTAGACAGGAATCTCCATGCACTATGATGTTTGCGGATGACATTGTTATTTGTAGTGAGAGCAGGGAGCAGGTGGAGGAGAATCTAGAGAGATGGAGGTCTGCTCTGGAAAACAGAGGAATGAAGCTTAGCCGCAGTAAGACAGAATACATGTGTGTCAATGAGAGGGACCCAGGTGGAACGGTGAGGTTACAGGGAGCAGAGGTGAAGAAGGTGCAGGACTTTAAATACTTAGGGTCAACGGTTCAGAGCAATGGAGACTGTGGAAAAGAGGTGAAGAGGCGAGTGCAAGTAGGTTGGAACGGGTGGAGAAAAGTGTCAGGTGTGTTGTGTGATAAGAGTATCAGCAAGAATGAAAGGAAAGGTGTTGAAGACGGTGGTGAGACCAGCGATGTTGTACAGCTAGAGACAGTGGCACTGAAGAAAAGACAAGAGGCAGAGCTGGAGGTGGCAGAGCTTAAGATGTTGAGGTTCTCTTTGGGAGTGACGAGGATGGACAGGATCAGGAACGAGTACATCAGAGGGACAGCTCATGGTAGATGTTTCGGCGATAAAGCCAGAGACGCCAGATTGAGGTGGTTTGGACATGTTCAGAGGAGAGACTGAATATATTGGTAGAAGGATGCTGAGGTTGGAGCTGCCAGGCAGGAGGTCTAGAGGAAGACCAAAGAGGAGGTTTATGGATGTAGTGAGAGAGGACATGAAGTTAATTGGTGTGAGTGAAGAGGATGCAGAGGACAGGGTTAGATGGAGGCGCATGATTCGCTGTGGCGAACCCTGAATGGGAGCAGCCGAAAGGAAAAGAAGAAGAAGAAGTTAAGAAATGAAGGGATTTTGTCCACTGAAACACTAGAGGGCTTTTAAGTTGAAATGGATACAGGAAGTGCAGTTTCTATAAACAGCGTAATGCATTAAATGTAACGAATCAGGAAACAAGGAGGGTTCATACTAAAATATGACCAAATATACTTACCAAACAGATGGAAATAAAGGCCTGTCTCTAATATAAGCCTGCTTTAATCATTTACATAATTTATTTACAAAAATAAATGTCTGCTCTTATCTGTTTTCTATCATTGTAAACTTGAACACCTTTGTGTTTTGGACTGTTGGTAGGACAAAAACATCATTTTGACCGAAGGGAAATTGTAATGGCCTTTTTTGAATTAATGTACTTATTTTTTACTCTTTTCTTACTTTATAGACTAAACAAATATTATAAATATATGATATATAATTATTATATAATCAATTAAACTAAAACGTGACAGTGGATAATCAAAATAATCTTTAGTTGCAACACCATCACTTCTCTGTAACCCTCTCAGAACTTGAAATGATGTCGTTTATTGCTACTGAAGTGAGGTGACCCTGTGCTTTAGAATGGAAATAATAGTGAATGAGTTGAAGCAGCTTAGAATTGTTCATATGGACACACAGTAAGCAGTGAAATATTTCGGAGAATCCCTGGGTGAAACTCTGTGCGAGCCTCCTGTTTCCCTGTGTCTCATTTTGTTTATCGGAGAGTATCCGTGTGTGTGAACTGTCCTGCGATGGTCTGACTTCTCCCTGCGTGTCCGATGAGACCTTTGTTCAGTTTCCTCTCTTTCTGTCTTTTTGTCCTTTTTTTCCCCCCGTGTCCATCAAGAAATGAGACGTTCTCACACCCAAAATGAAAAAAGACTGGGGGGGGAGGAGTCACACTCCCAGTGCATAATTCTTCCTGAAAAGGCCAGTGGAGGAGAGGGCAGAGAAAGGGAGTCTCTCTGCCATCTTTTCACTTGGATGGCCATGTCTAATTGTGTCACAGTGGTAAATGAATAGGTTTTTTGTGGGGGGGTCGGGAAACTCCCTTGGATCAGAGGCCCATCAAAGTGTATTTTTTCTGTTTGCTCACGCCCACCCTCTGAATGGACATTTCACTAAAAAGATGGCTGGATACACTGCTGCTCATCACAGCAACAACACTCATTCTTAATCTGCATTTTTTTTTTTTTGGTCAAAGATATTATTTTCTGGCTCATAGCAACAGAAGAATGGGAGTTGCAGATTTAACATTTGATGACAAAATGAAATCAATACATTTGGAACATTTGAGCAAATGTTTTGTGATGTTGGTGTGAAATCCACTGGTACTGGAGCAGTTCCACACCAGGCTCATTCTTAGTCGTACCTCAGTAGTTTCCTCAAAGTGGAGACTCAACCGACCATTTCCTCTGTGTGTGTGTGTGTTTCAAGTTCTTATATCCCGGTGGGGGTGTGTGTGTGTTTGGGGGGGGGGGCTTGTTTTACTATATTCATGGGGTCCAAAAACCAGGAGCCCACTATACTTGTGGGGTCCTGACAAGTTCAAAAGGCTGTTTGAGGGTTAAGACTTGGTTTTAGGGTTAGGGCTGGGGTTAGGCAATTAGTTGTGATGGTTAGGTTTAGGGTAAGGGGCTGGGGAATGCATTATGTCAGTGACGAGTCCCCATGAAGATAGTGCCACAAACCTGTGTGTGTGTGTCTGTTAGCATCCATGCGTTGCAGTGTCTTTTTCTTTGCTCTCCTCTTAAACTCCTCGTTTGGACTACTCAGTGGTTCCTTCTTCTTTAGTATTACTATGTCAATGCACAGGGTGTAGACAAACAATGTAAACACTTCTTAAATGAAGACAACGTTGGAACAGTCTTCACTTGGCACACCCAGCTGCTGTTTCATGTACTCTTGTAACCGCCTACAAATCTATAACGCCACCGCAGTATTGACGGCGGTTTATGAGCGTGATGAAAAGTATTGGAGGTGAAACACAGCAGAGCACGCACATGCAACGTTTTGTGTAGAAACAGCCATCCACAAGAATCCATCCTGTCAGTCAAATATCAAAAACTCACAAAACAAGCTGAGGATGAAAATATAAAAGAAGATATTCAGTCAATTCAAGATATGGTTGGGAGGTTTTCCAAAAAGTCTGTAAACAAAAGCTTAGCCTCGGTTCATACGTAGTGCTTAGGGTCAATAGCTGGGCATTGCAATACATTGACAATGCCAATGTACTGACAATGCAAGTGAAGTGAAGGCCGTAGATCTGAAGTAGTTAAATGTTATAAATGTCTGGAAACAGGGACCACAGTTGAAGATCAAAAGGTGATGGAAACTTAAATGGAACCAACTGCAATTTGGAAAAGGTATTGAAAGACACTACCACACTCTTTAGTGCCCTGGCGCCCACAGCCTTACAGGCTACAGTAATGTGATAACACAATGTCATAGTCTGGTGATTGTTCTAACGTGGTGAGATTATCTGAACAGTCATACTTCGGTCATTGTCAATTTTTAAGACAGGTTTAATTCCCGGCAAGTCACCCAAAGGCCACCTCTACTGTTCTGGAATTCCACTAGAGTCTGTTTGAGTCACACAGAGTCAACCTTTCTGACATGAAAACCCACTGTAAATATCTGCAAAATGCAAGCCATTTTTGTGTACAGAGGAAAGAGCTGTGAAACGATGGGCACAGGTCAATTTAATGCATGCAACTAATTAGACAATTTTTAATAAATGTATCTCTTCCTTTAAATTTGTTTATTCTTAGTGGTATTTATTCAAGAGTGGTCTTCAGATCAGCCATTGGCTTGCCTAGGTCTGCTGATACAGAATTAGGGGCACTGATCAACAAACCCAAACAAAGTTAAAAAAAATAAAGGAAACGGCTACCACTTCCGGTTGGTGGAGAGCTCCTGCCTCAAGTGGAGGAGTTTAAGTATCTTGGGGTCTTGTTCACGAGTGAGGGAAGGACGGAGCGGGAGATCGACAGGCGGGTCGGTGCATCCTCTGCAGTGATGCGGTCGATGTACCGGTCTGTCGTGGTAAAGAAAGAGCTTCGCCTTGCAGCTCAGCTCTCTATTTACCAGTCGATCTACGTTCCTACTCTCACCTGTGGTCATGAGCTTTGGGTCATGACCGAAAGGACAAGATCCCGGATACAGGCGGCCGAAATGAGTTTCCTCCGCAGGGTGGCTGGGCGCTCCCTACGAGATAGGGTGAGGAGCTCAGAGTAGAGCCGCTGCTCCTCCACATCGAGAGGAGTCAGCTGCGGTGGCTCGGGCATCTGTTCCGGACGCCTCCTGGACGCCTCCCTGGGGAGGTGTTCCGAGCACGTCCAACCGGGAGGAGGCCCCGGGGAAGACCTAGGACACGCTGGAGGGACTATGTCTCTTGGCTGGCCTGGGAACGCTAGACTGCTGCCCCCGTGACCCGGCCCCGGATAAGCGGTAGAAGATGGATTGATGGTATCTCTGCTGTATTATGAATTTGGTGATTTAAACAACTACCAGAACTGCTACAACTGCCTTTAACTGACTATAACAAAAAAGATGACGATAGATACAAGGTATTACGGATTTATCTGCCGACAGAGTAGCTAAAGTGGATGGGGAGTGCCGTGTCGCATTTGGAAGCGCGAAACACAATTACGAAACATTAATAATTAATAAACTACAGATGAGCGCAAGCAGGAAGCGGCGCCGTTCACGCGGGCGGGGCTTGTATACGCCGAGAACGGACACTTCATAAGTGATACAAAAACAACCCACATGTCAGGTATTGTCAAAGCAAATTAAGTGCACATCTTTTTCACGTGTGAAATTAACTGATTAACATGGCGGCTGTGTATGCCAACAATAAGCGAGGCTGTTTAACATTTAGGCGTTTTACTGACGGAACTCAGGTGATTTTTCAAACATGTTGTGCCGTTGTGGTCGGCCAGTTTCAAATCGCTGCCTTTGTCTTGTCCTCGCTCGGTCCAAAGTGCTCCCACACAGCTGAGCTCTTCGGCATCTCGTCTTCTCCTCGAGATGAACTGAATCACGATGTTTAGGTGTGGGCGAGTTTACTGGGACACGTGACTCACCGCTAAAAGCTACTGTGTTGTGCAGTAGATTCATTTAGATTTCTAATAACGGGTAAAAAGACAAATGCATTTAGTTTCTATTATTCTACTTTCCACAACGTGAAAGCAACGCAGCTCAACCCAAAATACAGGCGCAGGCGCTTCTGTCCATTAAAGCAGCTGCAGGTGTGGCTCTACACAGAGAACATACTGCAGCTGCAGGGAGCACTGTAGCTGGCTGAGGCAAAGATATCTATTAAGTATAACGATGTTACCTTCCTTCAACTGTCCCATCCTATTAAACCAGAGTATTGTATTTCGCCAGATTTAAACATGTATTAAAAAAACCCCCAAATATTTGAATCCCAAAATTGAAACTCGAATACCAACCCACCGAACGAATATTCGAATATTCTGGTCCAGCCCGACTCCTCCAGTATAGCTGCAGATTGCTTGCAAATTGACATCTGTAAAAAAGAATAATAAATGCCTTTTGTCAGCGTGCCACTGTATCTGCCTCGCCATTTCTTTCTCACCTCCATCGCATCCAAACTGACTCCCTGCAGCGAAGTGTCACTCTGCCTGCTGTGCACTATTTTATATAAGTAAGGATTCTACATATATTACATATTAAAGCCCATTTTTACTTTCTCTGTGCTTTACCATGAAAAACAGCCTGTTAGAATCTCAGTCCTGGCTTCTCAAACTAATAGATCCCACCAGCTGCAGGCTCGCTATACACTGCCCTGCGCCAGAGTACTTCCAAGCATTCAGTTTTAATGCATCTCTTTGTCATACACGTATAGTGTCGCAAACCGTCCCACAGAAGTCCTCCCGTTTGTGAAATCTCTGGCGTGGCACGCTGAAGAACTTCAGGCAGCGCGACACTGATACACACACCCTCGCGCAGGCTGCAGATGGCTGTAGTATGTCTAAAATAAAAGCGTGCATCTATTTCAGGCAACGCCAGTCCAGTAATAGCACAGGCGGTGAGGAGGAGGGCTGGCCCCACGTTGTAATTGCAGCCTTGTCAATTGCTGCTCTCACTTTCCACTCATAGAAACGCACACGCACACACACACACACACACACACACACACACACACACACACACACTCAACCACAGACATACAGCAGGGGAGTTGTTGGCAGGGGTGCCTGTATCAGTTTTCAGCGACCTAATAATAGATGCCTTGTGACTGAATGTGTTCACACACACACACACACACACAAACATATGCATAACAGAGAGACAGGTTGTGTGTTCATATATCATTTGTGTGTATTAGTGTTGTGTGTTTCACTGTATTTTGCCTGTGATTTTGTAGTCTGCGTCAGCATGGACGTTTCAGGTGGCAAAGTGTTGTCTCTCCGTCTGTTACTGACCATGTTAACAAGAATCTCTAAACTAGATTTTTATGGAACCTCATTAAAACTGAGCATGTTGCACATGCACCAGAAAACCAAGGCCAGAGAGTAACATACATCAATCAATTAAAAGAATACCTGCACTTAAGGGAAATCCCAAAGATTAATACCATGAGGACCTTGTAAGGGCTTCAGTAGTACGTTCTTCCTGTGTTGTCATTGTTATGTGCTACGCGAGTGAAACAAGTGGTTGTGGCTGATATTGTTAGTGATTTCCTTTCCTGTTTTTTGCTGAATCCAGGGCCCTGCTGGCGCCTGGCACAAGCCGGTTCACGGCCCAAAACGGGGATTTCGGTCTGCTCCACTGTGAGCATCTGGCAGAAACAGGGATTTAACACGCCTAAGATTCTATACAAATAATGGGTCACAATGCAAGGAGCCTTATGGTCCACCCTTTTGGTTTCTAACTGCTGACTCCAGCTACCCTCCTCTACGCGAATATTAATGAGTGCCTGGACATCCTCATTTGTCCAGCAAGCAGTCTATATCGTTGTTCTTTTTTAAAGTAGCTCAATACAGACACAGTAGTACCAGGCAACTAATTAGTCAGAGGCTTAAGCTAGATGTGCATTTAATACCTCCAAAAATATCGGAATCATAAACAAACATTGTTAGGTCGTTGTTGAGCAAAGTGATTTCCTTTATTGATTAATCTGCCGATTATTTTATCATTTGGTCTATTGAACGTCAGAAAATAGAGCCCAATGAGAAGTCTTCAAATGTCTTGTGTTGTCCGAACAACACTCAAACGTTGATTTACTGTAATGTACTGTAAAGACAAGAAAACCAGCAGATTTGCACATTTAAGAAGCTGGAACCATCAAGTGTGTTTGACATTGTTGTTTGAAAACTGACTGAAGCTATTAACTGATTATCAATTATCATCAGTTTCCCAATCATTTTCTGCCGATCAACTAATTGATTAACCGACTGATCGTTTCAGCTCTAGCTCTCAGACTTTTTGTATCACCTGGGAATTTCTTTTGTGTTGTAACTCAGTCCTGTTGTTCTGTACAAATGTATTTGCTTGTGTTTTCTTTGTCATGGATGTGTTGTCATATTGGTAAATGGATTTCTGAATTATTCAGTGCTTTGCCAATTTGCAGCGTTTTTTTATTCTGTGTTAAAGTGGTGAAATTGTTTTGTGTTGTCTATTTTTGGGTTGTGTGGGGTTTTACATCACTTTACATTCAGATGGAGACACTGGTCCATTGGCCATTGCTCTTTCTGTGCGAACGTTAGTTACGTAGCGTAACGCCAGACTCTAGTTGGTATAGGCTTCTCATTCTGAGGTATCGCTAGTGGGATAAGGGCGAAACAGGATGCGGTCCATGCCCCACTGGGTCCATCGGGTACCCACAAGCACAAACACACGGCAGCTTCACGCGAAATCAATAACCAGTCCTCACCTCACCAATGCGTCGCGGCCCAATGGAGCGTCACAGTACATCACATGCGCACAGACGGCACAGAGACAGTACAATACCTGATACTCACCACCACGAGGGGACGAAACAGCGTAAAACCCTGCTGCTGTGAGAAGGGAGGCCATGGTTACGCACTGTAACAGTCCAGCAGAGAGCCGAGTAGGAGAGAAAACAGCTCCCCGTGCACCGCGAGGCATGAGGGGGAGCGCACAGTTAAAGCAAAAACTTACATACTGGTCGTATGTAAGTATCGTTCTTGCAACTGCATTTAGAACATTGTAGAACAGTGTAGCTTAACCATGTCGTGTGATATTCAGCTCCTTCAGCACACTTTAAGAACAAACATTACTGGGACCACTACAGAAAATTGCAGATGAAAATTTAATATCCAGAAATTCCCATTATAGACGCCACCGGCTATCTGTGTAACAATTTGGACACAATATAGCACACTGACCATACACGATCCAGCCATGTGCTAGGTTTTGACCCAGTCCTATTCTCCATACAGTTGTAAAATCTAACTATTAAGTAGTAGATTCGACCTCAGCTGGCAGTTTTTTTTGACTGAAAGGCTGTAAAAATGTGTTTTTAAGGTGCACGCTACATTTCCCTGTCTCCTCTTTCTGTTCCCATCGTAGGTGATTAACGTGGATGGCAGTAACAGACAGACTCTGCTGGAGGACAAGCTGCCTCATATCTTTGGTTTTACCCTGCTGGGTGATTACATCTACTGGACTGACTGGCAGAGGCGCAGCATTGAGAGGGTCCACAAAGCCACGGCTGTACGAGAGATCATCATCGACCAGCTGCCAGATTTAATGGGGCTGAAGGCCACCAAAGTGACAGAGACCTACGGTAAGGGGGACAGGTTAACAGGTGAATTCTTCACAGCAGCAGAACACGCTGAACAAAAGCTGGGAAATAAATGGTGAACCTCTCCCTCCTTCGCTCGGTGTCCAGGTACAAACGGCTGTGCGGTGGATAACGGCGGATGCAGCCATCTGTGTTTCTGGTGTCGGCAGGCTGTCAGCTGTGCCTGTCCCATGGGGATGGAGCTCCTTTCAGACCTGCAGACCTGTGTGGTACCTGAGGCCTTCCTGCTCTTCACCAACAGGTAGCAAAAAAACCCTGATCACTATTCCACTGTTCCTGTTAACCCGCTGCTAGTACATGTTCTATCCATGTTCTCCATGTAGGCTACATTTAAAAATATATACATAAGTAAAAAACAATGACAACAACGAGTACAGGGACACAAAACACCTGAATGACTACCGTTCCCTGCTTCCTAGGTGAGGCTCCTACCTTTCTTCAGGTAGCGTCTATTCAAGTCCGATTTCAGTCTTACATGAGTCTCGAAAATGTTTTTGTTATCTCGGACTCCACTTGGTCTAGTGGGTGATTTGCATCTTGCGTCTTGGTCTGAGCCAGTGCTCCCGGCTATTACAGGTTGATTGTTTTACACAGGAGGCATTTCAGCCGCGTTACTCAGGTTATCCTGCACGTCTGACGGAAGCGATACGCTTCTATTTTAAAAAATAAAGCTGTCTGCACAGGCCACGTAACAGCTTGCATTGTGCTCGCACGTAAATGCGACTCGAAGCGTACGTTTATTCTTTTAGGAAGTCGATCTTCTTACGTTTACACGCGTGACTGCACTGACTGTGTGTTGGGCTGCCAAACCCCCGGGTGACCTACACCCAATACTGCGCCCGAATGCATCCTGTGTAGACACAAAAGGCAGACTGAAGCTGCTCTGCTAACGTGCTGCTCACGCTACGCAGCCTGTGTAGACATTGTGTACCATAGAGTTCTCCATAGAGGGTCGTAGTTCTTTAATATCACCTTAACTGCAGGTCAAGTGTGTCTTTGCCATGCAACAACTATGCATCCTCTTTTTAAATGTGTAGGGCAGTTTTGTACAGGCGTGTGGAAAGATATCAGACTTCTCATAGTTACCTTTTGTGCAAGAGTGTTTTGTTTCTGATGGAATTACATATTGTTTCTAAGAGTAGTAATCACAACATAAGCAAATAATGCGACATTTACGCAAATTCCGTTTTTCGATGCTCTCATCACATTTCAAACCTTTCGAAAAAATAAAAAAAATGAGTTTTATCATAGCGAACTCCCCCTATGAACAACGGTGAGGCAAACGTATGAATTATGAATGGCCACTGTCTTGACCATAGCCTGTATGGTCTTGACTCGATTTCCAAATTGCTCGAGCTAGAACGTGTCGCAGCCTAAGTGATATTGATTACAGCCCTGCCTTTCTATGACTCTGAACAGGAATAAAAGTCAAAAAAATTAATGACTTAGTGTTGGTAAGGTCTTAACTTGGATTGCATGTTTGAATTTGCAAATATTTAAGCAAACATTGTCTCTTGGTCTTTTCTCCTCAGGGACAACATCAGGAGTATATCTTTGGGTACCAACAGCAACGACGTGGCTATTCCTCTGACAGGAGTTAAAGAGGCCTCGGCTCTCGACTTTGACGTGTCTGAAAGGAGAATATACTGGACAGACATACAGGCCAAGGTGAGCTGGGCTGGAGAAATGTGCTGAAGTTTGAGTTTGAATTTAAGTTTGTGTCAGATTAAAGGTGGGGTATGCACTTCTGGAGAAATTGAGTCCCATGACTTAGAGCAAACAACAACACAGGAAGTACCATAACTAACCTTAGCTATGTTGTGGGTGAGCAAACTGTCCCTACAGAACAGCCAGAGAGGGCGAGGTGTTTCCCAGAGCAGCACAGCAGCTCACAGCTCTCCTGCTGCTGTAGCTAACATCACAACAGAATATCTTGCCAAACTAGAAAGGAAGCTGGATGTCGACATTTAAAGTTACCTGACACACAAGTCATGGCTGGAATAGTGTTGTGTGTCTCGGTCCGAGCCACTTTGTTTGTTTTTCCCCATTTACAGAGCAGGGCTGAGTACAAACACTGGAGGTTTTTTTCAGCGCACAAACTGAGATATTCACTGAATTCTACAAAAAGTTGTGTATTGGATTAGAATCACATATGCAACCTTTAAGTTGACACGTACACAATTTTTGATTTATGAAGTTGTATTTAAAAGGACTTGGGTTTTCTATAAAAATGTATGTTACATCATTTTGTCAGAGTACATGTTGTGGGATGTTTGTTGTTTATATTTCTTGACCTTAGTTTGACAGGGTATTTATTCATTATTTAGGATTTTGGTCATTTCAGGACTTGAACTATGATGACGAAAGGAAGTAAATTTTAATTTATATATACAAAGTGCTTTACAACAGGATAAAAGGTTCGCACACAAAACAGAATAGAGTACATGAGTGAAGCACAAAAACACTTAGAAAAGAGATGGGTCTTCAGCTGTGACTTATAATATCCAAAGGAGTTTCCAGACCTGACTCCCAGGGGGAGACTGTTCCACAGCCTGGGACCCTGCACAGCGAACGCACATCCCCCTCGAGTTTTCAGTCTTGAACGAGGTACAAGTAGCAGGCCTCATGCAGAGTGGTTCAATAATATGCTCTGGAGCAAGATTATTGAAAGCTTAATAAATGAGGAGGAGGATCTTGAACTGAATCCTAAATTTAATTGGGAGCCAGTTTAGTGACATCAGAACCGGGCTGATGTGAAAGTGATATGAGGTTTTGGTGAGCAGTCTAGCTGCAGAGTTTGGCGCTAACTGTAACAGGGCAACTGCATCTTGACTTAGGCAGGAATACAGAGCATTACGGTAGTCTCAGCTGGTAGGCAGAAATGACGGCTCGGGTTTTGGCGAAAAGTTTTATAATTCTGGCCAATGAACTAAAGTGTTGGAGGTTGTTAGAGACCTGATCTGGGGCGAAAACCAACTTTGCTTTTTACTGATTTAGTTGAAGAAAAGTTAGACCTCCAGACATATCGGCCAGACACTTGTGCAGAGTAGTTTAATTTGAGAGATCACCAGGCCTAACGGATAAGTAGAGTTTGTGTATCATCACGGTCCATAACACTGAAAAAACACACAGACGAACTGACAGATAAAGTGCCCTAAGGGGAACATATATAATGAAAATAAAATGGGTCAAAGGAGCACAGGTGGACACCTTGTTATCAGCAGATCCAAAACATTTGCGGTTGAATAAATAAAATCAGTTTGGTGCCACACCCGCTAACCCAACTCATTTTTCTAGTTGATCAATTTAAGTAGTGTGGTCAATAGTGTCAAGGGCTGCAGAAAATATATAAGAGAAATAAAATTGCAACCTTACCATGGTCTAACTGCATAAGAATGTCAATTGTGACCCTTAACAGGGCTGTGTTTGTGACGAAAGCCTGATTGGTATCTATCAAATGTCATTTTCTTCCACCAGTTCCAGAAGTTGCTTGGAGACCAATTTTTCTAAAATCCTAATATAAAGGGTAACGTAGAAATAGGTCAATAGTTTGATGCTATGTGTTTTCTTTAAGGAGCGGTTGAACTTCGGCCAAGTTAAATGATTCAGAGACATGGTCTCATGGACATGCTGACTGGTCCATTAATGCTAAGAAGGAGGCTCGTTCCCAAAAAAAAGGTTACAATTGTCGATAAAGAACACATTGTGAGATGGACAGGCTGACTGCAGCCATGTGTGGAGAGAGAGCGCAGTTGGCTAAAACGTCAGATACCCTTGCCCAACGTGGGAATAGGGCCTGAGGTTTTGAGTTTGTTAAAAAGACGGTTAAAATCCATTTTTAAACTTCAGACTGGTGCTTGCTGGTGTCGTTCGTGCCAATATGGATGACAGCATTGTGAACAAGTGGGTGTTTGCTGAGAAGGCACGGGTTCTCCTGCATGACGTCTACAAGTTTCGCACCTGGTAGGCAGTGAGTCACTGCAGATTTTGATTTAATGTTTTACAACGGAATCACCGACGATCAGGGACGTAATGTGCGGTGGTGGCTTGCTGTGAGAAGATGTGGACATGTCCGCCAGCTGGTTCTGACAGAGTGCATGAAGAAGGGCGGACAGAGTAGTGGGCGGGAGCCCACCGCAGTGCGCTGGTTTGGGGTTGGGAGGGGTGCTCAGGTATGGCTGGTGGACGGATCGGGGTGAGCTGAGGGGCCTACGGGACAGCAGGAGAGGTGGCGAGAGGAGCCGGGAATCCACACTCAGAGGGAAGTCCTCCAGGTCCAGAAGGTCGTATTTATTTTCCAGCTGGATGTTAGAGCGAGGAGGTGCAGGAGGAGAGGGCCCCCCTCTCCTGCTGCGAGCGCCGACCAGCTTCCAGAACTCTTGATGGGAAGGAGTGGAGCTGACCAGCCGAGCCATCTGACACAATGACCAGAGGAGGTGGATCAGCAGCAGGAGAGCGAGCGACGGTACCAGCGGGACAGTGGCATCAGGCTCACGGGCACAGGTTGAGTCAGCTTGTGATGGTGTCCAAATGTTTCACTGCTTCCTGGATCTGGTACAGCGTGGAGGTTCTTTCACTGGGCGCATTTTGAATTGAATAACTATATTTTGAATTGAATAACTAACATAATTAGTTTTGCATGACGAAAGTGAAGTATAATGTGGATGCTTTGTGCTCCATCGCCCAGAGGCTAACTAATGTTAGTGGAGTGGAGCACCGGACTCAAGCCCTAACCAACAAGACAAGCTGACCAAATCACACTGCAGCACTTTACAAAACTCCCAGCCACCTCTGCTCAGGGGAAGAAAATAACATGATCCACAATCCGTTGCATGTCAAAAGATCTGCGCCTGTGCAGCGTTTTGGATGACAATTTTAACAACCGGTGTAACAGAGGCAACGGACTCAAATGTACGACTCACGGACCAGGAAGTTAAGAAACCGTCTCGACTTGCCAGATTTCAAGGTCTGTACACAGGGAAACAGTCAAGAGTGGATAAACAAATCCAAACAGGAGTAGGCTAGAGACGAGTTCAGCTACAGGCAGAAATCAAAGAACGAGAAAACACTGCACAAGGAGACGAAGGCTGGAACGGGCGAGACGAAGGTACAGCAACAAACTGGCACCGAGTGAGGGGAACAAAGTAAAACAGACCACATACTCTAGGGGAGTGGAGACCATACGCCGCAGGTGCAAAAGATGAGGGCGGGGCATGCAATCAGAACTGGGGGGTGACACTCGAGGGCAGGAAGTGAAGTCATCTGAAACGAGAGGAGAGGTGAGTAACAGAACAAAGCAGAGAGAAAGCGATGAAAACAAAGATGACAAGGAAACACATGACCTAAGAGGCAGGGCGGGATCTGTCAACAATGGCTTTCGCCAGTACTAACGTTGCAGCAGAGCGTTGTTCTGGAGATGTAGTGTAGACATTAATACCAACACAGTAGACGAAATTGGGAGTTTCCTCATGTTGAAAGGGAATTCTGTCTTTCGGTTTTCCTCTCACTCACTCCGCTCTCAATCCTTTCTCCTTCTCTCAGACAATCAGCAGAGCATATATGAATGGCAGCTCTGTAGAACATGTCATAGAGTTTGGATTAGACTACCCAGAAGGCATGGCAGTTGACTGGATGGGTCGTAACATCTACTGGGCTGATACAGGCACCAACCGCATCGAGGTGGCCCGACTGGACGGCCAGTACCGGCAGGTTGTGGTCTGTAAGGATCTCGACAACCCACGCTCACTGGACAACCCGCGCTCACTAGCACTGGACCCAGCTAACGGGTAAGAGTGGGAACTACACCATTGGAAAAACTGGTTGATATATTGGCCAAATGTGCTAAATTGTGCAAAATGTACAGCCTGATAATTTGACTTCCCTCATATTATTTACCTGCTCTTAATGTCTCACTTTCAACATGGTGTGTGAAATACACCATAGCTGCAAACAGCTGATAACAACAGTTTGTGGAGCACGTGCTTCACTGTCGGAGACCTGTATTATGCTGGAGGTCCACGCGTTTCAAGGGTATGAGTATGCCAATGACTTCATGTTGCGTGTCTCTTCACTCTGTCTGAGGTAGTGAGAGTGTAGCGATGTCATTGAGCTGGTATGTAGGTACAGCCCGCGTCCCGCCTCTTTTCCCCCGTAACCTCCAGCTGAGAGAGGGATGATGCTATTAAACCTGTTTAACAAGGCTGACATTATCATTGTTCATCCCAAGCCAAACGCCCCCGAGACACTCTGGTCTGCCTCTGTGTGTTTGTATGAGCCTTAAGTACCTGTGCCAGTAGTACAGTCACTCACTTGGTGATGTCTTGATGAGGGCATGGCCCAGAGCTGTCCACACACTTTTCTGGAGGCATCTGATGTCATTTTATGATCACATGCTCACACATTAATAAGACAAAAAAACATTGTTTTCTTTTGTAGAACTTTACAAAACAAATGTAATAAAAAAAACAGATTTTACAGAAACCACTGTAACTGTTTTACATACAGAGATGGATAGCTTGCCCGTGTGTAGCCCATGCTGAAATAGTATTGTGTCTCCACAGCTACATGTACTGGACAGAGTGGGGAGGTCGACCTCGTATAGCTAGAGCCTACATGGATGGCAGCACCATCACGACCCTTGTGGATAAAGTGGGCCGGGCCAACGGACTGACCATTGACTATGTAGACCATCGACTCTACTGGACTGACCTGGACACATGCATGATTGAAAGCACCAACATGCAAGGTTTGGACACATGCACCGACATTCTATCATCCAGGCAGTTACCACGCATGAACAATAACACGACAAACCGCACTTCTTTGTAGATATAAAATGCACACCTAAATAAGAAACTTAAATAAAAAAACACACAAAGTAGTGGGTGCGGTTTGCCTTTGTACACTCGGAATAGATTGGGTTTTTAAAAATGTAAGCTCATTGGTGTAACCTAATGTGTGTTATTTGCCTAATCTTTAGACTGCAGTGGAAACGCACACAACAATGAGCTGAAAACTAGTTCCTGGGGATAAAGGTTCTGGGTACTTTTGGTGGAAAAGCAGCTTTTGTTACACAACCTCTGAATAGTTGCTGCGTATTTGTGGAATATTGTCGAAAAAATTCCTATCTACTTTAGTGTACATAAAAAATAAGTCTTACTATATCTTCAGGGACAGTGGGAAATATGACCAACAGCAGCTGATGCACATCAGCAAGTTGACTACAGCTAATCAAGACTTTCTTACTATCATTCCACCACAGAGTGCCAATTATTTACGCTGTCACTTCATTTTGTGTTTGCCAGACTAATCTCTAAAACTAATGGTTGGATATGCTTGAGATTTGCTCATGCTCAGAAAAGGGAAAACATAATGATTTTGGGGACTTTATGACCTTTCCACTAGTACGCCATCAGGCCAACTCAGTTGTCATTCGAGTGATTCTCCTGACTCCAAAGTTTGCTCTGCACTACATATGCTGCCATCTACATTCCAAACTATTACTACTAAACCAGTTTTTCTTTTGATGTTTTTGTCACTCATACATTAATTGCAGGCTTCAATTCTGATGATGTACACACACCTAATCTACATTTACTTGTATACAAATCTGTCATGAAGGTGAAACTTGGCTTGATGCTTGGATGATGACATTGTTGTAGCTGATGGCAAGACAAAGACAGAGCCCTTGAGCAGCTGTATCGATGTTCTCTTATCTTCTGCAGGCCTTCAGAGGGAGATCATAGTAGAGGACCTCCCTCACCCCTTCGGTCTGACTCAGTATCGGGATTTTATCTACTGGACAGATTTTAACCTGCGCAGTATTGAACGGGCAGACAAACGTAGCGGACTCAACCGCACTGTGGTGCTACAGGTATGGAACCGGTTTATATTCATCACTAAAACTGGGCCTAAAATAGCCAAAGATACTGAGCTTTACCGCTGTCACATCACTGTGTCCTCAGGGCCAGCTGGAGCTGATGCTGGACATCCTGGTGTTCCACTCCTCCCGTCAGGAGGGTACCAACGAGTGCTCCCACAACAACGGCAACTGTGCCCACCTTTGCCTGGCCACACCTGCTGGTGCCCAGTGCCTCTGTGCCTCCCACTACACTTTAAACCTTGATGGACGAAACTGTAGCTGTAAGTACAGAGCTGCTGGGATTCAGAGAGAAGCACTGTGGTTTAGCGGCAGAGGGGGTCGTCCACTGATTGGAAGGTCGGTGGTTCGATCCCGGCTTCCCCCAGAAACACATGTGGGCAGTTAGCACCTGTCATCAGTGTATATGATATGTAGTGTCCACTTTGTGTGAAGTACTTTGAGTAGTTGGAAGAGTAGAAAGATTCTATACAAGTACAGTCCGTTTACAAGCATGTCTGGGAACGGAATTGGTTTGAATACCAGGACCGGCTGTAAAAGCGAGAACAACCCCACCTCACCAACCTTTAACAAGTGTAATTGAGGTGACTTTTATTTATATACACTATATAATATAATTCCATCTGTTCACCACTCAGCTGCTCCTACTTTCTCTTTTTAACATGAATTAATTGTTGCTTCAAACTCGATTCAAAGTTTGTCCACTAATAATATCCAGGGCGGATGTGATTAGATCCTTCAAATGGATTAATCCATGCAAGGCACCTAGACCAGATGACATCCATGGCCAAGCTCCCAAGGTGTGTGCAGATCAACTGGCAGATGTCTTCACGTCTCTCTTTGCTCAAGTCTGTAGTTCCCACATGTTTCAAGAAGACCACCATTGCCCTCTGCCTGAATGATAACCACCCAGTAGCCTCCGCCTCGCCTCCACCATCATGAAATACTTTGAGCTGTTAGTCATCACCCTAGCCCTCCACACTGGCCTCTCCTAGCTCGACCAGAGGAACACATTCTGCATGTGAGAATGCTGTTCATTGACTGTACTTCTGCATTCAATACCATTGTGCCCTCCAAGCTCGCCATCAAGCTCAGAGAGCTGGGACTCAACACTGCCCTTTGATCGGATCCGGAACTTCCTGGCAGCAGACCCCGAGCTGTGCAGATGGGCAGCGCCACATCCTCTACCCTGACTCTCAACACCAACAACCCCCAGGGCTGTGTGCTCAGCCCTCTCCTGTACTCTCTGTTCACGCATGACTGCGTGGCCACCCACAGCTCCAACACCATCAAGTTTGCTGACGCCACGACAGTCATCGGACTGATCGCTGCTGTCGATGGCTTAGAGAGATGAGGTCAGAGTCCTGACATCTTGGTGCCAGGACAACAACCTTCATCTGAGCATCAGCAAAACAAAGGAGCCGATTGTGGGCTACAGAAAGCGACAGAGAGATTAGATCAACGGAAATACGGTGGTGAGAGTTAGCAGCTTCAGGTTCCTCCGGGTTCACGAGGAAATGACCTGGACTGACCACATCAACTCCGTCTCAAACAGCAAGACAATGGCTCTTCTTCCTCCGCAGGCTGAGGAGGCTCAACATGGGCTCGAGGATACTCTGAAACGTCTAAAGATGCACCATTGAGAAAACCCTGACAGGCTGCATCACCACCTGGTGTGGCATTTGGACCACCCTCAACCATAAGGCTCTACAGAGGGTGGTGAAAAATGCGCAGCACATGGCCAGGACAGTCTAGCCATCCATGGAGGACCTCTACACCCAGCGGTGTAGGAAGAAGGCCCACATGATCGTCACCCCAACCACCCCAGCCACAAACCGTTCTGCCTGCTGCCATCCGGAAAACGGTACCGCCGCAGCAGGACCGGCGCCCCCAGGCTCAGTGACCGCTTCGTCCCTGAGGCCGTAAGACTTGAACGCTCGAGCTCTCGAGCTCATTACTGTCACTTTACTCGTACCATATTGACGTGATTTGTATTTTACTCTGTGAGGTGACCTTGGGTGTTGTGAAAGGCACCAATAAATTAAATGCAGTATTATTATTATTATTTACCTTTGTACTACTATTACGTAATGGTGACTACTTTTTTATATCTCCATTTATATATATTCATTACTACAGGTACATATATGTATGTGTGTAAAGTTTTTTTAATACCTGTTTACAAGCTGTATAACCATCAAAGCATATGTATTTATCAGTGCACTGCCTGTCTTACCTGTCCACAACCTGCATACCACAGTATTATATTTTATTTTATATAAATATTATTTTATATTCTTTTTTTAACTTCTGCACTGATTTATGTCTTATGTCTTAGATTCTTTATTTACTTGCATGATTTTCTTGCATATCGTTTGAGCATTGTTGGAGGGAACCTGAGAATTAAGAATTTCATTGCCAACGACGGTTTCACTGTAATTGAGAGTAGAAGAAGGAGGTTTAACACAATAAAAGCACATCCATAGAGGAAGCTTAAATGCCATTATTTCTAACATCACTGAGATTTGGTAACACTTCTCTCCTTATGAAGCATATAGAAATGGCAGAAAGTTGTTAAATAATTGTTAATGTTCATGTAAAATAATTTTTTTTTAACTACAGAAAAAACTATTTGGCCAAAGGTTCCACCTTTAAGACTTATTTTTCAGCTAATATTGTGAAGGTCTGGAAATTAGTGTAGGTATTCTGAAACAAGACACAGTGAGGTAGGAAGATCACTGTACTTTTACCAACAAAACTTCTAAAAGATTCTAGAGATCCTTTAAATAGGCTGGTTTATATTGGAAACAGATGAAATGATTTCAGTTGTTTTAAAGGTTCAGGTACTTATAACAGTTCACAGTTGAGTTGCAAAGCATCAACAGTGAGATGGGTGGAAATGTGGCCCCTGTTTAAGGGGTTTCCCTGCCTTTCTGCTGCCATGCAGCTTTAGTTGGGAGTCAAGAACAAATGGAACAGAAATGACTGAAGTAAAAGGATTAACCTCATTTGCCTCTATGTGAAAATCTGCCCCCACACACACACATTCACACACACTCAAAGACTGTGAAGTCCAGCATACTCCTGCTGTTTCCAAAGAGTGGAGGCACCCCACACTCCCTCAGCTTTTGGGACCATCATTCAGAGAGGTTTCCGATGTTCTAATGGCATGATGTGAATGTGTGTTGAGGCTTGCCGAGGCTTTGTCTTTGTATTTCACAATCTGCATTGAGCAAACTTCAGCCTCCTTTTTGCCAGAGACAGCGCTGTGTTCTCCCAGCGTGCTCACTCCTCTTAATTCCTTCATCCACCCCCCCCCCGTCCTCTCTGTCTGCAGCACCCTCTAGTTTCCTGCTCTTCAGTCAGAAGGCCAGTATCAGCAGGATGGTTTTGGGAGAGCAGAGTCCTGACATCATCCTGCCCATCCACGTTCTGAGGAACGTCCGAGCTGTCAGCTACGACCCGCTGGACCGGCTGGTCTACTGGCTGGACGGACGGCAGAACATACGCAGGGCCAGAGACGACGGAGCAATGGTAAAAATTAATACATTCAACATAAAGAAGTAAAAAGTCTGCACAATCCTATACATTTGTTGCTTTAACCGTTGCTGTAAACGCATCGGGCTTAAGAGTTACATGTCAACGAATTAGCCAACTAGTTACAGAAAAATGGTATTCAATGTCAAATGAACAATGAACATTTTCGAAATTCGAATATGTTATGTACCAGTCGTTGGTGATGGGATAACATTTTTGTAGGATCGGTGAAAACAAGCGCAAATGGGGAAAACCTTTTGTGGTAGGAAATGGCTGGGGCTTTGTCAAGCTTCACATGACTTCACGTGACTTGGGTAAATATCAGAACGAGTCAAATGTTGAAGGTGCGACCTGGCTGTGTTTGCCTCCAGTCCTCCATGATAGTGAGCAGCAGTGTTCAGCCAGTGGACAACCAGCTTCATGACCTGAGCCTGGACCCCTACAGCCGCCACATTTACTGGACCTGTGAGACCACCAACACCATCAACGTCCAGAGGCTGGACGGAGACAACGTAGGCGTGGTCCTGAAGGATGACACTGACAAGCCACGGGCCATAGTGGTCAATGCTGAGAAAGGGTGAGCTCATTTCTATTTGGTTATTTTGGTTACATTAAGATATGTTATAATCTGTGTATGAAAGGTCAATTTCTGGATGCCTACGGGGTAGTGATTAGGGTATTTGATCCCATAGAGGCTCAACAATTATAGCCAAAGATAGCCTAATATTGCTGTTTGACATAACTTCAGACTTGGGCTGCAGCTATCCATTATTTTACTAATCGATTATTCCACCGATTAATCAGATAACAAATACCTTTGCTTTATTAAAGAGCAATAGTAAATATGTAAAAGAGAAAATAAGAGGGGTCTCTTAAAATGAACAAATACTTGGTTTGATTTCTACATTTTTATTGCTTAAACTGCATACAATTTAATCATCTGTCAAAACTAAACCCATTTAGTAAATTTAATTGCCACATTACAGTCTGGGTTTTAAAGGAAACATGATCTGAAATGCAAAGACAAACAGCTTTTGCTTCAAAAAAAGGGTTATACACTTAAGTTACAGAACTAAGTGTCAGCCTGACTACAGCTCAGGCAGAACGGAAGCCTTGACTGTCTCTTGGTGGCGTTTGTAGGAGGCAGAAACGAGTGGACAGGAACTGTGACTGTCAGAACAACAACATGAATGAAGCTCAGGCTTTGACAAACTGCCCGCAGCATTTTATTGTCTGTGGTTAATATCTTGAACAAACCCTAGCTAACTTAGGGACCTCTTAACTAGCCACCATATAGATCTATGGAACTAGCCGTAACATATAGCCATAATTAAGGTGGCCTACGTTCTTCCCCAGCCTTCATACGCCTTGTGGCGGTCCGCTCTGTGGACTGGAGGCTTCGTGCTAAAGCACAGGTTTCGTGCTGTTGTGGTCGGCTGGTTCAGTTTAACAACAGAGTTTTCACAGACTTTGTCTCTTCTCTGAGCCCCTCGCTGTTTCTCTTTTGTAATCCTCGCTGTCAATCACACCAAAGACGCTCTGAACGTCTCTGATCTCACAGTGAGCGACAGTAATAATCCTCACAGTGCGCTGCATGTAGTCATATGGATTAAACGATGCTTCGATGCAAATCATTTCCAAGCTGGATCTTTAGTAATCGAGGTACTTGAGGAATCGTTTCAGCCCTACATCAGACTGCACCAAATACATAAAAAACGGTCTGTCCTAAGGCATTTATTAGTTTCTGAATGGGAAAGTGGGAAGAACAGTAAAATTCCTCAAAACTGTCTGAACTATCTTTTTAACCAGTTCACACACATTTAGGCTCTTCTCTGTGATCTCCTTTTGATAACTAATATTTTTTCCCTTCCATTCACTGAGCCTCCCATGATCTGTTTGGAGCCCCCCTGGGGAGGCCCACCTCCCACTTTGAAAACCTCTGCACTAAGTGATTAGAACTGTGAAGTTACTGGGTATCCCAGTGAACATAGGCAGTAGCAATGTCCTATAGAAATGTGACTGTGTCCCCCCTCTGTAGGTACATGTATTTCACCACAGTGCAGGAGCGCTCAGCTAAGATCGAAGGAGCCAGTCTGGATGGCACAGAGAGGGAGTCTCTGTTCACTACTGGTCTGATCAGACCAGTAGCTCTGGCTCTGGACAATGAAATGGGAAAACTGTTCTGGGTCGACGCCGACCTCAAACGCATCGAGAGCAGTGACTTGACAGGTGAGTTAAGATAAACAAAAATGTATAAATTAATACACATTTTAATGACATGACTGAAGAGTAGAACTACCAGACATACCTGAAATGCAGAATATATACACAATATGACAAGAAATGATAGATGACTCACATCTCAAAATGATTATATAGCAGTAATAAGAGATTAAAAGATCACATGTACTGAGCCCCTTTCAGACACGCACTCCTTTACATTCATCTGATGACGGTCCCACGTGTGGAAGAAACATTCTGTATCAGACCTACTGTTTTAACTCTTCTGTATGCGTACAAACACGACGCAAGTCTGAGCCGAGCGCCGTCAGGTTAACGTGAAAGCTGCAGCACAAGGTGGAACATGCTGAGAGAGACACAAGTGAAATGCACATCCAAGATCACTGTAATGAATTTGTTATCGCAGTCGTCGTCAGTTGAATAAACCTTGAAACTCTGGGAAAGAGCCAATTTTAAGATCTGAGATTGTTCTCCGATCAGTAAAAAAAAAAAGGTTTTTCCCCTCACGGTGGGCCTGGAACAGAAGAGGTTAATTAAAGGAACCCTCGTACAACCACAGTAATGATCTGACCAGCACTCTCTCCCTATATTTTCACTTGGAATTCATGGCTACTTTAATAGATGAATATTCAGCAAAACTCTGTACATATAGGAATTAAACAAGAGTCCTGTTGGTCAATGCCTGTTCACTGTTAGATATTATAAAAGAGGCAGCACTCTAATAATGATAAATGATGAAATGGATGCGAATGTGTTGGATTTAATGTGAGAAGAGGGGCCGAGCATCCCTTGGGCTCACGATGGTCATTAATTAAGGCTTAAACGGCAAAATGAGTTTTAAAATCCATCAGCTCATGATATTTTTAACTCACCGCTGCCTCGTTCTCTTTTTCTGACTCTCTAAATGTGCCCTTAAATGGACTTATTGGAATGTATTGGCTTACTGCAGTTATAACAGTATCTGTCAGTAAGAAAGACATGTCAGGACAAAAGAGCCAAAGATGTGTTTGAGGTTAGAATCATTGCGCCTCATGCAAGAACATTTTTGTGTTCTTATCCTAAACCTGTCTTACTTTTCTGTGAGGTTTGCAGTTTTAAGTTGGATTCGCCAAGCTCTCCTAACTGGACAAACTTGTTGGGAATCGCTCATTTCAACTTGATGAGTTCCATTAGTGCCATGTAAGACTACCTGTCCCGCTACATTTGTATTTCAAGTTTCATCCACAAAAATGTTACCAGAGGGTGAAGCGAAGACGTTGACACAGTAGAGCTTCAAGTCCTGACACATTTAGCTGTGTCTCCAGTAGAATTAGAGGACCCGGAACAGTTACATATTATAGTGCAGCTGCTAACAATGCGTCGTCAGAGCAGAAGTAAAGAATGGGTAGTTTGACATGAAGTTCGATGCTGAAAAACGTCTTTCTAAAGCAAAGCGGTCCATTACAGGATCGGTGCCTGCAGCATCGGATGAGGATGAAAACCATGAAGCAGCTGTCGGACTGAGGCCATTTTCAGCATCTACTGAACTGTAGAAGCTGCTGTGCCAAAATATGCCAATAAATAGGATACAATCCAAAAAACCTCAGTCAATTGGCAGCCATGGTCTGGACCACTCGTGAATTTCCTTTTGGGGTGTTTTTAAACTTTCAGATATCCTTATCTGTATCAGCTAAGCTTCAGAAGTCCAGAATGGGTCGGCGTATACTATTTTCATATCCTTATGACATCATTCCACCTCCCCCAGGAGCCAATCGCATTGTCCTCCAGGATTCCAACATTCTCCAGCCAATGGGGCTGACCGTTCTGGGGGATCATCTGTACTGGATCGACCGGCAACAGCAGATGATAGAGAGGATGGACAAAATGACCGGAGATGGGCGCACACGCATACAGGGACGGATATCGTACCTGACCTCCATCCATGCTGTGGAAGAGATGGATCCACAGGAGTTTGGTATGGCCCGCTGCCTCTGGCTGTCGCGATTAGTTACCATACACAAATGTTCTCATGTGTAAGTCATGTGTAAGTCGCTTTGGATAGCGGAAGCGTCTGCTAAATGACTAAGTGTAAATGTATACCGAGTAGATACTTTAATAGGGCTTTACTGAGGTAGCGGTTTGGCAGGAAAGTGTGTGCCTCTTTAGTAATAATGGTTTCTTCTCTTTAGCATCCCACCCTTGTTCCCGTGACAACGGGGGCTGTTCTCACATCTGCATTGCTAAGGGTGACGGCACACCTCGCTGCTCCTGTCCCATGCACCTGGTGTTACTGCAGGACCTGCTGCACTGTGGAGGTGAACAACAAACCACACCGGCAGGAGCATGATTTACCC
>CM022474.1:31392893-31467781 GCA_011952105.1 Coreoperca whiteheadi
CCCCCGCCCGGGGGGTTCCGCCGGGGCCTCCCCCCGTGGGGGGGGAAAAACAAAACCCCCCCGGCGGGGGTTGTTTTTCCCCCCCCCCCCCCCCCCCCCGCTTTTGTACAGAGTGTTGTTTGTATTCTTGTTTTCTAACTACATGGTAAAATAATACAGGCAGCACAGAAGAGGGGATACTGATTGTCTATAGTGTGAGCAAGGACAGTGACTGAGGTTACTGACAGTAACATGTTTGATAAAATGCTGTATAATTAACAACCTGGTGGGCTCCCGCAGTTTATGTTAACACCCCAACCCACACTAGCCCACACTAGCCCCCCCCCAGGAGCTCAAGGCTCTGATCTGTGGCCTCCAGAAGTTCAGTGTTCACTCCTTTCATCTACATTTACTGTCACATGTCTCACTGCGTCTCTCTCTCAGAGCCTCCCACCTGCTCCACAGAGCAGTTCACCTGCTCCACAGGGGAGATTGACTGTATTCCGATGGCCTGGCGCTGTGATGGCTTCCCTGAATGTGACGACAGCAGTGATGAGGAGAACTGCCCCGTCTGCTCAGCCTTCCAGTTCAAGTGTGACAAAGGAGGCTGCATCGATGCTCAAAGGCGCTGCAATGGTGAACCAGACTGTGCTGATCACTCTGATGAGCAGGACTGTGAAAGTAGGTTTGAACTGTGACCCGGGTATCAGACAGGTCTGAGAGATTATGTTAGAGCCTGCCTAAGACACCTAAGTCAACTGGCGATAACCCGTTGGGTTGTATCACTTCTTCGAGGCCCAACGTCTTAGTAAACGTTCAGAGATGTTCGGTTTGTAGGCGACTCTGGTGGTACCTCAGATATCCGGACTCGAGACTGGGTTCGAGAGCCTTCCCCGGTTTAACGAGACGGTATCGAGCCTCTTATAACCCTATAACTTTAGCCAAAACTCCAATTCAATTAAAAAAACAAATCAACTGCACATCAACACCTCTAGCAACCAAAGTCATATCAATAGCTGTAACAGCAGATCAAATGCAATGCAATGCCTTCAGGGACTAATCAAATTCAATCCAGTATCTGATTGTTGGCAACAAATCATATAATTGGCCTATAACTGTTCAATCTTACATCCCGTAGTGGAAAGTACATCCTTCTATGTCTCCTTTTTATACAGGAAACCAGGAAAAACCCAAGCTATGTCCCATATATGCTAAAAACATAAGATACAAACAAGACATTGGTCAGAGCTCAACACCTCTACGTCAAATATAGACTGGAAAGTATGTTCATTTACTGTACACGTGCTCGATACTTGGTAGGGGCTCCTGATGCTGTAATTACTGCCTCAGTTCAGCGTGGCATGGAGGGGATCACCTCAGATTCTCTATGGGGTTCAGGTCTGGTGAGTTTACTGGCCAGTCAAGCACACCATGGTCAAAAATTCCAATACATTAGATCGAAAAAGTATTTTATTAAGGATTATCTACACCTACAAACTCCATTCAAACCTTAAAATGTTCCACATCTTTCATACGTTATGGGCATTATTGAAGTTTTGAATCCCATTCCTACTATTTCCACCCTTTCCAGCTACATCAGTGAAAAGAATCCAATAATATAAAACTGATGGGCCATTCTGCCTGGCTAACACTTGAACTACATTTTACTGATAATAATGTACTTGCAATGAAGTGAATATTCTTCCACCGCTGGATATAATGGATAACTGTTGCTCAAATGGGACTGGAGGCTTCTAACATGTTAACATGTCGTAAGCAACTGACAAGGATCTGCATCTTTGTGTGTCTTAATCCCTGTTTCTTGCTGCCCTCCAGCCATCTGCCCTCCTAATCAGTTCCGCTGTAGTGACAACCAGTGTATCACTAAGAAACAACAGTGTGACAACTACTCCGACTGTCCCGACGGATCAGACGAGCTCGCCTGTGGTAAAAACATTGGAATACACATGCATTGTTTCTGGTTAATGACTTCTTTCTTAACTTCTCCTAAATGTGTCCCTGACTGTGCATCCTTCCTTGCTGTTTCTCTTCTAGGTGTAGAGTACGTGTCCCCTCCCTCCAGTGGCATCTCTAACACTGGGCCGAACACCATCGGCCCAGTCATTGCCATCATACTGCTCGTCTTCGTCATAGGTGGAGCCTATTTTGTCTGCCAGCGTGTGGTGTGTCGACGCTACAAGGGCCCCAGTGGGACTTTTCCTCATGAATACATCAGTGGTACGCCCCATGTGCCCCTCAATTTCATTGCCCCCAGCAGCTCTCAGAATGGCACCTTCCAAGGTAGGATCAGACACACAGCAGCAGCGGTGCTACACCTGCAACCTTACTCGTATGTGATGGGAATTGTAAAGCGTGAACTGCTGTGTGCAGGTATTTCCTGTGGGAAGTCTATGATGAGTTCAGTCAGCCTGATGGGCAGCAGCAGCAGTGGAGCGCCCCTCTATGACAGGAACCATGTGACTGGAGCCTCATCCAGCAGCTCATCATCTACCAAGGGAGCCTTCTACCCTCAGGTCCACACACACACACACACACACGCCACGCTGTTTGCTGTTTCCTCTCCACAGTCCGATAACACACGGATATTTTCTGCTTGTAGATCCTGAACCCTCCTCCGTCCCCGGCTACTGACCGCTCTCTCTACAACACAGAGATCTTCTACTCCTCCAACAGTCCATCCACCACCAGATCATACAGGTAACACACATCGACCAAATCCATCTCACCAGCAGGTGTGTGACAAATACGCAGCTGCATCAAGGGTTGGCCCTATTGTTAGATTACCCGTTCCACGCTGCTCGGTCAGTCAAACCTTGCTCAATTCCCAAGAACTTAATTTTAAAATCGTGGTAGAGATCCCAAGACCCCAAAAGACAGATGGTGACAGATAGATGTTCATTTTGGGTCTATGCACAAACTTGTGTATTTATGTTTGATGAAGTGGCACATTTTACGTAAAAAAACATATAGGTTTAAGGAAGAGCTGGAACAACTTGATACAGAAAATATGAAACGGCGTGACAGTGTGGAATAAGACGATGGTAAAAACCTTAGGGGAAGCGAAAGGAGAAAACTGTATCTTAGGCAGTTAAGTTACCTTCAGCTCCAATCAAAATCTAAATGTTTTACATGAGTAAATGAGTATTCACGTTCGTTCAGTAGTTCATGGAGTGGAATGTGCAAAGTAAATCTGAGCCAGTTCGTTCTAATGGCCGTGTTTCTGAGACCCGGAATAAGACTGACATGGTATTCAGATAATTAGGATGGAATGGCTCCAGGTGAACACAGCTATAGTTGAGGTATCTTTTTGACAGCTACAGTAGATTCCCTAAAAGAATCAACTGAAATCCCTGGCCAGTCAGCCTCAGGGAAAAAGTGCTGACAAAGCTAATAATAAGAACTACCACTTAAGTACAACGATACAAAAAGGTACATTAACCAACCACGTGTTAGTACATCTTTCAGTACCGTCCGACTTCCTGTCTGTAGCTCTCAGCTCCAAGCCCATTGGTTCCGACTGAAGACGTGAACTTTAAAAACTACTTTCATTTCTAAAAAGCCTCAGTCGTTTTCTAAAAGCGCTGCCCACTGTAGATTTTAGCAAATGTTACTGAAACAGGAGGAAACGGTGCATTTGTTGGGGACTATTTTCAGCGGAGGAATCCACATGTGGTGCTGTAGTGAGTGTTTGGGGCAGCGGGACGGTGTGTGTGTGTGTGTGTGTGTGTGTGTCAGAATAAACTCACTGAGGTGTTTTTAATAGTTTCTGGACAATCTCAATTCACAGATCACATTTTGCCTCATGTAAAGTGAACCTGAACCCTGATCTGAACTAACCCTGTGTCTCCTCCCCATCAGACCCTACCACCCTGTCCGTGGTGTCGCCCCGCCTACTACTCCCTGCAGCACTGACGTCTGCGACAGCGACTACACCACCCACCGCCCGCCGGCTGGGCTGGTGTCGTCTGCGGGCCGCTGGAAGGCCACAGGCCACGGCAGCCACGGCAAACACAACATGTACTACATGGACCTGAACTCGGACTCGGACCCCTACCCTCCACCCCCCACCCCCCGCTCTCAGTACCTGTCCGCTGAGGAGAGCTGCCCCCCTTCCCCTTCCACCGAGCGCTCCTACTTCCACCTGTGCCCCCCTCCTCCCTCGCCCTGCACCGACTCCTCGTGACCCTCCAACAATCCCAGGAGCCCAGTGAGGAAGGGAGGGATGAAGTCCACTTGCCACAAGAACTGGCCTCGTCTGGCCTACTCTACCAGGGAAAGAACTCACATGCCGACTCCCAGCCCTGACCGGCTCACACTTGCTGCTTCATATCAGCTGGTTGGGCTCAAGTGCCTCGCTCAAGGTCCCTACGTCCCACAGTGGTCATTTCAGCATTCCAGTCATCCTGGAGCTCTCAGGGTGACCATCACCTGATCAGTTCTACGTCAGTCTTCCATGAGTCCTGCTCCAGCACTCGCTTGTGGCAGGATGAAGGTTTGAGGCCATCCCTGCCTTGCTGCTGGGTACAAAAAGGAGATGACGTGTGAGTACAGCCAAGCAGCCCCCTCTTTACTTTTCATTCCATCAAAAGACGAAAACTTCCTTTTCTTGATCACAACATTTCAAGACTTCCATCTGTCCAAATATGAGCCTAAATCCTCGCCTCGTGCTGCTCCGGCCCTCCCCTAAACCTCGTCCACATGTGCATTGAACCTACCAACTGAGAGAGTTACCAGTAGGCGTTGTGTGAAAACCACGACGACGGAAGCCAAGTCAGCTTTATTTATACAGCCCAATGTCAAAAATCACAATTTTGCCTTTTGCCTGTACAACACACGAGCCCCTCTATCCTTAGACCGCCGATTCGAACAAAGAAAAGCTACCCAAAAAACCCGAGATGTCGTGCTTCCCGCCATTTGTCTTCTCCTTCCTCACAGCGCCCTCGTTGGCAGAGCAGACTGTATATACTGTTTTATTCACGCTGGCGCCGCAGAGCACAAAGGACCGATATGAGCGGATGTATGCTTGAGTGAGTGATCGGACAGCTGTGTATGATCATGTGTGAATGTTTCGCTTGATGTAGGAAACTAGATCAATTCGTAGATGGTGACTGAATGAATGAGCGGGGGGGGGGGGGGGTGTGAAATGTTCTGGGCGTTGTTTTGAAAGTGTGTCCCTCACATTTCAAATTGGGAATTTACTGTAGTCCAACGTAGGGCCTTTTGAAGTGGTAGAGCCTTCCCGAATCAACAAAGAGACAGTGACAAACGTCCCAACATGAAATCACCACATGACAACAACATACCAAATGAACATCAATGTAAAGCTATTGTAAATATTTGTAATGAAGTCAATGATTGAGTTGTGAGAAGTGAATGCTTTTCATTGTGAATCTGAACCTCTTCCACCACATTTACTTTACCCTCATCATCCCATTTACCAAAAGTATGTTTGCTGCTATTGTGTACATACTATGACTTATAATTACACAGAATGCCCAAAATTACCCCTCTCATACTGACCATAGATCATGAAGCTATTATACGGTTAATAACTAATTATTCTAATAGCGGCTTTTGTTATTTGTACTTCTGTTTGTGTGTAGCCTTTTTATGTAAGTTTCTGTGTCGGTCGCCATGTTTGGTTGGAAGGAGTCTTTTTGGCAAATAGAAAAGTGAAAGGTTGAAAGAGTTCCCGCTGAGACATTTTGTTCAGCGCCGTCCCAGAAAAGAGCCTGAAGGTCTCGGTTTGCTTCAGACGCATCTTCCCCAGTCTGTCTCCGAGTGTCGACACGGCGACCCTGCCTGCTCTGCCCCCTCCACGCGCCTGCCCCCTGGACTGTTTCGACAGTCCCGTTAGCACTTGGTTTGAGGCCTTGCAGGTGCTCGCCCTGCTGTGGCGTTTCTATGCTTTCCCACATCAGATATCTTGCAGAAACCTCTGCAAAACCAAATGATTCACACTTTTCACCCTGCCTTTGACTACCAGGCAGATTACTATGAGAGTGTCTGTGGATCGTCATGGGCCCGAGAAGATGAATCCTAAAGACTCTGGTGAACCCTGATCTTTGCCGTTCAGAATTCTTCATCTAGTAGATGACCAAGAGGCACCGCCATGCTCCTAAGGAGCAACTTAACACCCTGTTATAGTTTGAACACGTCCCCCTTCAGATATTTAAAAAAGAAACCTGCAAATATCTAGAGTCCTCCTCCTCCATTCTATAAATTCTGGATGACCGCCAGAGACCATATGTAATATCTGGATGTCCTCGGGGGGCACGGCCCAGATCAGAGTGAAGTTCACTTTGCTTTGTACTTGAGGGACATTGAGTCAAAGTGTTAAAAATCAACTGCTGGGACCAACTTTACCTTTGGTCCCACTCCCATTAAGGCTCTAAGAATAGAACAATCATCAGCACGTTGTCTGTCCTGTCCAAAACGTTTGTATCGACGGGTGTACTGAACATTGTAGCCTCTAGGGGGTGCTATCATGGATTTGGGCCTCTTTCAAATATGTGTAGGGGTGCATGCTGTTGTCCTTGTTATTTTCCAACCTCTGAGGTCAGACAGAATTTCAATAGTCGTCATCAGGTACTGTATACAGGTACTACTAGCTTTGGACCTTATTATATTCAGCACTTATTTTTAGATTATAACAACACAGGACCTAGCAACAAAACGTGGGAAGACATTTTATGCACTTACAAAAAGAAAAAGAGATCTATGAATTAGTGTTTTTGAAGGAGGAGGAGCATGTTTTGGCTGTTCACAAAACTGAACACACCACGCTTCCTCCACGCTGGCCTCGCTGCCGCCTTTGTATCAGAGTAATAATGTTTGTGTCCGCTCGAACATGTTAGGTCATTAAATAGTGTCAGCAAAGCTTAAGAACAGGTAAGAGGACGGACGGGGACCTTTCTCTCATTCCAGTCCTCCAAGCACCAAGCAGAGGGGAATGTAGCCATGAATGACTGGGCGTACTACAGAGCAGTCAGTGCTGGCCATTGTGCCTGGAAGAGGTTCATCTGTGTTAGCCAGGTTACAGAACAACCCAGTTTCCTGATAGAAAAGCTTACCAGCACTTTTGGAAGGTGTGGACCTCTTGGAACTTGCCGAAAGCTTGTCGCGGTTGCCTGATTAATCCATCTCCGGCCACATTACGGCTGATCTCTGGTGACTGGCTGGAGATGGATTTCCAGATAACATTGCTGAAGTAGCGTCTGTATGTGTCAGTGGGAACTCTCTGAGCTGCACAACGCATTTATATTGAGGGCTGTAGGCCCCGCCTCAAACCACTGTGTCAGTAAAACTGCTTAAAAACCCTGTATTTGTTGTCTCAGCTAAAAATGCTTTGTGTAATATACACTTTTTACATTTTTTGTATCAAAAGCATTTTTATATAATAAAGGTTCTATTTTAAGGAATGTTGTTTTGTCTGTGTTAGCTTTCAGTTGAAGGTCAATGACTGCTGAGGGTCCCTGTGCAAAGCTCTAGCAGTAATAGTTATACCATCAGTAGTAATCACGAGAACGAGAGCTAGCAGTGGTAGTATTTTGACTTTCTTTGCAGGAAAAACACAGGTGGAGCTGTTAACATTAATGATGGTAGACCATTATGGAGGACTGAAAGTGCCAGAATGAAATAAATAAATACACCATTAAATAATTACTTAAATGTGTCATTAAATAATAAAAATACCAATTATTTCAATATTTACATTTACATGTCATGATTTACATTTACATGTCACGATTTACATTTACATTTCATGGCCCTGTGGTGCAGTGCTTCGTGAATTGTCAAACTGCCAAACTCACCCATCAAAGTCAGTGGGTGGGGCTAACGCTAATCTAGTCTGATCCATTGCTTGGGTCTGAAGTCTCTTTCCTTTGGGCTGCTCCCTTTCAGGGGTCCCCACAGCGAATCATGCCATCATGTCTAATCCTGTCATCTCCTGCCGCTGGAGGAGTTTTGCTCAGAGCTTCTTCTATTAAATTAGCTGCTTCTCGCAGCAGCTCCGGGCAACTTTTAGCCATTTTGTCCTGGCGTTCTCAACGTTAGGGGTTAGCAGGTTCGACTTGGCGGTAAAGTTTAGTTTAATAGTTATCTAAACCAACATTAGAGGCAAAGAGCGCCACCCAGTGTATTGGAAGTAGCTCTGCATCGATCCATTATCTGGAATTAATTTGTCTTGACTTGATGCGCAGGGTAACCAATCAGGTGTCAGGATCCGCCTACCAACTGTGATGGGCGAGTTTGACAGTTTGACAATTCATGAAGCACTGCAACACAGGACCATGAAATGTAAATGTAAATCGTGAAATGGAAATGGAAATATTGAAATAATTGGTATTTTAATTATTTAATGACACATTTAAGTAATTATTTAATGGTGTATTTATTTATTTCATTTTGGCACTTTTAGTCCTCCATAGCCCATGGCCATAAACCAGCACGCACCATACCAGGAATGGCACACCTAAACCTAAATGGAGTGCAGCTCTAGTTAATCTTATTAATACAATTTTTCCTAATGACCATTTAATTTGCCATCACCTCAAAGTCTGTCCATCAAAACAAAGAAAAAAATGGGCCTGTCCAGGATTCGACCCCCAAAACCTCTTGCACTCAAAGCAAGAATCATGTCCTCGGACCAAAAAGCCATTAGAATGCTCAGGGAGGCGGGCAGGTAGTTAATATCCCTGATATCGCTTTCAGTGTAAGGATGACATCTACTGGTAGAACAGAGTAATTGCACTATATTCAGTTTTAACGGGTGGGTTGTTTTTTTTTGGTCAACATCCCTGGGCAGGAGCTTATTGGGTTGTTTTTTTTTTTTACAGCTGCTAACTCACATTTCTCTATATCAAGTTCACTTTTTCAAAACTCTTCAGACAGTCAACACAACTGGAATCAATGTAGACCAAACTGTGCTTCACTTTTCACTGCTTTCACACACGATGCATTCAATGACCAGGGTCCTGGAACTAGGGAACCTAAACAGAATGCAACCATTATTACTGTGGCTGGCCTGATGTGAGTATGAATGTAATAGCAGATACTCATCCTGGAGCATGACTGTAACTTGTAATATTATCATTTGGATGGGGAGATATAAAAAGGATTACCTTAAATATGACATGCTGAAATATGTTTTTACAAAACTATTGCAAAAATGGTAAATGGACTTACACATTTTCTACCTTACTAGCGTCTCACTCAGCCACACACACACACACACACACACGCTCACCGTGGCCTGACCATCGAGAGCAACTTCGGTTTCAGTGTCCTGCCCCAGGACACTAAGACATGTGAACAGGACGAGCCGCAAACCCTGTGATTAGTGAACAACCCGCTCCAAACAAGCACCTGTGCATTTCACTACACCTGCACTCTTCCTGATATGACGTGTTAAAATATTATACCAGGATCACAGTACAGTAACTGTTACATATCCTTCATCTGGAAAATATCAGGCGCAGACAAACAATACGTTAACTGAGAAGAGCGTCCTCACAAGCAGGTACTCCAGTTTGTCTTTTGTAGATTCAGTGTGGCTAATGTTTTGCAAACATGTAGGCCTATGCTTCTGAATATAATGTCTGCATTAATGTCATTGTTGTTTCGGCGTGATGGATGGGCCCTCACTAAAAAACGGCTCCCAGCTAACTTGCAGAAAGAGCCACAATGCAGAGCGGGGAGTTAACAACATTCCGATTTAGGAGGAGGTGTTTCCTGTTTTTTTTCTCAGGTTGCATCACAGATGGATTTTAAAACTTATTTTGCCGTTAATTAAACAACTTTTTTTCAGTGTCCTTTGTAGTGGACAGCAGGACTTACTAACTCCCATTTTAACCAGTTTTTCTACTTCAGGAAGCAGAGGGCTGAGTGAGGCAGAAAGGATCTTACTCAGGATTGTGGAAGGGGAGTCAGGCTTATAGCTGTGAGGAGATGAGGTGGAGGAGGGCCACACAGTTCAGCAGAGAGGTGAAAGCTCATAGCATGACATGTCAGCTTTCGAGGAGCCTGGGCGGGGACAAAGTGATGACATCAACCATCCATTATGGATTGCAGAAGTAATGCGTAAGCTAGGGCTCTGACGTTTATTGGTATTACAGTGCCTAGAAAGGGAATTTAAGTTGCATTTGCATACAAACACATATACACACAAATGTACAGTACACAATCAGTTAAAAGCTTGATTTGGCAAACTATTGACCCTATTGATTTATATATAATTAGTAATACATTTACTAAAAGTGCATTAAAGTATACCTCCTTTCTTTATCAATTAAGTTTCAATCCAATCAATCCAGAACAATACTGGCCACAACCATCGAGACTGGAGGCCCTCTGATTACTTCACACAGTACATAGACGACCAGGTTTTTGAGCACACAAACCAACGGGAGGTTCTCATCTCTGGAGGCAGCCTTCAAACCACTCCAGAGGAGCTGCAAACCTTCGCAATGGTCATGAAATGAAAAGAAATGAACAGCAATCCACGCGAAAATGAATACAGGAATCATTCCATTAGATGATGACATGCTGTGATCAAACAAGACCCGATGTGCACTACCAGGGAAAGGGGATTACAAAAAAAACACTTTTGAAATTATTTTGCTGTAATAGGTTTCTTTCAACCACAAAACTTAAATGATCTAAAAAAAACCCCAACTAAATATCAAAACCTTTTTTCTTCTGGTCCTCAGGTGTTATAGAACCGGCCGGAGAATTTGCACGTTAAATAACGAAATTGATGCGGAAATGTATCTGGATTCACTATGAGAAGCACGCGTGAGCATCTTTCATTAAATGGGGCGCACAGTGCCAGAGCGGTTCGAGACCTCCTCCCAATAAGGAGATCGTGGGTTCGAATCCCGGACCAGACCAACATCACAAGACTCTCATATTGAATAAACTATTTGATTATTAGAAACAGAACCATCAAAAAAATATCATTTATTTCCCCTGTTGCCATTAAAAAAAAGGGAAACTGTCATTTTAAAGGGAAAGTCTATGCGCTCTGTTAGCCACTCCCCCACAACTGTGGCCCCACTAGAAGGACAGGAGGACTCAAATCGATTGCATAAACGGTGCCTGACTTAGAGGTTTCAGACTCATGTGGACTCACGCAGGACACAAATGAATCGCCAGGTCTTTGGGGGATTACATCCGACAGTGCGCAGGCATTGAATGTTGGACTGTTAAACTGGGATTCTTGTTTAATTCCTTTTAGCTCACATGCTGTATGTAAAGAGCTCTGCTGGATTTTCATGTATTCATCCATGCAGGCGGAATAAACATTGAAAATATAGGTAGGGGCTGCTGGTCAGATTATTACTGCAGTTGTAAGAAGATTTTTTAGCCTCTTCAGGAGAGGAAACATGTTTTTGATGGACTGATCTGATATGAGAAATATCTCCTCAACAACTTCAAATTGGATCTTTCACATTGTTTCCTGATTTATTAAAGTGAATGTATTTTTCTTTGATGATTAAGATAATACATTATTACCGTGATCTTAGAAAGCAGTATTTATTCTTAGATCCAGATATGGAAGGGGAGCTCGCTGGCACATCCCAAAAGAACAACGTGGAGCCGCCGCCCTGTCAGGCAAAGGCCGGGACCCAGGCGTGCTGAGCCCTGGCATCACTGACTGGTGCTGGTGGAGAAGGAACCAGAGTTGTTTCTCTGCTCTTTGCAGATTATTTGGGTTGGGTTTTTTTTTAGCTTTATTTTACTGAGGAGCGAGCAATGGAAAGCATGCCGACGGGAAACCTCACAGGACCAGAGGGCTCTGCAGCGGGTGATTAAACCCACTCAGAAGATCAGTGGTACCAACCTACCAACGATACCCACCCCACCCTGCTGCCATCTGGAAAGATATACAGAAGTATCTGCTGTCCGTCAGATCCCGGTAAACCCCTCGTTCAGGAGATACTGGACCAGCTCTCCATTTAAAGGGTCCGATCCTTAGACCCAGAGTATTACCCTAAAGTATTGACCAAGGACTAAGCTGGTGGTGAGGAGACACACCTAGCTTCTAAGTGCCTACTTCCCAGCGTCTACCCTGCTTCCTCTGATACAGCAACTGACCGAATAGCCCGTTAGCCTCAGTTACCCACACCAGCATTAACGGCAGCTCTCCTCTAAATGATCTGGACTCTTGTTCTGGTGCTAGGACAGGTTTTAGGTTTCAGATGTGAGCCCCAAGGGACTGTTAATTTCACTGGTTAGAGTAACCTTTACGAAGCTGTTAAGATATCAAACACACAACAAACTAAACTTGAACTCATGAATCAATTGTCCACAACTTACACTTTAACTACAATTTAGTTTATTTTTTTATTGCAATAACGTTTTAGCAAGGGCAGTAACAAAACTTAATTCAAATGCCAATAAATCCTAAAGTGAATAAAATGCTGATTTTCAGGGAAAATATTACATACATTCTGTGACATTCATGTAAAATAGTTTTCATTCACTGATCTACTGTATATATTTTATACATATTTTATTATACAACCCAGTGTTGTAAAATGATCAATAACTCTATCTTGCTTGTTGTAAATACCTTTAAAACCCACGACATTCGCACTTTATTTGTAGTGCTAATTACACTTAACATGAGAAGGATTTACGTCACATCCTTCACATTTGATTGGATCATTAAAAGTGGGTGTGGCTTAGTGAGCACATCATGGAGATGTGGAGAAACAGGGTGCTGTAGAGGGCTGCGGGCCCTGATTTGTGAGGGAGAGATGCATTTTGGGTAACATTCAAACACATGATATTGCTCTGCCAGCTGTACAGCCCACAAGCTTAAGGTCAAGTGCAGTTTTATGTGATGGGAGGGGTTGGTTAGTCACCCCAAATCCCATTTGATTGGATAAAATGTATGTATCACTATGAGTCATTGAAAATATTTTACAGGAAGAGGAAAGGTAGGGATTTTGTTATAAAAATAGTCAAAAAAGATTTTTGTGACAAATATTTGGCATATAAACAAGAGATAACTGAACAACAGAATTAGAACCACGCTGCCTTTTTTGATTCTACCACTGGGAGTCATCAAAGTCAAGTCAAATCCTACACATTTAAACTGCACTAGGACCATTACACAGCGTCACATGCTTTAACTGTAAATGAGTGAAAACTTTGAATTAGTAAAAAATACCATGCTTTCCCCAGTTCCAGCACAGTTTCATCCTGGTCTTCATGTTTTCTGTGGTTGTGTCTCAGCAAGTTGGTCACAATAGCTGAAAAGCTGCCTGGAATGTAGTGAATCCATCTAAAACGTAAAGGTTTTCATAACTGCTATTTGTAGTTAAAGGCAAAAACATAAACTCCAAGGCATGGTCCTTTAAAAGGTGCAATGGAATCCAGAACTGATGCACAGTGACTACTCCAGAGTGTAACCAAAATAAAACTAATCTGAATTATACACTGTAAGCATGGGTATCAGATACCAGGAAGTCCTCTGAGAATGTCATTGCCAAGGTCGAAATAAACTGATGGCAGCAGACGTGTCCAGGTGAAGTGGGAAACGTTCCCGTGAAGGTTGTCCAGCTGGCAGACAGGTGCTGGGGGCTGAATAGAGGCAGGACAAGAGGTGGAGAACAGCACCACAACTTCTACAACTTTTTGTGTTTCTTTCCCTTTATTCTCTCTGTGTGCTTGCCGCTCTGTAATTACACCAGCTGCCGGGAACCTGTGGGTCTTTTTTGTCTTTCTCCCTCTCTGTCACCTCTGTTTTATCTGCCTCTCTCCTCCTGAAATTCTTTCAAGGTTCCCTCTCTTCCCTCACTGCTGTTCCTTCCCAAAAAAGGATTGCACCTGCCAAGTGACCGACAGCACCTACGGGCCCATAGAGGCTGACTGCAGCTTGACTTCAGCGTGTGCGATCAGTTAACTCCAGTATGTAGTATCAGTTTTGGCTCTCAGAAACCAACTAAATTATGTTGTCACATGCTTTCTTGTCTTCTCATATTTATTTTCCACCTCTTATTTTATTTGGCTGCTGCAGGTACTGTTGTAGTAGTGGTAGTGTTTTGGAACTTTTCGCCATGTCTACTGATGGCTGCAGTCATTTTCAGATGGGACCACGCTGGGGACCAGTTGCTGAAGTATTTTTCTTGATATGCTGAAGATAGAATTTTTGTAAAGAGAGTAAAGCTCACGGTACCTCAAAATATTTACGTGATGGACTACTCAGGAAATGAAAGGCACGTGACACACTCCTGCACACCTGAACATCAGTGCAGGCGGTTTGCATCAGGTGCTCCTTTACTGCTGCGTCATCCATTACCATTGTGGAGCATACAACTTCTCCTTTAGGTAAAGGCCCTTTCACATGGACATTCTGCAACAGTAATAGAATAAAGTGCCCAAACTGTTCCATTGATACTTTTTTTAAAGAAAGGTGTTATTGGAGCAAAACAAGTGGGAACCTGTGACAGTGGATTCTGTGGTTGTAGAAAATAGTCCCACAGGTGTATCAGTAACATTGGAACAGTTCCACCGTCTCAAATTCTTCTTTGCAGGTGCACAAATCCTCTGCTACGAATCACAAATCCAGAGACCCGTGCGCTCTCAGCTTTGCTACAGTCACTGCAGTGATTATGGCGCACAGCACATTCAGACACCCGTATCAAAAAATGTGAAGTCATGGACACAATTTGCACATCCGCAAATCAGTATGTGAATTAATGCAATGAGAATATTTTCTACAGATGCTGATGTTCGCATGAACATTAGTATCCTGGTGTTGGGTTTTATCCTGGTTTAGATTATATTCAAGATATGACGTTTAAATTAGAACACGAGAAAACCGGGGAATTCGGCTCCCTGTTATTCGAACTCTAAACAGGTTTCTGAAGTTTTTGACTCCTCGACATCCAACAAATACAGTTCAATTTCAATTCCGTTTTATTTATATAGACCAATATCACAAATCACAATTTGCCTCAAAGCGCTTCACAATCTGTAACATACGACACCCTCTGTCCTTAGACCCTCGATTCGATTAAGGAAAAACTACCCAAAAAGACCCTTTTAACAGGGGAAAAAATTACAGAAACCTCAGCAAGAGCAACAGAGGAGGGATCCCTCTCCCAGGACGGACAGACATGCAATAGATGTCGTAAGTACAGAATAGATTCATAGCATCAAAATCATAGCACATACAATTATGACAGCATGTCATTTCTGTAGCAAGTGAATTACTCTGCTGTGTTTGCTACTCTGCCGGATTTAGCGTCTACATCTGATCTTCAAGCAACCATAAAGTATATCCTCTGCATTATGAGTGCCACTTCAGCATGTAGAACAACATTACATGATCATCATATCTCGTGTTTTACTTCAAAACTGCATACTCAAGTTGAGGGCGCACAATGGCAGATGCCTGATCAGAAATCAGGTGTTCACCTCTCTCAGTACCCTGGTTTTGGTCAAGATACAAGGTAATTTATTTCTTATTATTTCAAAGCGCTCTTGCTAGCATATCCAGGTTTCTCAAAACTGGGATAAGGCCTGGTCACACCAGCGATCAAAACGCAAAACTTTCACACGGAAATAAATTGGAGATGAAGTAATTTTGCACGATTTTTTTTGTTGACTTCAACTTTGTTGAACTTTGACCCACACATGTGGTCTGTTGACCAATAGCAGGCTGTCTTGGCAGCGCTGACTTTGGGGTACTGAGAGTCCAAAATGGAGGAAGCTATCGGAGCTCAAAGCTGTGTGTCCCCGTCCAGTTTTCCTCTTTCAGAGTACAAACTGCTCCACAACAGCGACCTGGTTTGCAGACATGGTTCAAATATGTGCTCTAAATAAACTGTGTAAAGTTATTGCTGAGCTAAGCTTTTTTCCCTCTTCCAAAACTCTGTATTGAATGAAAGGACGAACAATTCTGAGGACAAAAAACCCGGGGGGAGTAAACAGCCCAATACAGAAAAAAGAGAAAGAAGCTTGGAAGGCTAAGACGATGTAGCATCTGGGTGAGCTGTGTTTCTGAACAATGACTGCTGGGGACCACCTTGTGTTGCTCGAATACGGCGACTTTGGCGATTTTTATCAACAAGAACAAACAAAAAACTTGCGGTAAATGTGCAGAAATTACAGAATAATGCTTAAAATGTAAATAAACTATTTGAATGCATGTCTGGTTAGCGTGTTAGCCATTACCTCACCAACTACAGTTTACTATCCCAGCTAGTTGTAGAACTAATAAGCTGTTCTAGGCCAAGATGTGTGGATTCATTTTGCTTTGCTGGTTCCAGAAACCTTTAGCCAGGTTTCTGAAACCAGGGTATAATGTTTACATATGCAAACACATAATACACGCTGGAGTTTACATCACTCTCATGTTTCCTTTCTGACGGACAGCAGCTAAGCAGACCAGGTCGTTTACAGACAACATTCTGAGGCTTACAAATGAAATGTTTCACTGCTCTTTACTGTAAGTCTGGTCTCACCCTTTGATTTCTCTATTTGTCTGGAGACGACAAACCTTTGCTGAACTCCAACCCCCTCCCCCCAGTTCAGTCTTTCATAGTGAAGTGGCCTGAGTGGCTGAGCAACCAGAGTGACGTCTGCTGTCACAGCTTTATGTCCACAGTGGGAGTGGACATAAAGCTGAGAAGGAGCACTGTCACACACAGCAGGTTTAGGTCCTTCATGCCTGTAATGAAGAAGATGGCTATCTGTTGGCCATTTAGGGTTAATACAGTACATGACACATTTTGCAGTGATATTGTCACATTCTTCTTTTTTTGTTATAAATATTATAATATAACTTAGTGACGAAGATTGAAGAGAGAATTTTAAAATGTCTTTAAAAAGACCTAAAGCATCCTCACATTGTCACCATCAGCTGAAGGGGAAGTCTGTGGATGACAGATATTGGTGAGGATCAACTCTAAATCTCAATACCGAGTAGACTACAAGATGTTTGGGGCAACCTTTTCTGGTATCTGCATATTCACATCATTGCAAAACATTGAAATTAAACATCTGGTATATAAATGTAAGAGGGGGATTCTGTAATGTGGCTACAGCTCTATCACAACTGCCTAATTTCACAAGAAAATCTCAACTCAACCACCACTTAATAGCGTTTACTTGAGCTTTGAACTGAAACTCTTGGTCATCCTCAGCAGATGGAGTTTGCTCAGTTGTCATTGACAACAGTTGTGATAATGTGAGCTAAGTATACAAATGGACAGCATCTCCTGACTTGGTGCAGCCTCCGCTGGTTCAGTCCAGGGCTCATCATGTGGGAAGTGACAAGAACGATTTGCAGCTGCCGTGCTTTTCTGGGGGGCTTTTCTGCCTTTATTTGATAGTGACAGCTGAAGAGAGACAGAAAATGTGGGAGAGAAAGAGGGGGATGACATGCGGCAAAGGTCCGAGGGCCGCAGTTGAACCCGGGCCACTGTGGTGAGGACTATAGCCTCGTGTGTGGCGCACGCAGCGTTGGGCAAGCTTCGTGGAAAGTGTAGTGAGCTACGCTACCAGTTACTGTACATTAAATGAAACTTCACAACACTAAAGCTGCCCCCAGAGAAATGTAGCAAGCTAAGCTACAGCAACATGGCAAAAGTAGATTAACTACATTGAAGCTATTTTCTTTTTTACACTGAACCAACTTCATTCCAAGTCAATGCTATCTCAGTGATCAATAACGTGCTCACTGCCCTCACTGCTCCAAAACCAACCACGCTTAATTTTAACACACCTCTACACACATCAGACTGTTCTATTCTGCTGTTTATGTGGGAGACCTCGGATTAATGGGGGTTAATATATGTTTGTTGTTATGTTTGCTATATATTCACGTCTTGACCATCGGCATTAATCCTGGAACGTACTTACTCTTTCTGCGAGCAACATGAAAGTGAAGAAACCATGTGAAAGCACATGATTTTACATTAGCTTACTTTTGAACTGGCATGCTGGCCTGCATGTTTTTGTAGTTTGTCGCAACTGTTTTCCCCGCTTCCTGTCTAATTCTCAGTGGATTATAGATGAATTTCGTTTACTTTAATTTGTCTGTTTACGCATGCAACTAGCACATTTCTAGCAGCCACATTAGCATGTGACAGTGATAATGGGGTCAGATTGAACCAAACACTAAAGGTGTGACCGGAAAACCAAAACCATGGGCTGAGAGAGGCTAAAATGCTTCATCGACCTGAGGTACACAGTCATTTGATCCATTGTTAATATAAAGCAATAGACATTATTTGCAGGTTGAAGTGTTGTAGAAACTGTTGTCCACCAAGGCAGGTCGTGGGCCGGTTGGTGGTGCCAGTGTGCGTCTCACTGGACAGCTGTCACAGTCCACGCCTTTCTAGTCTCCCTTGATCCTCGCAGTTCCACACCTGAACTCACTCGGTGATTATCTCTCTCACTCTCCCCGGATTCCCTGCACCTGTTCCCCATCATTAGCACTCCCTTTATATTGGTCTCACTTCCCTACAATCCCCATCCGTTCTTCGGTTAGTATGTGTTGGTATGGTGCTCGGTTCCTGTGCGCCCTTGTTTAATAAACCTGTCTATGGTTAGAAGTCTGAGTCTGACTCCTCCTTACTACACTAACGGTAACAGCAGCTGCCCCTTTGTAAACAGTGGGGCGTGATTTATCATTTCTTATCTTAAAGGTTATTCTCTGTGCTCAAAAACACTGCTCTTACTCTTTAATTCAATTCAATTTTATTTATATAGCCCAGTATCACAAATCACATTTGCCTCAAAGGGCTTCACAATCTGTAACATACGACACCCTCTGTCCTTAGACCCTCGATTCGATTAACGAAAAACTACCCAAAAAAACCCTTTTAACAGGGGAAAAAATGATAGAAACCTCAGGAAGAGCAACAGAGGAGGGATCCCTCTCCCAGGACGGACAGACATGCAATAGATGTCGTAAGTACAGAATAGATTCATAGCATCAAAACTATAACATATACAGCCATGATGGCAAAATTGTTGTATATATATATATATATATTATTATGTTAGAAATGTTTAGGTGGTAAAACATAAGGGAAGGTGATGGGTCCAGACAGACAACCGAGCAGCTCCAGGTGGAGCCCAACGAGCAGGACCCGAGCCACTCGTCCCCTGCACCATAGACACAGCAACACTGCCCCAGCAGGTCGCCATAGTCACCGATCCAGATACATCTCCGGACACTGAAATACCTGCTGAAAGTGACCGTAAGAAAAAAGAGACGGACGACAAAGCACAAAACTCCGGGAGAGGGAAGAAGTCAAGTTAGTGACATGCATTTATGGGATGAGAATGCATACGGATGGAGAGGAGGACAGAGGTGAAGAGAGAGAGGTGCATCATGGGAAGTCCCCCGACAGTCTAGGCCTATAGCAGCATAACTAAGGGATGGTTCAGGACTCTCCTGAGCCAGCCCTAACTATAAGCTTTATCAAAGAGAAAAGTCTTTAGCCTATTCTTAAATGTGGAGGTGGTGTCTGCCTCCCGAACCCGAACTGGGATCTGATTCCACAGGAGAGGAGCTTGATAGCTAAAGGCTCTGGCTCCCATTCTACTTTTGGAGACTCTAGGAACCACAAGTAACCCTGCATTCTGAGAGCGCAGTGTTCTAGTGGGGTGATAAGGTACTATGAGCTCTGTAAGATACGACGGTGCCTGACCATTAAGAGCTTTATAGGTGAGGAGAAGGATTTTAAATTCTATTCTGGATTTCACAGGGAGCCAATGCAGAGAAGATAATATTGGAGAAATATGATCTCTTTTCCTAGTTCCTGTCAGTACACGTGCTGCAGTGTTCTGAATCAACTGGAGAATCTTAAGGGACTTTTTCGGGCTGCCTGATAATATGGAATTGCAGTAATCCAGCCTTGAAGTAACAAATGCATGGATAAATTTTTCTGCATCATTTCGAGACAGGAAGTGCCTGATTTTTGCAATGTTACGTAGGTGAAAAAAGGCAGTCCGTGAGGTTTGCTTCATGTGGGAGTTGAAGGATAGATCCTGATCAAAGATAATTCCTAGGTTCCTCACAGAGGTGCTGGAGGCCAGGGCAGTGCCCTCTAGAGCAATTAGATCTGCCGACAGTGAGTCTCGGAGGCGTTCGGGGCCAAGTACAATAACTTCAGTTTTGCACGAGTTTAACATCAGAAAATTTCTGGTCATCCAGGTTTTTATGTCCTTAAGGCATGATTGAAGTTTAACTAACTGATCAGTTTCATCCGGCTTAATCGATAAATATAACTGGGTATCATCTGCATAACAATGAAACTTTATGGAGTGCTTTCTAATAATATTGCCCAAAGGAAGCATATATAAAGTAAATAGAAGTGGTCCAAGCACAGAACCTTGCAGAACTCCGTGACTAACTGTGGTGTGCTCGGATGATTCATCGTTAACATAAACACACTGAGATCGGTCTGATAAATAGGATTTAAACCAGCTTAACGCGGTTGCTATAATTCCAATTAAATGTTCCAGTCTCTGTAATAGAATTTGATGGTCAATGGTATCGAATGCAGCACTAAGATCTAGCAAGACAAGTACAGAGACAAGTCCAATGTCTGATGCAATTAAAAGGTCATTTGTAATTTTCACAAGTGCTGTTTCTGTGCTATGATGCACTCTAAAACCTGACTGGAAATCCTCAAATATACTATTGTTATTTAGAAAGTCACATAACTGATTAGCAACAGTTTTTTCAAGGTTCTTAGAGATAAAGGGAAGGTTAGATATAGGTCTATAGTTGGCTAAAACCCCTGGATCCAGTGTGGGCTTTTTAAGGAGAGGTTTAATAACAGCTACTTTAAAAGACTGAGGTACATAACCTGTCAGTAAAGACAAATTGATCATATCTACAAAAGACGTACTAACTAATGGTAGAACATCTTTAAGCAGCCTAGTTGGAATTGGGTCTAAGAGACAGGTCGAAGGCTTAGATGAAGAAATTGTCGACGTTAGTTGAATAAAGTCGACAGGAGAGAAGCAGTCCAAGTATACATCAGGTTTCACAGCTCCCTCCAACGCCTCTATGCTTGCAGATCGGTTGGCACCAGCTGAGGGCAGGACGTAATTAATTTTCTCTCTAATAGTCAAAATTTTATCATTAAAGAAGCTCATGAAGTCGTTACTGCTGAGGGCTACAGGAATACATGGCTCAATGGAGCTGTGGCTCTCTGTCAGCCTGGCTACAGTGCTGAAAAGAAACCTGGGGTTGTTCTTATTTTCCTCTATTAGTGATGAGTAGTAGGCTGCTCTGGCATTACGGAGGGCCTTCTTATATATTTTAAGACTATCTTGCCAGGCTAAACAAGATTCTCCTAGATAGTTGGAACCCCATTTTCTTTCAAGTTTTCGTGATGTTTGCTTTAATTTGCGGGTTTCAGCGTTATACCATGGAGCTACCCTTTTTTGTTTCTTCTTTTTAAGAGGAGCAACAGAATCAAGTGTCGTTCGCAGTGAACCTGCAGCACTATCAACAAGATCATCAATTTGGGATGGACTGAAATTTGCATAAGAGTCCTCTGTTATGTTAAGACATACCATTGAGTTAAATTCAGATGGAATTTCTTCCTTAAATTTAGCTACAGCACTATCAGATAGACATCTACTGTAGTAGTATTTGACTACTGGTGTGTACTCCAGTAATAGGAGTTCAAAAGTTATTAAATAATGGTCTGATAGTGAAGGATTCTGTGGAAAGACTGTTAGATGTTCAATTTCAATGCCGTATACCAGAACAAGGTGGAGGGTGTGGCCAAAACAGTGAGTGGGTTTGTGTACACACTGAAAGAAGCCAATCGAGTCTAATAATGAGATAAACGCAGTACTAAGGCTATCATTTTCAATGCCCACATGAATTTTAAAATCACCTACAATAATTGCTTTATCTGTTTTAAGGACTAAACCTGATAGAAATTCTGAGAATTCAGATAAAAACTCTGAATAAGGACCAGGAGCGCGGTACACTATAACAAATAGGATTGGCTGTCGTGTTTTCCAGGTTGGATGTGAAAGACTTAGAACAAGGCTTTCGAATGAGTTATAATTTAGTTTAGGTTTAGGGTTGATTAATAGGCTTGAGTCGAAGATGGCTGCTACTCCACCTCCTCGGCCGGTGCCTCGAGGAATGTGAGTATTAATATGACTGGGCGGGGTGGATTCATTTAGGCTAACATATTCTTCATGACCCAGCCAGGTTTCAGTGAGACAAAATAAATCAATATGATAATCTGATATCAGATCATTTACTAGTACAGCTTTAGATGACAGAGATCTGATGTTTAGGAGTCCACATTTAATTCTCTTTTTTTGAGGTGCTATTTCTGTTATGTTAATTTTTTTAAATTATTATGTATAACTCCTCTTCTGTTAGCTTTTGATTTTATAAATTTCAGTGGCCGGGGGGCAGACACCGTCATTATGGGATTCTGGGTGGGTAACTGCTCTGGAAGCGCAGAGAAGCGTGTAGGACTGCAACTCTGCCTCCTGGTCTCAACTCTGGGTTGTCATGGTTTAGGTCCACTAATAAACTCGGCCAGATATCTAGATATAAGAGCTGCACCATCCAAAGTTGGATGAATGCCGTCTCTCCTAATCAGACCAGGTCTTCCCCAGAAAGCCAATTATCTACGAAGCCCACATCGTTTGCTGGACACCACCTCGACAGCCAGCGACGGAATGAAGACATGCGGCTAAACATGTCATCACTGGTCAGATTTGGCAGGGGCCCAGAGAAAACTACGGAGTCCGACATCGTCTTTGCATAAGTACACACCGACTCAACATTAATTTTAGTGACCTCCGATTGGCGTAATCGGGTGTCATTACCGCCGACGTGAATAATAATCTTACTGTATTTACGTTTATCTTTAGCCAGCAGTTTCAAATATGATTCAATGTCCCCCGCTCTGGCCCCAGGAACACATTTAACTATGGTCGCTGGTGTCGCTAACTTCACGTTTCTCAAAATGGAGCTGCCAATAATCAAAATTGGTTTCTCAGCGGGTGCGTCGCTGAGTGGGGAGAACCTGTTGGAAACACAGCCCTAAAAAAACTTGACACACTCCATCACTCAGCCATCCATTTTGCCACTAATGCACCCTTTCACACTCATCACTGTGACCTGTATAAACTGGTGAGCTGACCCTCCCTTCGCACCCGGCGTCTCCGTCATTGGTTTCTCTTTATATACAAGACAATCTTGGGCAAGACACCTTACTATCTGTCATCTCTCCTTCATGCCGTGCATAACAACTATCACACAAGATCAAGTAATTTCATTAAGTTTAGTACCCCCCCGACTTCTACTACCTTTGGACGTAATGCCTTCTGCTTTGCAGCAGTACATGACTGGAACATACTACAAAATACTCTACTAAACTTTAAGCAGAACCTCCAAAACACTGTTGTTGACTCTTGTTTCTGCTGATAATCCTGAACCATATTAATACACACTTACTTAAGCACTTGTTCCCTTTCAAAAGTGCCACTTGATGCTGCATGCAGTATGCATATGGGAACGTCTTTGCGTGACCGGCTGTGAAAAGTGTGTTTAAAAACGTCAATGAAATTGACTCAAGCGAAACTATAGCCTCGGCAGGTGACATCACCGGCGCATCTGAAGCCCGGGGCTATAAGTAGATGAGCTCAAGCTGCCAGCCTTCAGGTCTTTTTGTTTTCAGACCGATTCTGAGTGGTGTGTGAACGGGAGCTGGAAGTCAAGTAAGGTGGCTTAGTTTTTCAACTGGCAGCAGGTAAGAAAACTCTAGCAGTTGAAAATGGGCCAGCAGTCGGAGCGTTGTGTGTGTCTCCGCGCCCGATGGCAGATACGGACATACACACATTTACTGCTTTGTGTGTTTGGAAGAGCACACGTTCGCTGCATTTGGTGAGTGCCAGTAGTGTTTCCCCTGTGTGATCCCGAAGCGCTGTTGCCTCTTCGGTTCACGCGTGGGATGTGTGGATTATGATCTCTTGGTCTGCGGACTTTTGATAATAAATCCAAGGGGGTGCGTCATACATCTGCTTGCTCCGCCTTCCTTCCCGCACGTTACCTCTCCACCTCCGCCACCTTGGGTGTTTTGTGGGGGGGGGCAGCGGTCTCCAGCGACATGTTGTATATCCCGTGTCTAATCCTGCTATTTCCCAGGACGCGGGTTATTTAATATTCCCTCAAAAGGAAGTGTTGAATATATTACCACTAAGAATACAGGGAATCTGGCAGCGTGGACACTTCTGCCAGGCGTCTCTGCATGGGTATGGGGAAAAAAATGGGTCCAGTGTATTCATTGTCCTCCGTGTTTCAACGGCGTGGTCTCCACTTGCGTGGAATTGGAGTTGGCACGTGTTCTGTCACTAGAGCTACAAACTCTTCTGAGTAAAGGGGCCATATATTGTTCCCCTTCCAGAACAAGAATTGGGCTATTACAGGAGATGCTTCCTGGTTCCCTGGAAGGACGGGGGACTACATCCTGTCTTAGATATTTGGGGCTTGAACCTTTCGGTCACAGCACTCAAGTACAAGATGTTTACTGAGTCGCATACACGACTGGCTAATGTAGCAGTCGGAAGGGATGCCATGGTGGATATCCCCCGTGGGGCAGGGCACGTATATCTGCTTACTCCGTCCCGTGACCCTCATAAACCTCTCCACCTCTGCCACCTTTGGTGTTTCGGGGGGGCAGCGGTTCACATATTGAATGCCCTGTGTGTAAATCCTGCCATTTTCCAGGACACGGGGTATTTAACATTCCCCTAACAGGAAGCGTTACGGCTAGCACTGCGATTAGTGGGCCTGGCAGCATGGACACTTCTGCCAGGCGTTTCTCCATGGGTGTTAAGCACAGTACGGTAGTATACGGGATCCAGTTACGCGTTGTCCTCCGAGTTTTAGCGGCGTGGTCTCCACTTCCGTGAGACTGGAGGTGACGCACCTACGGTCAGAAGAGCTGCACACTCACTCAGAAAGGTTCCTTATCTTGGGTCCCACTCTCGGCGTACCATGTCGTCACAACCTGCTAACGACGGACGCTTCCCTGACAGGCTGGGGTGCGGTCTTAAGTGGTCGCCCAGCCCAAGGGGAATGGAAGGGTCATCAGCTCAAGTGGCACATCAATTGCCTGGAGTTGATGGCTGTATTTCTGGCCCTGAAATACTTTCTCCCCCAGATACCGCAATGTCCCCTCTGCTTCTCTCTCAGTTTCCCAGCTCCCCTGGGTCTGGCTACAATGGTTTATACATGGTCCATAATGCGCATGTATGCCTCCCTCCAGTCGCTCTGCTCCCGGAACAAGGGTCCGACACCTTTAATGGCGCCTTGTTGGCCCAACAGAATATGGTTTTCGGAGCTAGTGTGTCTCCTCAAAGGCTCGCCATGATCGATTCCGGAGTGGAGGGACCTTCTGTCTCAGGCGGAGGTCACGATGTTTCATCCTGAGCCTGACCTGTGGAACTTTCATGTTGGCCCCTATGGGCACTAGCTGAGAAGCACTGGGCTGTCGCCTGCATTTATCGAAACCATTTTAAGTGCTAGGGTTTCTTCCTCTACCAGGAAGCTGTATGCAGTATGTGGAGTGTCTTTGTCAGATGGTTCAAGACACGTCAGTTGACTGCCAGATTATGTCAGTTCTGGATTTTCTGCAGAATGAGTTACTCATGGGCGCTTGCCCCTCCGCTCTCAGGGTTTATGTGGCCGCTTTCTCGGCTTGCCACGCCCCGGTGGATGGGGCACCACTGGGGAGGCATCCTTTGTTGGCCCACTTTATTCACGGGGCCAGGGGGTTGAGGCCTCCCGTCAGAACCAGGACTTCTTCATGGGACTTAGCCTTAATTCTGGAGGGTCTGGTTGAGACCCCATTTGAACCTCTAGGGTCAGCGTCGGACAAGCTTCTGACTCTTAAGATGGTTTTCCTAATGGCAATAACTTCTCTGAGGAGAATCGGGGACATGCAGGCTCTGTCGGTTGTCATCACCCTGCTTAGACTTTGCACCAGGTTGGGTGAAAGTGATCCTACATCCTCATCCTGACTATCTGCCTAAGGTTCCTTTTTCGACTGCACATCCTGTCATTCTGGAAACCTTCTGCCCTCCAACGTTTGTTACGCCGGAGCAGGAGAGACTTCATAGACTGTGTCCAGTGCGTGCTCTCCGGGCTTATGTCCACCGCACTAGCCAGTGGCGTAGGTCGGAGCAGTTGTTTGTTTGTCGTGGGGGCCGTAACAGCGGTTCTGCCGCCACCAAGCAAACCATGTCATACTGGGTCAGGGATGCTATTGCTCTTGCCTACGAGGCGAGCTGTCAGGCTTCGCCGAGAGGCTTAAGAGCCCACTACACCAGGGGGTCGCCTCCTCTACTGCTGTAGCTAGGGGTGCCCCCTTACAGAGTGTCTGTGATGCGGCGGGCTGGTCCTCTCCGCACACATTCATAAGTTTTTATAGTTTGGATGCTTCTTTGACTCCGGGCTCCTGTGTCCTTGAGTCTGCAGCCTAAGCTACTGTCTGAGGCCTCCTGCGCTTTGTGCACACCTACACATCGTAGGGAGTCCAGACACCATCGGCACGGCGGCGTGGGTATTCCGTTCCCATATGCATACTGCATTCAGCATCGAGTGAAGCTTTTGAAAGGGAACTCTCGGGGTTACTTGATTGTAACCTTGTTCCCTGATAAAGGGAACAAGATGCTGCACTGCAGTGCCGTGCCGATGCTGCCCCAGGACCGGTCTTCAAACAAAAGGGACCTGAAGGCTGGCATCTGGAGCTCATCTACTTATAACCCCGGGCTTCAGGTGCACCGGTGACGTCACCTGCCGAGGCTATAGTTTTGCTTGAGTCAATTTCATTGACGTTTTTAAACACACTTTTCACAGCCGGTCACGCAAAGACGTTCCCATATGCATACTGCATGCAGCATCTCATTCCCCTTTATCAGGGAACAGGGTTGCAATCAAGTAAATGTTTGTAAATGAAAAGTGGTTATCAAACAGTTTACCTGGATAAATAAAAGTTACATAAAAATAAATAAATCTGAAATACCAACCTCTTCCCCAAATGAGATGATCAAGACCTAAACGCAACAGTAAGGTTGCATTCATTAAACATTTCGAGGTTCGTGTTACCTGAGTTTACAGTTTGAGTATGAGATATTTCTTTACATGACAATATGGACAACTGCCATTGATAAATGCCCACCTGAAAACAAAGACATCATATTTCCCAGTTTTATAAGTTTGAGTACCACCTTAATGAACCATCATACAACCGACAATAAAAATAATAATAATAATAAAAATAAGTTTAATTTATATAGTGCCTTATATACATACACATACATAGAATATATGTATATAAATTATGCACACCAGATTTGTCTAATATGTACTACTCCGCTGTCTGGACTGCATTTGTAGGAGCCCTTCAAATGGGATAAGCCTTGTTGACTCATTATGACATAGTCAGTCTTGAAATTTGCATTTCAAATAAAGCAAAGTTAAGACAGATAGTATCACAGACACACTGAACGCCAAGATGATTTACAGAAATATCTCTGCAGGGATATTTGTTAGATTGTCCATTGTGATGTAATCCTGCACAATCCTTTGTGCCTTCTGTTTTTACCACTAATCCAAGGATATTATACAAATCAGAGGTGTGGTAATATACACTATATTATTCACAATTATAACTCAAAGATAGAACTTTAAATAGTTTATAGTTGAACTATCTGTTTTACTATCTAAGAGATAAAGCAAACTGAAACAGAAGTTTATTTGAGTTCATGACATATAGTATCCAAAAAAATGTAAATTTGTCCATCCATCAACAGCCACTAAACACAACAGGGTTAGTCAGACAAGTTTAGCTTGATATTCACTTCTCTTTGTGAGCAAAATAGCTGCCTAACACTTATTTGTGAAGCTTCATCCAACTGTCTATCAAGATGCTGAAATTGCAAATACATCAAAAGGTAACAAAGTCCAACATTATCTTTTTAAAAAGACATTATTATTAGATCAACGATGTGTGAAATGCAAATAACTATAATCTGATGAACAAAGCATCATTTGGCCTACTTTGTGTGTGTGTGACGTGTACACACACACACACACACACACACATATATTGCAGCATTCACCATTGTTCAGTGAAATCTGTCTGGCCTGTATTGTCCTTATGTGATGGTATTGTTGCTGGTATTGTTTAAGCCAGTCCATTTGTACTGAGTTCCTGTGTATCTTGATGGCCATTATTCTGCTGGAGGCCAGGCCATGTCAGATCAGTCGAAGCGTAGGGGAAACAAAGAGACAGCACAGCTTGGCTTGAACCATGGGGTAATGGGCTGAGAAAAAAGAAAGATGATGCGGGATGGGTAGAGGCATCATATGGGTGAAAAGTGACACAGAAAGAGTGTGCTGTGAAGGACTTTAAATAGGCTACACATTTTTCCATGCCCAGAAAAGAAAAGAATTTCTAAATGTAGCAAGAATGAATGGATGAAAAACTGGTTCAAAGCATGATGACTGGAATTGAAGAGAAAAAGGAAAATCTAAACTAAGTATGCGCTGACATAAAAGCAAAAAAGTCCTCATACCTAAATGGCAAAATAACAAGCAAGCAAGCAAAACTTTATTTATGTAACACATTTCATTGGAATAGGTAATTTGTCACACTATCTAGATTATCACTAGGTCAAACACACAACACCAGTATATTTTTCACGCTAATGTGTTTTTAATGTCTGTTAAAACAGACCAATTAAGGCCAGCGTCAAAGTTTATCCATTCGCTATGTCCAAATCTTCCACCCGATCTCCTCCTTGAAACGTTTCACAGTAGTATTAACGTTTGTCACAGATTATCTGTTTGTCAGAGAGTGGCACAGCACGTTTCATCTGTGCATCCTGGCAGATTAGCTTGGTGGTATAGCAACTACTTGCAGAGCTAGTTGGCGAACTGTGCCTGTTGAGCTAACTTCCAACATGCTAGCGAGCCAGGAACGTGTAGCCACTCACCAGCCACCATAGCACCCCAAAGCACCCCAAGCTAGCTCGCTTGCTGACTGCCAGTTAGCCAACCGGACAACAAGGACACAAGAGACATAGTTGTACCAACCCCTTCAGTCTCACTGACAGCAAACAATGTTTCTTTTGTGGAACAGTTTATACTCCAGCAGAGCAGATTGTTTTTCACAGCATTGTTTTTGACTTGTCATAGTAGGAAATTGCACAGGTGTTACTAACAACATGAATGATGGCCCCGTTCCATTCAAGGGCCCCAGTAAGCCATGAAAGTGTGACAGTGAGTTGGTATGCAAAATACCAGGACCCTGAAACTGAAGCGGCACACACTTTATTATTTGCACCTGCACTTTTCTGTCACATTTAAAAATGGCTGTGACGAAATATCTCCTTTATTCGTTCATTCACTACTACCTATATAACAGCCACTGTACCTTAATCTACAGTGAGCAGAAACTTGAATAGTAGTAGCAAGTAGTGTACATTCACTACAGACTACTTTTTTCATTTCATTGTGTGGTCATTTTTCAGGGCACTGTGTAGTGAATACATTTCTCAACCGGAATATGAATGGTAAATGGACTGTACTTGTATATTCCGACTACTCAAAGCGCTTTCACACTACATATCACATTCACCCCGTTCACACACATTCATACACTGATGGCAGCAGCTAACTGCCCATCAGTACAAAGGAAACCAATCATTCACACACACTCACACACCGAAGGCACAGCTTCGATGAGCAATTTGGGGTTCAGTAAGGATACTCAAGGATGCTTTGACACGTGGGCTGGGGGAAGCCGGGATCGAACCGCTCTGCCACCAAGCCACAGCCGCCCTATGAACACATAGGGAAAATATAGTACACCACATAGCAAATAGGGAGTGATTTTGGACACAGTAAATGTATCATGGATCAAATTGTGATAATACAAAGAGTCATTTCGGGGTGTTAGGGACAAACCTTTACTTAGCATTTTACAGAAGACTCTTTTGTAATGATTATGTATGGGAATAATATTTTTGGGTAAGTGTGCAAATGTGTAATGTAAATGTGTAAAATGTGCACATTTCTACTCTATGAAAACGTTTAATTTGCCTCTGCAATGCTGTTTCACTGATCACATTTCATTAATCTGGATTGATTAAGCCCCAAAATGCTTGTGTGACTGGGTTTTTACAACCTTTTGCTACTTAATGTAAACATAGGTTGTTATAATCACTGTGAAAAAATGGCAATTGCTGTTGTCTTTCTGTGTGATGCAATGATAATGATGATGACGATGGTAGGGGTGGGTGTGATAAAACCTGCTTCACTTTGGGTGAGAGAAAAACAGAAATTATGTGGACGATGGTGATGATTTCAATACTTTGCCTGAACTCTTAAACTTATTACACCGAAGGAACGGACATCATGGTGGTGAATATTTACATTTGTCTAACAACATTGATTATGATGATGGTTATGAGAGCAAAAAACAAAATAATTATGTGCATGGTTATTTTAGATATATAATATAGATAGATGGTGGTGGTGGCGGAGGAGGGTGTCTATGAGCAGAAGGGAACGCTTGGTGTCACAGGAAGCTGCTGCTTGTTGAGCCTCAGCGGTTGGCATGGCCTGCTCGTAATCAGCTGAATGATGTCATAAAATCAATGTGTTTTTTCCCATGCCTTTCCTCAAAACGCACAAAGAAAGCCCTCCACTCAAAAAAACAAGAAGGACCAAATTTGATGCTAATTAGACAACGTCTTCAGCTTGTTAGGTGCTAGTTTGGTGGTGTCTTCTGTGCCCACCCCCATGAATTCCTTTCAGCAGTCTGTAAAACAGTATTTAGACCATCACACTTAAACTGTAGATGTCCCCCCACCCCGAGTCTGGTTCTGCTTGAGGTTTCTGCCTCTTAATGGAAGTTTTTCCTTGCCACTGTCACCAATTCTTGCTCATGGTTGGAATTGTTGGGTCACTGTGAATAATATTATAAATAGTACAGTCTAGACCTGCTCTATAGGACAAGTGAATTGAGATATGATCTGATATGAATTGGCACTATATAAATAAATACATTGTAGTGTTAATTTCGTCAGAGTAGCCGAGACTAAATATGTTCGTCAACGACCTTTTTTTACATGACGAAGACGAGACGATGACGAGACTTCACCAATGTCCAAAAACGCTGACTAAGACTAAATTAACATGGATTATTGTTGGCGAAGAAAGACAACACCAAAATGTTTTGCATAAAATAAAAACCAAGATAAAATCTCTCTTAATTTTCATCTACAATCGTCTCTACTTTTTAATCACGAGGACAGTATATTCAGCTGGCACGCCTTCAGAGTGAGTTTGCGCTGTTGCTTAAGTACAGGTCTCATCCATTTCTCAAGGATATCTTGGTATCTTGCTCAAGGATACTGCTTGAGCAAGATACTGAAGCTGGGATCGAACCGCCGACCTTCCAATTGGTAGACGACCGCTCTGCCACCAAGCCACAGCCGCCCCCTATTGCGCCATATATCATCAATAATGCTGTGTGCAATACCGTTATAACTTGCATTAAGTTGCATTCAACAAAAATCATTCAACAAGTGTATATGACAGTTAACCAATATGAGATGTGTGAAACACTATTAGACTGAAATGGTCATCAGAAATAATTTGTTTTAAAAAAGACAAAAGTGTTTTAATTAAAACTTGACGAAGATATATTTAGTTTTATTTTGACTAAATCTAGACTAAAATGACTAACAAAAAAAGATATGTGAATGACTAAATATGACTAAAACTAACAAGGGCATTTGGCTCAAGACTAAGACTAAGACTAAGACTAAATTAAAAAAAGGTGACAAAATGAACACTAAAACATTGAAAACAGAACTACTTCGATACTCTGTATGGTGTATTTTACAATAAGGTTCAGAGTCAAAGATTCCATTGTCCCCTCTTCCAATCTGTTTCATATGATTGAGGTTTAGTGTCATGTGTCAGACACATACTGTATTAATCCAACCAGACAGGTTGTCCAGAACACCAAAATAAACACATGCACTGGCACACACACACACACACACACAAACACACACACGCACGCACACACACACACACACACACCATTAAACAGACAGCGAGCCTCCTGTTCAGCAAGGCAAACCCAGCTATGGTTCAGTGGACATTTATAAAACTTCTCCTCCTCCAAATTACATGCCACAAGCCAGGCTGGTTGCCAGGCAAGCAGCTGGCATCAGCTGGCATCATTGTCTTTCATTGCGGTGAGAGGAGGAGGCTTGATAGGCTCTTTCTTCTCTGTCCTCTCAGGGTTCAGCTGCTCCACGAGCCCACACGTCTGTGTTAACACAACAAAGAGGCGAGAGCGAGGCACACACAGGGGAAGCGTTAGGCTCAAGAAAAAACACTATATTCATTAGCTACTGAGCTGCTCCACAAGAGAGACTATGCGGGCGAGTGGCTTGCTTACAGGACAATTCCATTTTTTACAACTTGGGCCTGCCATACAGTAGACTTGAGTCATACTATTAGTATTAGTGCTGACAGAGAAGGTTAGAGGCTTTTACATATGAAGTTCACTTTACTAATCATGTGGACTACTACTCAACCTGTGAAGACAGCTGTATGATATCTTCTGTGGTTCTGGAGGGAGCATTCCTAAGTTTTGAAAAAATACCCCGATGATATCATAGTGATGTCATTGGCTTGGGCCTAAGACTTTCCATTTGCAACCGAAAGCCTGCATTACAAGCTGGAGGTGTGGGGTTTGAGAGAAGTGGGAATTTAGAAAGGGGGAGGGTGTCTAATAAAAGATGACGCTGAGTTGCATTATAGGGCTTGTACATAGAATCCAGTGGTTACACTATAAATCAGGATATCGCTGCCTCTGCTGCTTCAATTTGACCAATCTTTGTTTAATATGTCTGTTGTGATTCAAACTACTAAACTGCTGAGTGCCCCTCTCTAACTTTATTGCAAAAACTATAAGCTGGTTTCAAAAAGATCAGTTTTTGCGAGTCAAAGACATATGTCTTATCTTAACAAATATAGCCAAAATCCAATCTCTGGTGAGCAAGCTGGACGACCTCAAGGCCAGGATAAAGTACCAGAGAGACATACTGGACTGTAACGTCCTCTGCCTTACGTACAAGGCTGACGCCCTTGGTACCGGATCACACCACTTAGGGGAGGGGAAGTATGTCTCATGGTAAATAACAACTGGTGCGAGAGCAGGAACATAGTTTCTCTCACGAGATCTATCTTCCCCGGGAGTTCACCTCAGTTATCTTCAGTGTGGTCTACATTCTACCACAGGCTACCACACCAAGGACACTGCCCTGACATGTACTGGGACATATTCAGGCGCAGCTCTGATGACAACATCAATATGCTTGCCGACTCTGTTGTGGGATTTATTGGGAAATTAGTGGGCGATATTATTCCTAAGGTGACCATCAGGACCTTATCCAATCAGAAGCCACGTGTGGATCACAACATCCGTGACACTCTGAAGACCACATACACCACAGGATTTCATATTGATCATATTAATTAAAACATTTATCTGTACCTGCTTCGGATCCTAGTCTGCAGTTTGGGTCCAATCCTCTGTTTTTTCTTCTTTGCAACTCATGGTGTATTTATTTCCAGACAGATCTGACTTTGAAATTCAATGAGACATGATTACAATATAAAGGAGGCCACATCAAAATCCATTACATAAAATTTTATTAAGAAAAACGGGGCGAAGCATACACTAGAGACAGGAAAACTGAAAGACAAACGCAAGCTGCATATTTATTTGAATATATTTAAGGATAATTCCATTTTATATCTGGGAGCACAACAACATTGCTAAAAAGACGTCTGATGGGTCATGAAACACAAGCAGTCAGACGATCACAGGCTCTCCAGTAGCCTAGCCTAAATGGAATATTCACAACGCATACATTAGGCTATACAGCACAAACAGGAGATTCGATTAGGACCAGGGTGAATGCACACAACGCACACAACCTTTATGAATGTCTAAAGCAAAGTTTGTGGAAATGCACCCGTTACTTTTCTCAATATTTTGGCCTAATGGTGGTATTAGAGGAAAGGTCAAGGGGTCACTAAAACCTTTAGGATTATATCTACAGACAGTTATGACTGATATCAGCATCATCATTTCGTCGTCCCGTTCATGAGCTCCCAAGTTCAGGCCCGTCTTACCTCCCAGCCCCCTTACTCCATCCCTCCATCCTTCGCCCTCTCTCTGTCCTCTCCTCTCTTCCCACAGTCTTGTGTATGTGACCTTTAATCTGTCTATTGTTCTGTAAGTGGGCCAAGAGGAACCAGTCATCTGCTTATTGAATCAGTGTTTGGGAAAACTGGGCCGTGCGTAATTATGGACCGTGTGTGTGCGCAGGATATGAACCATATGTTGTTCAGTATTAATCCCATAAGTATATCCTGTTTTTTATTTAAGGATTATGGATAAGGAGCATATGCATATGGACAGTTGCATAATCATGTATGTAATGACGTAATGCACAGTAATATCTTGTCAGATAAAATTGTCATCGTTTCTCCAACCACTTTTACATTTCAGAACATCTGTCATCTTGAATAAGTGTCACTAGTCACTGTCAGTGCTCATAATTCATCTGGGATTAATACTGAAAATATAACCGGCTGAGGGCAGTTTAACATTGATGCAAAGTGTACAGGGCTGCAACTTGTTGTAGCTGACTTCTGTTCTTTATGTCCACAGGCTTGTACGTCTGGCTTTTTATGAAAGAACCAGATATTTTCTTACACATTCGTTCATCTTTTGCACATATTATTCAAGCAGAGTCCATCCAAGCTCTGAAGTTCTCCAACTGTCAGTAATCTAAAACTGTCTAGGAGAAAATGAACCAGACTTTAAAGTCCACAATTATGGATGCCCGAAATAACTCCTCCCGATTCATTACACAATAAAAGCAAGAACACGACTTACACTGATGAAATGTGGGTTAAATCAATTATTCTGAAAAGAGGCCGTGTGGTACTGTTGCCGAGGGTCCAGCACAGAGACGACTGAGTGAAAAGAGAGGACAAGGAGGAGAAACCAGGGAGGAAGAGGAAGAAGAGGGAGTGAGACAAAAAGAGAGAGATAGGCACACAGCTTGAAATGCTCATGTGCTTGTGGGACACAAATAAACAAACAGGGTTAGAGAGATGCAGTGGTTTTCAGAAGGTTTACAGTGTTCTTGTCAGCAGGACAAACATGGACTATAAGTACAAGGCTTAAAACATTCATAGAGACTGAGACCGACCCGCTGCAAGGAAAATGGTAATAGGAACACGAGCCAGTGTCCTGAGCAAGCTAATTGACCAAATGCAAAATCTTCTTCTTCTTTTCCTTTCGGCTGTTCCCTTTCAGGGGTCAAAACAACACATGGCAGTTATAGTCACTCATAACTGTATTTATTCAGGCGTTCTCTTCCGCACCTGCCCTATCTTGGGTATCAGTCAATGTACTTGTAGATAACTTCAATTCTAAAATTTAAAATGTTATTGATGCCATTACACCCACTAAGATTAAGACTGTCTCTGGTAAAAAAAAGAGTGGCATAAAGCTGAACGCAGGTGGTGAAAAAGAAATCTCCAGGTTCATTATGACATTTATAAAGAGACTTTGCTTTTGTAATTTAGAACTGAGAAATGCAAGGCGGTCCTTCTTCATTGACAACATCGCCAAAACAATAATAATGCATGTGTTTTGTTTTCTGCTGCCGACAGGCTAACAAACCCTCCTGTGTCAGTAGCCTCTGAACTTCTATCCACCAGGGCCTGCAATAAATTTGCCTCCTTCACAGACAAAATTCAGAAAATTAGACTGGCATTCAGTGCATTCATGGATATGTGTTGTCCATGTGTCCACATTTCAAATTGCAGGACACAATTTGCTCCAATTAACCATATAAACTTGAAGGACATTATACAACATCTGAAATCCACCTCCTGCTGCCTTGATATTCTGCCAACAGGCTTTTTCAAAAACATTTCTAATTACATGGCCCCAGATCTCGGGGCCAAATTGTCAACAAGTCTTTTCTCTAGGGTGTCTTCCCACAGGCCCTGAAAACTAAACTGCAGTCATCAAGCCACTCTTAAAAAAGAATATCTAGACATGTCACTAATAAATACATATAGGCCTATATCAAACCTCCAGTAAGTAAAATCATTGAAAAAGCTGTTTTTTTAACAGGTGAACAACTTCTTGGCAAACTGTTTTGAATGTCAGGATTTTGAGCACACCAAAGCACTGAGACTGCTCTTGTTAAAGTCTTCAATGACATCCACTTAAACAGAGAGTGGCAGATTTTCAGCCTTGGTATTATTGGATCTCATTGGATGCATTCAACATGGTCGACCACAACATATTACTAGGCTGACTGGAAACGTGGGTGGGACTTTCTGGCACAGTATTAAAGTGGTTTGAATCCTACTTTGTGTCTATACATATTTATACATCTGAGCAGACAAACATTACATGTAGAGTTCCCCAAGGCTCCACTCTGGGGCCTCTTCTGTTTAACATCTACATGCTCCCACTGGCTCAGATTATGGAAAACAAGAAAATATGTTACCTTAAGTATGCAGACGACACACACATTTACGTAACAATGTCACCAGGGGACTGTGGTCCAAAACAAGCACTGAGAAAGAGCATTAAACAAATCAACCATTGAATGTGCCAGAATTTTCTTCAATTAAACAAAGATAAAAGTTAAGTCATGTTTTTGGAGCCAAGGAGGAGCGATTAAAAGTCAGCACTTAGCTTCAATCAGTAATGTTAAAAACCACAAACCAAGCCAGAAATCTTGATGTAGTCATGGACTTAGACCTGAATTGGAACAGCCACATTAATTACAAAGTCAGCATACTACCACCTTAAGAACAATATCCAGGATTAAAGGACATGTTTCAGCAGGATTTGGAAAAACTTGTCAATGTATTTATATTCAGTCGACTCGACTACTGTAAAAGTGTCTTTACGGGTCTCCCTGATCAGGCAGCTGCAGCTGATTCAGAACGCTCAACGAAGACCAAGAAAGTGGATCACATCACTCCAATTCTGAGGTCTTTACACTGGCTTCCTGTCTGTCAAAGAAAATATTTTAAAATGATGCTGTTGGTTTATAAAGCACTGAATGGTTTAGGTAACTTCAGATCAATACTAAATTGATTATTAATTTAATTGATTATTAATTTATTTACTGTATTAATGAATTCATTTCTCCCTTTAAAGGAGTGGTGCCCCTTTATAAAATTAATTTACTGTATTGAAAACTGTTATTTATTATGATTTATTCAAAAACCCAGTGCAGTCAAATTCTACCATGCTGTAACTGGGAAAAGAGAAGGAGAGACAGTGATAAAAAGGGGGGTTGTTGGGAGGTTAAGACAGAAGAGAAAGAGGTGAGAGGGAAAATGGAAGTAATGGGTCATGGGGGGAGGGGGCGAGGAAGGGATAAAGCATAAAGAGGAGTAAAGAGTGTGCATTTGAGGGCTGATTAAAGGGGGTTCTAGCTATGTATCTTTTTCAGCTCCTAGATTCATGACTGTTGGGGCGGCTGTGGCTCGGTGGCAGAGCGGTCGTCCACCAATCGGAAGGTTGGCGGTTCGATCCCGGCTTCCCCCGGCCATGTGTCGAAGTATCCTTGAGCAAGATACTGAACCCTCCACTGCTCCCCAAGCTGCGCCTTCGGTGTGTGAGTGAGTGTGACTGGTTAGTTTAATTTGTACTGATGGGCAGTTAGCTCCTGCCATCAGTGTATGAATGTGTGTGAATGGGGTGAATGTGATGTAGTGTAAAAGCGCTTTGAGTAGTCAGAAAGACTAGAAAAGCGCTATACAAGTACAGTCCATTTACCATTTACCATGACTGTCAAGGATTAGACAGAGAGAGACAAAAGGTCAGAGGTTATTCCCCTCCTGCCCTGACCTACTATTTGCTGCTGGGTTGAACTGCACCAAGGGAGGGGAAACTCCTTCACACACTTTATCAAAAACATCAAACCCTGGGGGACCACATATAACAGACACTGACAAAAGAAAAACACAAGATTTAATATTTTCTAAAATTGCTCAGCAACAGATGATCTACACATGAGCCTGCCTGAAGTACCTCATCAACACACTAAATGAGCACACTCAGTGTGGTCCCAATCTTACCTTATCTCATGTATTTAACTATCAACACATCGAACATTCACTTCATTTAGAGTTGTGTTTGAGTCCACCTGATGAATGTACAGCAGTAGTCATCTAAAATTGCCGGCTGTACCGTGACAGAACCCTGGACATCCGTGGCTGATCCCCGTTGGGTCCTATTTGGCAATAGAAATTTGAATAGTTTGTCATAGTCAGTCATTGTAGTGACATTTTATAGAATTTCAGACAAAGACAGAAAAAGTAAAAACATAACCAGAAATACTAACAGAAAAACAAAACCGATAAACACACACAAAATAAATACCAAAAAGAAAGGGAAGAAAAAAATCAAGCAGTTGTTGAGTCAGGGGAAACTGGGAAAAAGACACACTCACCCTTTCAAATAACTATCTCACAATGAGGTTATTCAATCCTTTTGACATATTGGAAAAAAGGAACCCAACTGTCATCTGATTTATTGGATAAACCTCTAACGTAATCCTTTCCAATCTGATAAAATATAGGATAGCTCTTATCCAGCAGGTATGAGAGGGAGGTATCGCTGATTTCCAGGGGGTCAATATTTCGTCCAACCAATAGGGTTGTAAAGGGTGATCTTCTCTGCATTCCTGACTGTCCGCTGTAGTCTGTTCCTGACCTGTTTGGTGGCTGATCCATACCAGACAATGATGGAAGTGCAGAGAACAGACTGGATTATTGTTGAATAGAACTGGATCAGCAGCTCCTGAGGCAGGCTGAACTTCCTGAGCTGGCGCAGGAAGAAACCCAGAAACCTGAAGGCTTCCAAAGTAGGCACAGTGTTGTTCAGTATTGTGATGGGAGGCAGTGTAGGGGGGCATCTCCTGAAGTCCACTAACATCTCCACAGTTTGGAGCGTGTTCAGCTCCAGGTTGTTCTCAACGCATCACAGAGCAGACTGCAGAACAACTGTGAGACTGCTAAATTTATCCTCAGCACTCCACCATGTAAAATAGTTTTCATTACTTAGTAACGCGTTACTCTAATCCGACCACTTTTGTCAATAACGAGTAATCTTACGCGTTACTATTTCAAAACCAGCAATCAGATTAAAGTTACTTATCCAAGTGCGTTACTATTTTTTTCATTTTTCTTAATAAAAATATAGTTTTGCTTTCTTCTTGCATCTTGGGGAGTAAAGGCACGTATGCGATAAGTCATGTTTTCAGCATGAGGACAGTTCACGTCATGTAATAACACACATCACGCAGCGACACAAACGGAAACAACAACGGAGGGAGGAGAGAGATGCACGTTTTCTAGCTGGAACTAAAGACACTATTTTGACTTTTGTCAGCTAAAGATGGCAATATTAGGGTTTCGTTGTGGCGACAAAGTGTTATCTAGCTACAGAAACACTACGTCACATTTAAAGAAACATTTGATGCAGAAAAATGAATCCATGCATTTGTTACTTCAAGGCTGGATTACTGCAATTCCACATTATCAGGCAGCCCGAAAAAGTCCCTTAAGATTCTCCAGTTGATTCAGAACGCTGCAGCACGTGTACTGACAGGAACTAGGAAAAGAGATCATATTTCTCCAATATTATCTTCTCTGCACTGGCTCCCTGTGAAATCCAGAATAGAATTTAAAATCCTTCTCCTCACCTACAAAGCTCTTAATGGTCAGGCACCGTCGTATCTTACAGAGCTCATAGTGCCTTATTACCCCACTAGAACACTGCCCTCTCAGAATGCAGGGTTACTTGTGGTTCCTAGAGTCTCCAAAAGTAGAATGGGAGCCAGAGCCTTCAGCTATCAAGCTCCTCTCCTGTGGAATCAGATCCCAGTTCGGGTTCGGGAGGCAGACACCATCTCCACATTTAAGAGTAGGCTAAAGAATTTTCTCTTTGATAAAGCTTATAGTTAGGGATGGCTCAGGAGAGTCCTGATTCATCCCTTAGTTATGCTGCTATAGGCCTGGACTGTCGGGGGACTTCCCATGATGCACCTCTCTCTCTTCACCTCTGTCCTCCTCTCCATCCGTATGCATTCTCATCCCATAAATGTATGTTACTAACTTGACTTCTTCCCTCTCCCGGAGTTTTGTGCTTTGTCGTCCGTCACTTTCAGCAGGTATCTCAGTGTCCGGAGATGTATCTGGATCTGTTACTATGGCGACCTGCTGGGGCAGTGCTGCTGTGTCTATGGTGCAGGGGATGAGTGGCTCGGGTCCTGCTCGTTGGGCTCCACCTGGAGCTGCTCGGTTGTCCGTCTGGACCCATCATCTTCCCTTATGTTTTACCACCTAAACATCCCACACTTTTCAACATAATTACATATATATACAAGAATTTTGCCATCATGGCTGTATATGTTATAGTTTTGATGCTATAAATCTATTCTGTACTTACGACATCTATTGCATGTCTGTCCGTCCTGGGAGAGGGATCCCTCCTCTGCTGCTCTTCCTGAGCTTTCTATCATTTTGTCCCCTGTTAAAAGGGTTTTTTGGGTAGTTTTTCACTAATCGAATCGAGGGTCTAAGGACAGAGGGTGTCGTATGTTACAGATTGTGAAGCCCTTTGAGGCAAATGTGATTTGTGATACTGGGCTATATAAATAAAATTGAATTGAATTGAATTTGGAGTCGCAGCGCTGCACGGTCAAACTTACAGAGCGAGTCCCAGCAGGTGGTGTCAAGTCATGATGAGTGAGGGAAGGATGGAACGGGAGATCGACAGGTGCATCCTCTGCAGTAATGTCGGTCTGTCGGGGTAAAGAAAGAGCTGAACTGCAAGGCGAAGCTCTCTATTTACCAGTCGATCTACGTTCCTACTCTCACCTATGGTCATGAGCTTTGGGTCATGACCGAAAGGACAAGATCCCGGATACAGGCGGCCGAAATGAGTTTCCTCCGCAAGGTGGCTGGGCGCTCCCTACGAGATAGGGTGAGGAGCTCAGAGTAGAGCCGCTGCTGCTCCACATCGAGAGGAGTCGCTGCGCTGCAAACTTACAGAGCGAGTCCCAGCAGGTGGTGCGAAGGAGAGCAGAAGGCCCCCCACCACCCAAACAACAACAGCTGGACTTCGGTAAAAACAAGTATTTATGTTAAGTGAATTCAAGAAAGACTGGCATTATTTTATTTTTTATAAAAACATGTATTTTTTCAGGAAATAGTTTTTAAGTTCAACTTAAAATGTTTGGCGATACATTGTTGACATTACTGTTAAAAATGCACTTCCAATAAAGTGAATGTTGGCAAAACCAGCTGTCATTGTTATGTTGAGGTGGCGGGGCTGTTGTCGGCAGAGGCTGAATGTAACTAATAAAGTAACTTGTAATCTAACTTAGTTACTTTTAAAATCAAGTAGTCTGTAAAGTAACTAAGTTACTTTTTAAAGGAGTAATCAGTAATTAGATTACTTTTTCAAAGTAACTGTGGCAACACTGGTAGGGTGTGCGTCCTGCTGGGACAGGGATGAGAGAAAAATAGATAGTAGAGCTGGAATAGCCTAGGTTTATCGGTGGTTTACCAGTGGAATCGGATTTGTCTTTTTTTTGGGGACGCGCTGGAGGCGGGCAACGGTCCGAGATGGCTGTGGCACAGGAAGGTTCTGAATCCGGGGGTTGTGCGTCGAGGGTCTGGCTGTTTGAAAGTCAGGCGTCTGGAAGAGCGGGTTTCTCTCGAAGGTTGGCAATGTTGGCTACGGCCTCTGTAAGTTCAGTTCTGTCTGGCCGGAGCTGCTGGATGGAGAGTAATGGTGATGCCAAGGGTTGCGGATAACGGAGTGTGGGCTGAGAACTAGCTCGCAGTCCATGGTACAGTAAGCAAAGAACTATTTACTATAACTCGGGTAACATGTATTTCTAAGCGAAAATGAATAGTTGAAAATGAATAGAAAACTTAGTTGAAAGGGAAGTGAACGGATAGGGTTTGCTTATATATGTGTATGCAGAAATGGGATGTGTTCAAGGCATGGTCTTTGTTCCTGAATCCAGTTATAAAACTTAATTTGATCAAGTATGCACTTTTCATCACATGTCTTTTAAGCAGCTGTTGAGCTCGACACAATAAGACAAAAAATACTGTTTCTGTTTGTTTAATTAATAATTACCCCCACTGCAAATACAGTGTAATAATATATCAATCAGTTTAGTGTTGCGATAAACTATCATTTTGAAAAATATTTTTTTCAAAAATAGTTTTGATTTGTCAATAATTATTATATATATTATATTATATATGTTATTATACTTTTCACTGTTTATGCAAATTCTGCATTTTAAATGCTCAGAATGCCCTCGGAGGGTCACCTTTAAGAAAAAAGTGGGCAACTTGAAGGGGGAGTGTTATTTGTAGCAGGGGACGTAACTTGAACTGGGCGTAACTTGTAGCCTTGCAGACTGCAGAGACCCTCTTTTGGTAGGGGGTGTCAGCGACCTGCATCAGAAAAGTTGAAACAGACTCAACAATTTGGTGATCAGACCTGTCAAACTACTCCAGAGTCAGCCTGAAAAATCACTGAAATCTGTGAGGCTTGTAGTCCCTTCAAACAAAAATAGCGATATCAAGAAGCTTCCTTTGGTTTGTGTTTGTTTGTTTGAGAGAGGGATCCCTCCTCTGTTGCTCTTCCTGAGGTTTCTATCATTTTTTACCTGTTCAAAGGGTTTTTTGGGTAGTTTTTCCTTAGTCGAATCGAGGGTCTAACGACAGAGGGTGTCGTATGTTGTACAGATTGTAAAGCCCTTTGAGGCAAATGTGATTAGTGATATTGGGCTATAAAAATAAGATTTGAATTGAATTGAATTCTAGAGGGTATGGACAAAAAAGATATTTTGTGGTTTAAAATCTGAAGGACTTTGTGGAATTACATGCTTAGTGCAAGCTTCAGGCTGGAGACCTGACTGCCTGCCTCTTTGAATCTGTATATGTGAACCGTAATATTAAGAAGTGTCAAGTCATGATGAGTGAGGGAAGGATGGAACGGGAGATCGACAGGTGGATCGGTGCATCCTCTGCAGTAATGCCGGTCTGTTGGGGTAAAGAAAGAGCTGAACTGCAAGGCGAAGCTCTCTATTTACCAGTTGATCTACGTCCCTACTCTCACCTATGGTCATGAGCTTTGGGTCATGACCGAAAGGACAAGATCCCGGATACAGGCGGCCGAAATGAGTTTCCTCCGCAAGGTGGCTGGGCGCTCCCTACGAGATAGGGTGAGGAGCTCAGAGTAAAGCCGCTGCTCCTCCACATCGAGAGGAGTCAGCTGCGGTGGCTCGGGCATCTGTTCCGGACGCCTCCTGGACGCCTCCCTGGGGAGGTGTTCCGAGCACGTCCAACCGGGAGGAGGCCCCGGGGAAGTCCTAGGACACGCTGGAGGGACTATGTCTCTCGGCTGGCCTGGGAACGCCTCGGTATTCCCCCGGAAGAGCTGGAGGAAGTGTCTGGGGAGAGGGAAGTCTGGGTGTCTCTGCTCAGACTGCTGCCCCCGCGACCCGGTAGAAGATGGTAAGAGGTAGAAGATGGATAGATGGTTGGAAGTGATGATGGCTGCGCTGTACACTGCATGATGATTACATTATGTGCTCTATGTTTGCCTGTTACTGATCAGCTGGTAGTCAACTGAGGGTAAAAGCAACAGATGCTTTTTACGTATAGCCATTCTGAACAGGTACACCTACACAATCAATTGCAATTCAGTATAACAGGCCAGTTTGTGTTCAAACTCTGAGAAGTGTTGATTCAAGTATATGTTAATATATGTGACTGAGGTCGTGGTGGTGTTGTACTGGACTGCATTATCTTGAAATGTGTTTCTAATATTCTTTCCCCCTCAGGTTTATAAATGGGGTGAGCAAAACATTAGCAACACCTCAATATAATGCACTCCAGTTCAACACCTGAGCAAACTACAACCTCAATAATAAACATATAGTTACATTAATACCTCTACCTAAATTATTATCTTTGTAAAGGCAGAATTTATGGCTGCGCTGTTGTATTGGATTTGCATTAGTGGCCACTTTATTAGTTACACCTGTAAAATGTGGAAAGTGTGGAATCACTTCAGACAACCATTTCATCCCACAAAAAACATTGTAGTGTTAATGTTTTACTTAATTAATGAAACTGAATCACAATATATTGGGGAGGACCACACTGACTGCAACATATCAGGACTAAGTCCCTATTTCATTGATACCTAGACTGCCGGAGTCCTGTGGTCTTCCAACCAATACACTCTGGTATCTAAACTCTACTTCTGTATGTCTTTTGGGGGGTAAAGACAGAGTGAGATGTGCCCATTGAGAAGTGTATTGTCTTGGGGTTTTCCTCTTGTTAGCACTCTTGGCCTCTCAGTATGCTGTGTCACACACACAGAGACATACACCGCCATCCACTCCACCCCCTCCCTACCCTGTCTTTTCAGATCACTTAACAGGACAATTACGCCATCCTTCTTTTCATCATGGTCTATTGTGTTTGTACCCTCGGTTTGAAAAGCTTTTATGGGGAAACCATCTCTTTCTCTTGTTTCAACTCTTTCTTCTTGGCAAAATTCACATTGTACCAATTAAAACAGTGATGATAGCGATTTAGATTCAGGGTCAGTGGCAGATTTAGTGGTGTGTTAAAGGCATGCTTGAACGATTTGAAATTTTACTTTGCTAATAAGATACAATCAGTTAATGTAACAAAGTCTACAGATGAATGGAGCCTAAACGTATCCAAAGTGGAAACAATAAATTACTATATTTGCAGAACATACAGTATTATTTAAGCATTGTTGGGGTGTATCCTGGATAGCTGCTGTAGCTAACATCACATCGCTTTAGTTTCTTTAGGATGCTTCTCATCAAAAAGGCCTCCTCTGTTTAGAGGAATCTGAGGGTGCTTTCACACCTGCCTCATTTAGTTTGATTGAATCGCACTTGAGTTAATTTGTCCCGTTGGTGCGGTTCGTTTGGTCAGGTGTGAAAGCAGCAGTCGCACTCGGGTGCGCACCAAAAGCGGACCAAACAAGCGTACTGAGACCTGCTTGAAGAGGTGGTCTCAGTACGCTTTCAAACGAACTCTGGAGCGGTTCGTTTGTGGTGAGAACGGGATCCGACCTCGAACAGACCCAACTGCAAAAAATACTGATCATTTTTGGACTAAACCAGCTGCCGTACTTAGCATTAGAACGTTGTTTTCTAGCCACTTGATTATAGAAATGTATTGTTTCCATATTGTGGTGGATACAACCAATGTAATACATTCAGGCCAGGGACAAAACCAGCCGGCGCAGTCGTCTCTCCATAGTTGTGTTGTCTCCATGTTGTTTGCTGGCTTTTCCTCTTCTGTTGGAACTTTCCTGCAGTTTATGAAATACGCCATGGCCAATGAGTGATGTGGATGTTGTCATGTGACTGCATTTTGGTTTGTTTCAACTGGTTTGGACCAAAGCAATAAATATGGTGTGAAAAGGAACCAAAAAAGCTGAAAAATGCAATGATGTAAAATTGTTTGCCCTCGGTTCGGACCAAATGAACCAAACTAGAGGTATGAAAGCACCCTGAGGCAGGTCCAGTTGCCTTTGACTTACACTTTTAGTCAAAGTGTAAATTTTGTGGGTGGTACAAGGTTTTGCAAAACACAGCAATGGTAATGTCTCTGATTTCAACAGTTTTAAATGTTAGTGCTATCAATTGTTCCCTAAAATATTGTTCAGCTTTAAACCCCCACTGGAAGCACACAGCACAGTACCAACCCCCCAGTTAGGAGCAGAGCTGGGGGCTGTCGGTGGGGGATGAAGGGCAGATTCTTTGGGAAGAAGCCCTGGTCCCTTCTCTGTCCTGGTGTCCAGACTTGATAGCCGTGATACCAGGCCATTCAAGGACTTGAAAGGCTGTGACGCCCTTGAGAATTACTGGGAGCGTCCTTCCTTCCCTCAACACACACACACCCACACACACACACACACATTGTAGAGTGTGTGGGACGCTGTCTGTTGTGTAGCACTTCTACTTCATTAGCAGCTAATTCTATGAACACATGCTGCTGATGCTACTACCTGCTCTGACTATATCAGGACTTATGTGCTTCTATAAAATCTTTGTGTTGATACCGTGTGTTGCAATTAGCAGTTGCACAACAAGTCCTCCAAATTAAGCAAAATACATCATTTGTTACAGCCCTTTAGAATGACACATATATTAGCATATTGCTAATCTGATGCCTTGATCAACAGGACAAAACTGTTACAAATCACTGTTGGAAAATAAATCTGTTTTGTGATGCGACAACGCTATGGTTATTAAGGATTATTACGGACAAAAAACATTTAGGGTTAGGGAAAGCATGGTTTTGGTGAAAATGACTTATATTTACAGGTTAGGGCCATGGCGACAATAATAACCACGTGGTTATGGTTACGGAGAGATCGTGGTCAGAACAGAAACCAACTCAGCCAAGTCAACAGAAACCCCTGTTGACTCCTGGTAGGACACAGGAATTGAACCACCAAGTCAGATGTTTTGTTTTACCCATCCATGGAGGACAGTCTCCATTCGCGTTATGTTTCAGCTTTCCATTGGCTTTTTCTTGCTATAATCTGTTTCGATATGCATATGCGCACAATTCTTATAAAGGAAACATAAGACCGAGTAATAACTGCACTGCCTTTTGTTAAAACATTTGCCGGTCAGTGATGTCTGCCGCTGCCATGGAGGTTCCTTTCTGGCCCCACCAAATAAATATGTAAACCTGCCATGAAATGTTATGTTCTTTATGCCAGTCACTTTATCTTCATTTTATCAGAAATGATAATTGTAAATGTGTTTGTCGTTTCATGTATTAAATCCAGGCTTCCAGACACTGCATTTGATGCGGTTAGTCATCTTGCTGAGTAGACTTTCATTGTCCCATTAAGTTAGTGAACTTTTCGAGGGTTATGGGAGGAACAATGAACGTTTGCCATTTTTGTGCATGTAACTCATGTAAATGTGATGACAATGGTTAGTTGACAGCTGCAATTCAAAAGACCCGGCACCAGTGGCAAAGTGACTGCCTGTTATTTTCGACCATTACTCTCCCTTTCTGTCTCTGTGAAGTCATTCTGTCAGGCCCATTTCTTTTCATTTATCTATGGTGAAAGATGGTAAGGTTAGATTCCTCAGCATGGAGACCTCTGTGTGCTCCCTATAGCTTGCCACCACATTCATCTTCAGCATTATTAGTGGGTTCACACACTCTTTGCCTCTTTCTCTTTCATTCTCCACCTGCTCTGATCTTAGTCAGCATCTTTGTAAAGCTCTGAATGCATGTTTATTTGGACAATAGGTGCCCTGTGATACAGAACTTTCAGGCTTATTGGATCAGAGGCACAGATAAGCAATTAGTATGTTACATAATTCGGACACCACCATTAGGCAATTACATTTAAAATCACATCAGCAAGGGTGCAGTCGCAGTATACAAGTGGTAGAGACTAAAATGTTTCTATTGCTGGATGTATATTGGCCAAAGAGTACACTATGTGAAGCATAATGTCTTCACTGATACCTGGTCTGAAGCTCTGCTGCTGGCCAAAGCCCATCCAGCAACAGCAATGGGGCGACATAGCAGAGGCTGCTCACCACAGATCAGCCTCGGTTGTAAGAGGGATCAATCACGGCGAATCAAAAGAATCTATAGACTGCTATTGTATGCAGTCCAGAGTATGACCCTGGGCCCGGCCACCCTGAGAAACCGAGGGTAAAGGTCACACACACACACACACACAAACACAGACAGAGCAAGAGTCATGGCTTCATAGATCTCTGTCTCCATCACTTTCCCAAGATCATTTACACCTTATTTCAATAATACAAACACCAGAGGCTTTTCTGGCTCTCACGTTTAACTTCCCATTGTTACTAAACCAGGAATAGCCGGGTAACTCAATCTGATCATCTCCTGATAGATGTGTTTCATAATATCAGGGTTTGGAGTCTCCAATAATACAATTCTGAGTTTACGATTCAAACTAGTCCAGCCATTAATGTTGCAATGTACCAGGGACACACAAAAAGGATTGGACTGATCCCCCCCAGCCTCTCCCACCTGCAGCAGCTGCAGTTGGTCCGCTTCCTTACTCGTCCGCTCGAGATACAGCAGTTCTTTCCGGCCGGTATCTCCCAAGGAAGCGTTTTAAAGATGAGCTCAGTGACTTGGCTGATCTCCAGTTAACCTTTTCGAGCCGGTTGTTACTCTTCAACTTTTGTTTGGACCAAAGCACAGGCCCCTTATTCTCCACCATCCCGAAGGCAGCTTTCACCACTCCTGGGCCGGGTCCTGTTGCTCTCGTTCTCAGCACTCCATCGATTTCTGCTGCGGGATCACGTTCCAGGCCAATCTCCAGTAGCTCTCTGATTTTTTCATTCAAGTCCTCACTGCCATCGTATGGCAGGCCCATCACAACGACTGACACATGAGAATCAAATTTATTAGAGTTTGGGGCTGGTTGTCTTTATTGTTTCTTCAAGCAAGTCCGATTTCCAGGTCAATAGTTTCCCTTATTACTTCTGAACTGACTTCTTGAGCTCAGCTTTCAAGGTTTTTCCAGGGACCCATGCATGCTCTCCCCTTTACTGTTGAGCTGTCTTTCAGTGTTATCCATCTTTGTTTGTAGTAGCTTCATCTCCTTCAGCACCACGCTTGTGTCTTTGTCTTCGTCCCTGTCCTGTGCCCGGTGGTGCGTGTGAATTGATTTAACTATATATTTAAGGCCCTGCACACTCACACAGGTGTTTAGAGTTCTGTGGCCGATTAGACCTACTCAGGTTGGATTTGTGCAAGGTTATGTCTGCTGGGATCTACGCGAGGTCACCATGTACTATGAATGCTAAAGCAGTAACCTGTTTTGCAGCAAAACTCACAAAGATGTTGCTGCTCAGGATAACAACACATTTTCATCTTATCGTGTTTGGGGATCTGAGAGAAGCCATTTTGCATAACGAATCCTTTTACTGTTATATTTTAAGCACATTTGGCTGGAAATACTTGTGTACTTTTCCTCAGAACTGCGTAGAACCTGATTGCAGTACATGGGAGCATGTAGGGTTAAGTAGAACAGGGCCCTAGACATATTCCAACTTTATGTGTAAAACATTTAAAGTTCAACAGTTCAGTATAAGCCTGGGAAAAGTTCATATCATAATGGACTTTTACATTATTGATATGCACCATTATAAAATAAGAATCAAACAAAAAAAGGTTTTATTTATATTGCTCCATATTTATTTGAATGGCGGATAGGGTCACTATGCCAACCTTGTGTTAGTCAGACAGGGTGATATTATTAGCACAGTGTCATCAAAATAACAAGCGTTAATAATGCTTGTGGGCATTGGATTTGATATATGTGAAATATCTGAAGTATTTGAACTTTGTATAAGAAAAATACAGGCACAACACATGCCAAACCTAACGGAGGTCTTTTCTAAATTGAGGCCTTACAGCAAGGTGGCCCTACTAGTCAATCGAGACCTATCATCCCTGCAAGCATTCTACACAGAGCAAGCAGTGGCCTCTACCACTGTGTATACGCATGTGTGAATGTGTGTGCTGCTGCACATGGCTGGAGGCTTACTTAAACCTGTAAGTGCTGTAAAGTAACTGCACGGGAGAATACCATTGTCATTGTAAACCACTGAAGCACACTCGCAAAATATCCTTCAATGAATTAAAAACTGTTCGAATTGAACGAAAATATTTCTTTTCTCTCTTACGTCAATACTTCTCTTGAAGGGGTGATTACGTATCACAGACGGCGGCGCTCTTCAGGGAAGCAGTCTTATCCTTTTGCTTTACTCAAGCTCATTCGCCAGCATTAGCAGACAACACGGCGTTACGCAGACGACACACAACTGTGTGTCTCTATTTTGCCACGTGGCCCAAATTGGTTGACTGGTCTTATTTCCTGTCCCACCAACATCATTATTTAGATGATTCTTTTTTATTTTTAGAAAACTAAATGAGGAAAAAACCGCAAACGTCTTTGTATTATTGCATGTAGAAAGGGAGAAATTGCACTTGGTGTTCTGCTGTCTGGATTAACAGATTAAAGTCGCTACGTGAAAATGTACAGCTATAGCATCTTTAAAAACTGTGAACTGCTGTCAGTTGTGGTGTGTTTTTAATGCTACTGCTGGGAGTTGCCAAAGTCTTTTCACTGTTTTATGAAACCACAAATACCCCAGCACCTTATTCATCAAAGTATCAATCAAAGAATCTAAAAATCACTACTATAGTTTTATGTTCCAGCAGGAACATTGAGATCATTCCCCAGGGTTTTCAAAGGCTGCTTTCTGCTCCTAAACGGTGTAATGCCCTCCCTCTGGATCGCAGAATGTTAAGCCGGTGTGGTATTTTTAAAAGGAATTAAAGACTTTTAATGAAAAGACTTTTTCATTTGAAGCTTTCATTTTTATCTTTTGGTATTTTGGTAGTCTCTCTCTCTCTCTCTCTTTGTGTGTGTGTGTGTGTGTGTGTGTTTGTCTGTTCAGAATCAAGTGAGCCAAGCCTAGCTCTAATACCGGAAGTGCATCCCTTTCTACTTTAAAGTAAGAGCAGTGCGTTTATGTCATCCAGGTTGACTCTTGACTACTTCATGTCATATTCATCAGCATTCAGGTGAGTGAAAACAACATTTGAAACCAGTTATGAAATAGCCCAAAACTTGGATCATATATTTCAGTGTAATTTCTCAATAATTTGTGCAGCAGAAAATATATTCTATTTACTCTAACACTAGACGTAAGTGGGGAGAAAGGTGGCCTATTTTTGTAAACTAATGTGGGTGTATCGGCCCTTTAACTGTAGTGCCTTGACGTGATCGTCAGCGATTGATGAGATGGAAACGTTGTGCTCTTTTATTTTGAAATCTGTGGCCGGACATGATATCATTTGATTCTGCTTGACTTGACGCGGTGCAATAATAAACCGGCGCAACAGCAAGGTGTCGGGGTAAGCTCGTCTCTCTCCGCCGGTAGGAAGAGTGCTGATCCTCCAGGCTGTCCTGTGCAACAAAAGAAAAGAGCTCCGAATCGACGGGAAAGGAATAAACGAACCCATTGACACAAAGGAGAATCAAATCATTTACATTTCCCTTAACTTGACTCTAACCGGTAACTAGAGGTGGTATTCTCCCACAAGCCATAAGAAAGTTACGACGGGTTTTTTTTCCTTACAAAATGTGTAGCGGCTGAGAATTAGTTCTTGCTAGCTAAGCTTGTTTAAAGGTGAAGCTAAGTTGTCACCGCAGCGACAAGGAAGGGACTAGCTGGAGCAGAGCCAAAGTGCTAGAGGCAGGGGAAAGTCAATGGAACCGCGGCTGTGCTATGAGGAGGACAGGCCTGCCATCCGGAGGGCCTACCGGGACTCCAACCTGTTGAGTGACCGGGTCCTGCGCGCTCTGCTGCGGGCAGAAGACAAGTACCTCCCTGCGCCCAACTACTTCAAATGCGTGCAGAGGGAAATCGCGCCGTACATGAGGAGGATAGTGGCTACCTGGATGCTGGAGGTGAGTTCCGGCCCAGTAACGTTACGTGTTGTACAAAGACAAGCACGCTCTCAGGACGGGTGGCTGTTGCAAAGTTGCTCGGTACAAGAATGCCTAGTTGATACACGCTGCAATATACGTAACGTCTTGCTGAAATCACAACTTTAGGAATAGATTGGGACTGCTCACTGGCTCCGCCGTTGGTTTTGTGGAAGGGGACAGAGACTATAAATAAAAGGTGTATCCAGTTTTTTTCCCCCCCCAAATGTGAACGAAATGGATGCCGTGTTGAAGCTCTAAGCCTAAAAACTCTGTAGTGCCTAGACACGTTGCATGTAGTGCAGTCTTGCCGCTGAGCAAGCGGTGCGTTTGGATTGTCAGTGGTGTTCTTCGATGGAGTTTGGAGTTCTGTTGTCAGTGGAGGATTTGCTAGCAGCTTGTAGGTTCACCATGGGCATCTTGGTTGTCCATAATGTATATTTTGTAACACGGTGTAGCCTGCGGAGAAGGCAACAAGGACGCTGCCGTGTGGAAAAGGGTCATTTTAAGCAGTTCATGGCGTTAAAAAGTGCTCGTGCCTTCAACTTTAGCCCTCAACTGTTTCCATGCGCTCACGTGCCTCTTTAACTTAACGGCGTAGAAACACATTTCATCATATCCACAGCATAATATAACTAAAATATATATATATATTAGTTTTAAACAACGTGAGAATATTTCAAAATCTGTTTGGAAAATGCCTCGCGCTGCCAGTCTATGCAGCCCACGCGCTGCCTTTGTGTTGGGGGCTCGCGTGGAACCTTTAAGGGTCCTCACGTTGTTCCTCTTGAGATGCTTTCCATGTCCCTCCTGTCAGGGCCGGCCCTGGGGCATCTGGGGGCCCTAAGCAGGGTAAGTTTGGGGGGGGGCCTGCCTCGCAGTGGCTAGACAGTGAAGTCTGCACAGAACCAGCTACCATAGCAGCTACAAACCCACTGTACAATGTATTTGTACCTCTGTGAACGTGATGGGCTGCAAATCTTTTACTGCTAACTAAACACACTCACTGAAACACTCCAAAACCGACTGACTGCATGTTTTTCTTCTGCTTTTGATTTTGTCTGAATGCTTAGTATTGAGCACTTTGGATGTTTTTCCACTAGGCGGCTCCAAGCCTTCAGTATTAAACATCAACTGTCGAAGTAAAAAAAAAAAAAAAAAAAATATTGGAGTTTAAGGTTGTTTTATTTTTTAATTAGATTTTTTTTACAGTGTTGTTAGTGTATTTCAGTTCACTAGAGCTCGCTGTCTGTAATAAAGGGAACGCACCCTTAAACCAAAACTTCAAAATCAGTGACAAATACAACAAACAAGCCCGATGTACACAGTCAGAGCCGAACCATGGACAAGGTCGATGCAATGCCCAATACATAAAACCATTTAAAAAGATATGAAGACAACAAGAATTTCAGAAATAAATAACGCTATTGTCTAAAACCCTAAAAAAGAAAATTACACCCCAATCCCCTTTCTTAGTCCTCTCTTCCTGACTCTCTGTCCGAAGTGTTGTCTTCTTGCTTTACGGGAAGTCATTTATTACGTCGTCATTTATGTCGATTCTGAGGATTGCCAGTCCGCTGTGGCGTTCTTGTTCCATGGACGACCGTCGGTAAGTCTTGACCCGTCTGAGCTTACAAGAACTCCTTTCTGCTGATGCCACAGGCAGTGTGCGGGCTATTCTCGGTGGCACCCAAAGGTCTGGATAAAACCCAGTCGGCTCATTTTGAATGGATGAAGGTCATGTCTGCCTTGGGTAGGTTTGGAAGGCTCTGGGTTTCTGTAGCTAGTACTTGCCAGTCCAGCCCCCCCAATCAGTGAGTGGGGGGGCTGGACTGGCTCACAGTGCTCTCTGAGTGACTGATCCATATCAGCGAAACCAATACATCTTGTACGCCCTTCACTAACATGAAACGATGCTCCAAAGACTGGATGGCCGGGTCAACTACAACACGAAGGATGGTGTCTCCGTCAGTCGCAGTCTCATCCGCTGCCTCCTAGCCAGACTGCCGTTTGGTGTTCCGAGTCCTCTTCTGCTTCAGAACTGCCTCCACATTCATTATTCTCGCATGATGCCCTTGACTGGGCATCAGAGAACCCCGTGGCCCTGTAGCAACTGCAGGACTTTACTTGTGACATTGGACAGGACATCAAACCAGGCCACCCTGCAGATTTACATTTAAGTTTAGTCATTTAGCAGACGCTTTTATCCAAAGTAACTTACATATGAGAACATTCACAAGCCGAAGGCGCAGCTTCGGCAGTTTGAAATCTGACTGACCCTATTTCTTCTGCCAAGGACTGGGCCTCGATTCTTAGAGCAGGATCATTTGCCTTGTCATTGACCTCCGTCAAGGCCTCTCTGACGTTTTCAGTTTGGTGCCATAAAGGCTCGTAAGGCAGGAATGAGTCCTAAAACCCAGGAATGAGTTAGCATTTTAGCACTTCCGGTTCCCTCGTTTCGCAGTCGGCGGGTATTTGGTTCGATGCCTGAAGTAAGGTCTGTGGTTAACACAAGCTGAGGAGATTTTCACGTTTTGTTGGACCACAAAATCTGTCAGTAAACACATCACTCTTGCATTTTTAAGCTTTTTTTTTTTTTACTTCTGGCCATCGCATTTACGCTTCAAAGACCAGAACAAAACGTGGAAGTGTCCAACTTGTTTGTCACAGAGCTTATTTTCTGCAGTCATCCAAAATCCAATGGAAGAATCCCTTTGGGTTTGGGTAGAGGGAACCAGGGCGATGCTAACATCCGGGTTGGCCTACAAAAATCCGTCATCCCGGCGACGCTCTACGCTGCTGATTCTGCTCTCCCGTCGTGTCTCACTCCACGGCTTGTGTGAGCTCGACACGCTGCTTTAGAATGGGGCAGCTTCTGAACTATGCCAAAGAAGGTGATGGCATCTATTGGCTGCTTTGCTGAGTCTGCCTCACGTACGTACCTCATTGGTTGCCAGTTTGTTTTTGTTTTTTACATCAAAACGGGACGATCTTCGCTTGTTGCCCCATCAAAGAAGACTGACAGTAGCTAGCATTACATTAGCAACAACGGAACTTAGGGTTGCCAGGTCAGATTAAAAGTCAGTTTGGGGCCCCTTTGGCGGCTTATAGGGAGGGCCCACAATTAACCAAGAAAAGCAACAAAAAATTACAACCAGTGAAGTTAAATTTTAGTTGGTAATTGACTGAAATTATTATCAAAACTGTGTTTTGGTGAATAAGTTTTTTCAGTCAATGACATAGTTCTGGTTATTTAGAGAATGATGTGAATCTCTTAATTTTCTTCTTGTTGTGACATAAATGCCACGTTTGGCCCCGCTGACACCATATCTCAGGTTTAGGTACCAAACATACCAAAATCATTCTGAAATTTCCCAAATAGATGTGGTTGTAAAATGGATCAGTTTTTTGGGTTTGTTTTTACTAATGGAAAAACAGGATTCCCTAAAGCTTGTGTAAATGGTAAACGGACGTACTTGTATAGCGCCTTTCTAGTCTTTCCAACTACTCAAAGCGCTTTCACACTACATATCACATTCACCCCTTTCATACACTGATACAGGAGCTAACTGCCCATCAGTACTAATTAAACTAATCATTCACACGCCGAAGGCGCACCTTCGGGAGCAATTCAGGGTTCAGTATCTTGCTCAAGGATACTTCGACACATGGCTGGGGGAAGCAGGGATTGAACCGCCAACCTTCTGATTGGTGGGCAACCGCTCTACCACCGAGCCAGAGCTTGTGACCTCCTTTGCATGCAGTATGTGCCGTATAAAGGAATGACCTACACAATGAAGCATGTAGGTGATCGGGATGCACAGAGCCCACTTTTTCTCTCTGTTCCATTTCCATTTCGTCATTTAGCAGATGCTTTTATCCAAAGCGACTTGCATACGAGAAAATTCACAAACCGAAGGCGCAGCTTCGGGAGCATTTTGGGGTTCAGTATCTTGCTCAAGAATGCTTCGGCGCATGGCTGGGGGATCGAACCGCTGACCTTCCGATTGGCAGGCGACTGTTTTGCCACCAAGCCACAGCCGTTCCAATACAGGAACTGTGGGCATCTGCCAGAACTGATCCCGGTGCTCTCTTCTCTCCAAATTAAAAGTCTGTATACCTCAGGTATTAGCAGCATTTTTATTGGGTGAGGTAACACGAGGCAGCAGCCCTCTGTGACTTAGAGCACCCGTCAAACGTTTGAACACACTTTCTCATTCAGGTAAATGGGAACGTGTGACTGGTACTGTCCACTAATGGGCGCGGCCGTGGTAACCGTGAGTTGTCTAATGGCAGTATTGTCGTCTGACTTGTCTGTGCAGGTGTGCGAGGAGCAGAAGTGCGAGGAGGAGGTTTTCCCCCTGGCTATGAACTACATGGACCGCTTCCTGTCTGTAGAGCCCACCAAGAAGAAGCATCTGCAGTTATTGGGCGCTGCCTGCATGTTCCTGGCCTCCAAACTGAAGGAGACGATCCCATTTACTGCCGAGAAACTCTGCATCTACACAGACAACTCGATCACACTCACTCAGCTGCTGGTAGGCCATTCCGTAGGGACCGTTGCATTAAAACACGTTGTCTTAAGTGTTTAGTCTAAGTGTTGGTATCAGGCCGGCCTGCCTGACTACACTCGGTTCAGATCAGATCTCTCCGCAGCTACTGCCCAGATTGCTATGGTTATTATGCTCCTTAGAGAATGACTCCTAAAGGTTTTGGTGACCTCCTGTCCTCTTCCTGTAGCTCCACCACAAGGTTAAATCTTCCTTGACTAACACTTTAGGCCATGTTGAAGTATCGTGAAAAAATGGCTGCATTGTCACGATGTTCACTGTGGTCATTTAGGGTCCCCAAAAGGGGGTTCGTAATGGTTTCGCTGACCCCGCAAGCAAACAAAAACCTCTTTGTTAATCCCCGCATCGTTTCCGTGTTGGGTCCCACCTAATCCCACCTTCTGTCCCTCTCTCTCTGTCCCCCTACGCTCACAGCAAATGGAGCTGCTGGTTTTGAACAAGCTGAAGTGGGACTTGGCCTCGGTAACCCCTCTGGACTTCATTGAGCACTTCCTGTCTCAGCTGCCGGTCAGGAGGGAGAGCGGGCCCCTGCTCAGGAAGCACGCTCAGACCTTTGTGGCGCTGTGTGCCACAGGTATGCATGGGTCTACATTACATACATGGCTGTCTTTTTTTTAAACACGGGGATGAGGTTCCCTTCAGCTCTATAAACGCAGTGCCATCCTCATTGGTTGCGTAGTATACGGCACACTATAGCAGTCTTGACCGAGAAGCACCTGCAGCACCAGTGTTAATTTACACAACATCAAATATCAGGCATGGTGGAATCATTTCATATTTCCTTTGGGTTGACGTAACAAAGTTAGTTTTCATGCATAACTGAAGGTTAGAGGACACGGAGAAACTCTTGGAGGGACACGTGCTGCCCAGTCAGTCGATCTGATGACAGGCCAGCTGCACTAGCTGCAGCAGCTGAGGCCATTAATCAGGCACAGAGCAGGTTGATTTCGCGCCTGCCCTGACGCTGCACAAGCGACACTAAGCGCCTTCTGAAATCCTCAGCACTTGCAAATAGACTGTCAGACTTTTTAATGTTGCGCTGCAGCAGGAAGAAACGGATGCGTTTCAGCCCAAGGTCCAGTGTTTCTGAGACATCTGTGGGCGGGGCCCCTGTTAAACCGCCAGGAACCTGCCAGTGGTTAACAGCTCGCTGATACAGATACTCACAACACCATCATCGAATAGCCAGATCCTAGTAAAAAAATGTATTAAAGTAGGAAAAGGTGAGTTAAAAAAGGCTAAATCCAATATCCTGTTCTTGCAACAGATATACAGTATGCACATGCGTTAACTCCTCATGTGCAGAAGCTTCGTAGAAAATACAAACATACAACACATCCATCAACACACTATCAATAGACCAATAGTAGTAAATGTTCTTTCTTCAAGTCAGAAGGGGAAATACTGTATATCGCACACTGCTGTTGCAACAACCAGACGGGCGATCCATTGATTTGCACCCTAGCAACAAGAAAATACATGTGCAAACAGAGGAAATGTGGACGTTCCTGGTGGATTACTGTAAATCCTGTGGTGCTACTGTTCTCTCTCGCGATTTCTGTGACAAAAGATGAAATAGTGTCCTCGCTGATAACGTTCTGTCAAGCCTTGAAATGCAGTACTCTGGTACTCCAAGTGGACCTGCTGCGTCGTATTTTATGTTTGTGGCACCTCAAACAGCACGCCCCCACCCATGCAGGGGCTCTTTTCTGTCTCAACCCTCGCTGAGTTAGACATCTTCCACCATGGAAGCTATTTGGCTCTGGCTTTATTGCCATCAGCTATTTAAATGGTGCCATCTTAACATTAAGCTCCTTTCTGATGCTCCCCAGATGTTAAATTCATAGCCAGCCCGGCGTCCATGGTAGCAGCAGGCAGCATGGTGGCGGCAGTGGAGGGCTTACAGATGAGAATGGTGGGCAATGCCATGATGTCTCAGAAACTGACCGAGCAGCTGGCGCAGACCATCAGGAGCGACCCGGTGGGTACATCGGCCCACGCCATCATTAGGACACACATACGCTCACTGTACTAAAGCCTCATTTCCGCTGCACGTTACGGCTCGACTAATTAGTTAGTAGCCCCTCGATGTAGGCGGGATTCTTAGCTGACCGTCATAGCGCCGCCGCGGGAAACTGCTGTGGCATCGTCTTCAGCGCGACACAAACACAGGAGCTCTCGCTGGATCCTTTCATCGGGAACCAAACCGGGGACATTCTGCGCTTTGTCAGGTGACCACAGCCTATCGATGGCGGGTTTGTGCAGGATGTCCCTACACCCAACCAATCAGTGGTCTTTACCTATAGGCTCAGATCGTTTGGAGCCTCGACCGAGGTGACGCCCAAATGAGTACCAGGTACTATCCCCGACTTTTACCGTCGGAAAGCCCAAAACGAACGGTTCCAAGCGAGTCGAGCCGTACCACAAAGTGGAAATGAGGCATTAGACGAGCTCTGACCTCCAAGCTAACCTGAATTCTCCCTCTTCAGGACTGTCTCAGGGCGTGTCAGGAGCAAATCGAGTCGCTGCTGGAGACCAGTCTCAGACGGGCGCGACCACAGCAACACTCGGTAACCATGGAAACTAAGACCATCGGTGAGGGGCAGGACCTCTCGACTACACCCACAGATGTCCGGGACATAAACGTCTGACTGAGTGCTGCCAGTCACGCTGTGGGATGAGAGAAGAGGAGCCGGTCGAGCTGCTGAAGCGGGCGGTCGTCTTTGACACACACAAATACAAAAACACACTCGGCTTTGTCTGACATGATGTGGTGTGTGTTTTGGAGCGCTTACTTGGAGTGACTGGACTCAACAGTGTGTCGGAACTGTTAATATTTAGTCCAGTATGACCCGTGGCGTGGACTGGCCACCATCACACCCAGGGCCGTGACGACCTGAAGGCTGGAAACCTGAAGGACAGGCTCAACGAGTAATGAGTGTTAAGTGGGCCTTTTTGCCTGTCGGTAACAGTTTGTAGTTGTTTGTCTGAACCCGCGCATCCTCCCAAACTGAAACTGGATCGCCTCAGAGAGTAAAACTAATTGGTGCGGTTCGACGTCCCTGGGCCCGTGTTCATTAAACATTTAAGACTTAGATGTAAGACTGCTCCAAAGAGCCAACTCAGGAGTAAAAAAATGTCCTTTGCTACAAGTGACCAATAAGACAGAGTTAGAGACCCACTGCAAGTAGCACTCCACTGGGTGCTGGAGCAAACTTGAGCAGCCGTCACGTGATCAAATGGGAACAGAAAGTGGCGTAACGTCCGATCGACTGTGCATTTGGAGAAAGCAGCAGCTGGAAATTGAAGTTGCTTAAAAGTAGCCTGTCCTGAATGATATGTTGTGCTTCATATCACTAATGTGTATTCTACAGTGATTTTAAACGTGTGTGCTCATCTCGGTGTCTGCACGGCAGCCACCAGGCTACTCTTTGGCAATTTAAGAGACCCTTCTGAAATTTAAGCGCGTTTTGAAGTTTGAAATTTAGGCGTAAAAGTGGCGGATTTAGACCTTTATCTTTCGATTCGATAAATACGGGGCCCTGGTCAACATGTAAAGTTAGGAGTTTACTACCAGACGGATGTCCTCAAACGCACGACACAATTGTAAAAGGTTCCCTGATATAGTTCACAGTATGAGCTGTGATGTTTTACGTCAAGACATGACTTACAACTGGCAAAAAAAAATGAACAACGGCATCCACGTAACGTCATCTGTGAGGTGGAGGTTTGTGAATTGGGATCCAAAAACAGCACATGGCTGTGTGGCGGTGGGCTAAGAAAACACACCTCAGTATATGGACACTGTCATAAGGCCTAAGCACAAATTGAAAGGTGTTGGAAACTGCCAAACTGAAACCGCTGTTCTAATGCGACGCAGTGTAGTGCACAGCGTACACCACTAGAGGGAAGTCAGTTACGTGGGATGCAGTAGCCACCAAACCTCTGTCTCCAGTTCAGGTCATCAGTAGAAGTGCCTGACCAGGAGCAACGGTCTTCGACACGCGTTTCATTTGGCCTGTGGCCGCGCAGTCACTGTAGTCTTAAAAAAAGAGTTACATTACATGGCTGAGCCTTATGGAAGAATGTAATGACTGAAGAAACCGATTTCTTTCCACCTTTTTAAACAAAAGTTGCAACATGCAGATGTAGTCTGTCTTCATCTGGCTGGTGGTGTCTCTGCTTGCTCGTCCCATGGCCGTGCACTGTGGGAGTAACGTCATTAGAAGCTTCTGCAAACTGGTTGTCAATCAGGCAGGTGCTTGTCATCCACACCTACAGTAAGTCCTACTGTTCTCCTGGAAGACGGGACGAAGCGGTAATAGTTTGTAAAGTAAGATATCACTTTGCTTCTGATATTGATTATTTCGGTTCACTTGACTGGTACGTGAACTTTACAGCTACAGGTTCGACTGTCAAAGAGTGTTTTTCTAGATTCAGCAGCTGCCACGGTACTAATATTTAGCCTCTTGAATAGAGAAGCCACAACTAAATTCTACCTACATAGTGGTATGAAGAACATTTTTATTTTTAGGGTGTTGCGCGCTTGACATAAGCTTATATATCAAATTAAGCCCTATTTGGTGCTTTTTTGTTTGTTTGTCTGTCTGTCTCAGGACCGAGCACGAAGGCGAATTAAGGAAAGCTGCAGGATAAGACTTACAGCCTGGGGCTGATGTTGACATACGTCTTACTGGCCTATTGTGGGCGACGTGATGTCCAGTTGCAGCAAGCTAAAACCAGTAACCCTCATCCTAAAGGTACGGCCACGTAGAGAGGTTCAGGGTTCTGTTCCGGAAGTAAGAAAACCTCCATTCAGAATCCCTTTGACATTAACAACGCTAATGACTACAAATACAGCCTTAGGAACGGGAGGCAGGTGGATTCCAAAGTCCACCAGCCACTTTCTTAACCGGTGTTGTGGCGATATGCGCCACCTATGGAGATGTGCTGCTTAGCGGTTCTGCGCACGTGCATGACCCACAGTCTCCCTGAAGTCTTAAATAGAGATATTTATAATATAGTATTTCAACATGTTCCTCATGTTCTCATGGTGGAATATAAAGTGATTCTGTAGTGGGAGCATTATTTGATACTGGTCTATTGGAATACCCTTCCCCTGAAATCATAGAGATATTATTAAAGCCTATCGAACTATGCTCCCCGTATTCTTACAGGACACTTATCCCTGTTTTGTAATCAAAAACCTAAATAAAGACGTCCTAATACTGTGAGAGTTATACCTTTTTTATGGGATGTACACAGCTGGCAATGGGAACACATAAGGGAGCATTTTTCGACAGCGGCGGTGTGAACCTGCATGTGACAAATAATGAAACAAGATCTACAATATCCAAGCAATAGGCTGTTTTACATTTACATTTAGTCATTTAGCAGACGCTGTTATCCAAAGCGACCTACACACTCCCACACCGAGGGCGCAGCTTCGGGAGCGATTCGGGTGCAGTGTCTTGCTCAGAGATACAGTGGAGATCAGAAGTTTGGGCACCCCAGGGAAAAATTTGTATTCATGTGCATAAAGAAGCCAAGAAAAGGTGGAAAAATGTCCTAAAGGCATCAAATTACAGATTTGACATTCTTATAATATGTCAAAAAAAGTTAGATTTTATTTCCATCATTTACAATTTCAAATTTACCGGAAACAAAAAAATGGCTTCTGCAAAGGTTTGGGCACCCTGCAGAGTTAGTACCCTGTACAAATGGCTCTGTTGTGCTGTTTTTATGTACATGACTGAACCACGTGCTTTTTACATGGAGTTTGTAACACAAGTCCTGATCAAAAACTACACCGTGCTTTCTGAGGGCTTGGCAAAAGTGGCTCGTTCCCCTAGGTTTGCCATAATTTGAATTCTGTTTGTGGGGGGACCAAGCAGATGACGTCAGATTTTCGTAAGGTTTAGCTGGAGAAAGTTGTGTGACCAGATTCTGATTGGGTCGCCGAGGCCCCCGCCTTCGACTGCCACCCAATCCACAAAGCACCGGCCCCCTACGGTTCCTCCTACAGGTGGTGAGCCCATGGGAGATCGGCCCCACGTCGCTCGTTCGGGCTGAGCCCGGCCGGGCCCCATGGGGCAAGACCCGGCCACCAGGCGCTCGCATTCGAGCCCCAACCCCGGGCCTTGCTCCAGGGTGGGGCACGGGCTCTTAATCTTTTTATTTCATTGGATTTTTGACAGTTTTTGAAGGGGTTGCTACTGTTTGAACTATTTTTTTTGTTTTCCGCTGGGATATACAGTATCGGCAATATACTGCCAAAGGTTCGTTTTTCATAACAGCGCTGTGTTTCATGTCTGACGTGGTCGTTGGCCATATGATCGCTTATTGCTGTCACTTCGTTGAAGCCAGGAATGAAAGGAGCCAAGCGGAATGCCACTCAAATGTCATTTAAGCACACGAACCTCGTGTTGCTTTTCAAACATGCTTCTCACTAGTTTCTGTGGTGAAAATGAAATCCATGTTAAACGTGTCATTCCCAAATGAATCACATTCATATGGTTTTTTTTTACCGCAGACATTTTACTTGTCATAGCAGGAAAAGCCCGAGATGGAGTTTATTCAAGTCTCTCAATACTCACGTGCCATATGGAAAATGAAAGAGTTCTTGGTCTCTGTGGTCATTCCTCTATACTGGCTGTGAAGGGATCTCTACCCGATGTGAATGGACTGTAAGGCTGTGTTGAACGACAACACGTCCCGCCCTCATTCATTTCAACGGGACCACTGCGTCGGTGCAGCTGCTTGTGCCTTCGCAGCAAAATAAATAAATAAAAAGGCATGGTCATCTGACCAAAAGGTGGAACCCGGCTCAACCTTTGCTGCAACACGATACGCCGTCGTCTGGGAAGGCGCTGTCTTGGCGCATCAGCCCACAGCCCTGGTAGATTACTTTGCGACGTTAACACCGAGGCAGGCTAAAATGATCGTCACTGTGACAACTTTCCAGATTATTTTCTAGAACTACACATATAGGACATATCTGACACCCCCATCAGCAGGACACCATCTTTGGCGAGTGCCTTCCAAAGCTGTTGACTGTTTTCTGATCGGACAATGTTGTGGTCAAGGTTTGGTTGGTGTTGAATTAAAACTCGTACTGCAGAGATGTCCACAGCTGATTAAAGGAGTAACTCGGGGACCCCCACCGGGAACATATGTTTAGTACAAACAAAGCCGGCGACACCCGCGGCAGCCCGTTCACACAGGCCCGGCTAACACACGACTTCACCTCTTCCAGCAGAACGGTGGGTGGTGGTTTACAGGGTCCGTCATCTAAAGATGAGACGAGGAAGGAGACTGTCTCCGTCCCAGGGCATCAGAATAAAAACAACAGCGGCATCTGGAACACTCCTATCTTATGTTTAGGAACATCTAGTGCCCCATAACCCAGAACGACATATTCACAGGGCCCGAGGAGAGCCTGGGGCCTTCTCTACAGCAAACCATTATTGCAGTACATTCTATTGTACCCCTCATAAATTCTATTACACCCATAAACCTTTTCGTCACCCCCAAAGTCACTCCCACATTTCACAGTTCCTGTGAAACAGTTCCTCCCTTTGTTGATATAGGGACGTTTTCACACCTGAAAGTTCCGCACCAAGGTCCGATCCAAAGTTCCTGTTTTGATGCATTTTATACATCGCTTCGTTTTGGTTTGGTTTCACACTGGAATTATGCGAGCCCGCTGGCTGCAGACCGACTGGCAGCAGAGGAGCTGAAGGCAGCTTGGACAGGGCCAACAAATTTAATTCAATTCAATTCAATTTTATTTATATAGCCCAGTATCACAAATCACATTTGCCTCAAAGGGCTTTAATCTGTTCTTTAACAGATTCGACACACCGGCTCCTGCTCATCTCCCCTCTAACTCAGCTGCTGTCTGCCCTCAGACCCTGGTGAGTCCCCTGCTCCCCCCTCCCCCATCGTCCACAGAGAGTCCTACTTGCCCGTCAACTGGCTCTCTGTCGGTGGTGTCAGAGAGGAGGATGCTGGCCAAACTACATGCCATCCTGGACAGTGTCTCCCACCCACTCCATGACGTGCTGGTCAAGCAAAGGAGTACCTTCAGCGGAAGACTCATCCTCCCAAAATGCACCACAGAGCGTCACAGAGGTCTGCTCTGGAAAACAGAGGAATGAAGCTCAGCCGCAGTAAGACAGAATACATGTGTGTCAATGAGAGGGACCCAGGTGGAACGGTGAGGTTACAGGGAGCAGAGGTGAAGAAGGTGCAGGACTTTAAGTACTTAGGGTCAACGGTTCAGAGCAATGGAGACTGTGGAAAAGAGGTGAAGAGGCGAGTGCAAGCAGGTTGGAACGGGTGGAGAAAAGTGTCAGGTGTGTTGTGTGATAAAAGAGTATCAGCAAGAATGAAAGGAAAGGTGTTGAAGACGGTGGTGAGACCAGCGATGTTGTACAGCTTAGAGACAGTGGCACTGAAGAAAAGACAAGAGGCAGAGCTGGAGGTGGCAGAGCTTAAGATGTTGAGGTTCTCTTTGGGAGTGACGAGGATGGACAGGATCAGGAACGAGTCCATCAGAGGGACAGCTCATGGTAGATGTTTCAGAGAGGCCACATTGAGGTGGTTTGGACACGTTCAGAGGAGAGACTGTGAATATATTGGTAGAAGGATGCTGAGGTTGGAGCTGCCAGGCAGGAGGTCTAGAGGAAGACCAAAGAGGAGATTTATGGATGTAGTGAGAGAGGACATGAAGTTAATTGGTGTGAGTGAAGGGGATGCAGAGGACAGGGTTAGATGGAGGCGCATGATTTGCTGTGGTGACCCCTGAAAGGGAGCAGCCGAAAGGAAAAGAAGAAGAAGAAAGTTAAAGCACCTCAGCGATGTCTGCCAAAGTGTTGACTCTTGTCTTCATGTAGGCTTGCTTGATGAGTCCAAAGCCACAGTCAGGGCAAAGCTTGGTGTGGCCAGCAATAAGGAAGTGCATTTCAATTTTATCGTGAAGCTTGTGTCCAACCGGCCAGGCAAGGTACCAGAGCATGACGTTGGTCTTGTTCTGCCCACTGCAGTTGTCACAATGAAGACCCACCTCTGTTTCTCCAGCTCCAAAGTTGCCGAAGAAATTATGCATGTAGCCGATGACTTCATTGCTTCCCTTAGTAGATGGCATGCCTTCATCAATCAGGTAATTCACCTGTTTCTGCATCACATAGGCCGCATTTTCGTGGGGGCAGGAAATACATTGGTCCTGGCTGGAGAGGGTTTGAGGGAAGTGTAACTGTAGGAGACAGAGGGAGAGAGGGAACTTGGATTAGATTAATTGAAATTTGTGTATATTCATAACTGTCTAATCAAAATAAAAATGACTATATTGATGCTATCAGGCTGCTTATTGTCATGCACCAAAATCGCCCTTAAAGGGACATTAATAAAGTAAATATTACCCGCTGAGCAAAACCTAAACTGTAATGCATCCTAATCCTCTTGCTTGCTGGTAGGGACGGTCCAAAAGACAGGTTAGAGCCAGAGCAAATCTTTCTGCAGGCAGCAGTCACGTCGTCGTACACAGCCCTCTCTTTCTGCACAAGGGAACGATGATCTTGTTGCTTCAGACTTTCTATCATCTGGGAGGTTTGCACTTCGTATCAGCTGCTCGTTATTGCTCTGGCACTGCCAGCAGAGATCTGTGCGTGGCCGGCAACTTCTGATGTGTGGGAGAAGTCCGTTCCACAGTGCTTTGAAGCTGGTTTTACAGCTGAAAAACAGATATTGCCTATGGTTAATTGTATTGTAATTGCTAATAGTGCTTCGCATTATTTCACGTTGTAAGCACTCTATTCTAAGTCAGTGTTTACACATACCAAGCTCCTTGGCAGACTCCACGTAGAGACGCCACACTGAGGCCATGGACACACGAGTTGGCAGCAGCTTCACATGCCAATCCATATGCCCTGGCTGTCGGCCAGCCAGCATGATGGCATCCTCAGGGCTGATGCACCGGGCTGGTGGACGTGGCAGTGAGTGCTTCTTCCTCAAACGTGGTCTTGCCCCATTCTCCATATAGTGTTTGACTGTATCAGCCAGGGTGTCTTATAGGCACTTTTACTTTACTGAAGTCAATTTTATGATGAATCCTTTTAACGTTTACTTCGCTACATTTTAGAGTCTGTATCTTTACTTCCTGGATTAGTCTTGGTTTAGTCCTGGCTTAGACCTCAGCTAGTGGTTAGACCTGGTTTGAGTGAAAGGATTAAAAAAGTCCTGTACATTAAACTCTTCATAATACTTTTAATTTTGACTTATAACACACATTTTACGGTGACTTTAAACTTTTACTTAAGTAGGAATTTAATCTGATACATTTACTATTACATTAGTAAGTCCTTGTTCAATTCAATTCAATTTTATTTATATAGCCCGGTATCACAAATCACATTTGCCTCAAAGGGCTTCACAATCTGTAACATACGACACCCTCTGTCCTTAGACCCTCGATTCGATTAAGGAAAAACTACCCAAAAAAACCCTTTTAACAGGGGAAAAAATGATAGAAACCTCAGGAAGAGCAACAGGATCCCTCATCCCTCTCCCAGGACGGACAGACATGCAATAGATGTCGTAAGTACAGAATAGATTTATAACATCAAAACTATAACATATACAGCCATGATGACAATGGTGAAAGCAGCACTGCCCCAGCAGGTCGCCATAGTCACAGATCCAGATACATCTCCGGACACTGAAATACCTGCTGAAAGTGACAGTAAGAAAGAAGAGACGGACGACAAAGCACAAAACTCCGGGAGAGGGAAGAAGTCAAGTTAGTAACATGTATTTATGGGATGAGAATGCATACGGATGGAGAGGAGGACAGAGGTGAAGAGAGAGAGGTGCATCATGGGAAGTCCCCTGGCAGTCTAGGCCTATAGCAGCATAACTAAGGGATGGTTCAGGACTCTCCTGAGCCAGCCCTAACTATAAGCTTTATCAAAGAGAAAAGTCTTTAGCCTATTCTTAAATGTGGAGATGGTGTCTGCCTCCCGAACCCGAACTGGGATCTGATTCCACAGGAGAGGAGCTTGATAGCTAAAGGCTCTGGCTCCCATTCTACTGTTGGAGACTCTAGGAACCACAAGTAACCCTGCATTCTGAGAGCGCAGCGTTCTAGTGGGGCAATAAGGCACTATAAGCTCTGTAAGATACGACGGTGCCTGACCATTAAGAGCTTTATAGGTGAGGAGAAGTATTTTAAATTCTATTCTGGATTTCACAGGGAGCCAGTGCAGAGAAGATAATATTGGAGAAATATGATCTCTTTTCCTAGTTCCTGTCAGTACACGTGCTGCAGCGTTCTGAATCAACTATAGAATCTTAAGGGACTTTTTTGGGCTGCCTGATAATATGGAATTGCAGTAATCCAGCCTTGAAGTAACAAATGCATGGATTCATTTTTCTGCATCATTTCGAGGCAGGAAGTGCCTGATTTTTGTAATGTTACGTAGGTGAAAAAAGGCAGTCCGTGAGGTTTGCTTCATGTGGGAGTTGAAGGATAGATCCTGATCAAAGATAACTCCTAGGTTCCTCACAGAGGTTCTGGAGGCCAGGGCAGTGCCCTCTAGAGCAATTATATCTGCCGACAGTGAGTCTCGGAGGCGTTCGGGGCCAAGTACAATAACTTCAGTTTTGTCCGAGTTTAACATCAGAAAATTTCAGTTCATCCAGGTTTTTATGTCCTTAAGGCATGATTGAAGTTTAACTAACTGATCAGTTTCATCTGGCTTAATCGATAAATATAACTGTACCCAGTTGGATGATACAGATTCTCTGCATAACAATGAAACTTTATGGAGTGCTTTCTAATAATATTGCCCAAAGGAAGCATATATAATGTAAATAGAAGTGGTCCAAGCACAGAACCTTGCGGAACTCCGTGACTAACTTTGGTGTGCTCGGATGATTCATCGTTAGCATATACAAACTGAGGTCGGTCTGATAGATAGGATTTAAACCAGCTTAACACGGTTGCTTTAATTCCAATTAAATGTTCCAGTCTCTGTAATAGAATTTGCTGGTCAATGGTATCGAATGCAGCACTAAGATCTAGCAAGACAAGTACAGAGACCAATCCATTGTCTGATGCAATTAAAAGGTCATTCGTAATTTTCACCAGTGCTGTTTCTGTGCTATGATGCACTCTAAAACCTGACTGGAAATCCTCAAATATACTATTGTTATTTAGAAAGTCACATAACTGATTAGCAACAGTTTTTTCAAGGTTCTTAGAGATAAAGGGAAGGTTAGATATAGGTCTATAGTTGGCTAAAACCCCTGGATCGAGTGTGGGCTTTTTAAGGAGAGGTTTAATAACAGCTACTTTAAAAGACTGTGGTACATAACCTGTCAGTAAAGACAGATTGATCATATCTACAAAAGACGTACTAACTAATGGTAGAACATCTTTAAGCAGCCTAGTTGGAATTGGGTCTAAGAGACAGGTCCAAGGCTTAGATGAAGAAATTGTCGACGATAGTTGAATAAGGTCGACAGGAGAGAAGCAGTCCAAGTACACATCAGGTTTCACAGCTCCCTCCAATGCCTCTAAGCTTGAAAATCGGTTGGCACCAGCTGAGGGCAGGACGTGATTAATTTTCTCTCTAATAGTCAAAATTTTATCATTAAAGAAGCTCATGAAGTCGTTACTGCTGACGGCTACAGGAATACATGGCTCAATGGAGCTGTGGCTCTCTGTCAGCCTGGCTACAGTGCTGAAAAGAAACCTGGGGTTGTTCTTATTTTCCTCTATTAGTGATGAGTAGTAGGCTGCTCTGGCATTACGGAGGGCCTTCTTATATATTTTAAGACTATCTTGCCAGGCTAAACAAGATTCTCCTAGATAGTTGGAACCCCATTTTCTTTCAAGTTTTCGTGATGTTTGCTTTAATTTGCGGGTTTCAGCGTTATACCATGGAGCTACCCTTTTTTGTTTCTTCTTTTTAAGAGGAGCAACAGAATCAAGTGTCGTTCGCAGTGAACCTGCAGCACTATCAACAAGATCATCAATTTGGGATGGACTGAAATTTGCATAAGAGTCCTCTGTTATGTTAAGACATAGCATTGAGTTAAATTCAGATGGAATTTCTTCCTTAAATTTAGCTACAGCACTATCAGATAGACATCTACTGTAGTAGTATTTGACTACTGGTGTGTACTCCAGTAATAGGAGTTCAAAAGTTATTAAATAATGGTCTGATAGTGAAGGATTCTGTGGAAAGACTGTTAGATGTTCAATTTCAATGCCGTATACCAGAACAAGGTGGAGGGTGTGGCCAAAACAGTGAGTGGGTTTGTGTACACACTGAAAGAAGCCAATCGAGTCTAATAATGAGATAAACGCAGTACTAAGGCTATCATTTTCAACGCCCACATGAATGTTATCATCACCTACAATAATTGCTTTATCTGTTTTAGGGACTAAACCTGATAGAAATTCTGAGAATTCAGATAAAAACTCTGAATAAGGACCAGGAGCGCGGTACACTATAACAAATAGGATTGGCTGTCGTGTTTTCCAGGTTGGATGTGAAAGACTTAGAACAAGGCTTTCGAATGAGTTATAATTTAGTTTAGGTTTAGGGTTGATTAATAGGCTTGAGTCGAAGATGGCTGCAACTCCACCTCCTCGGCCGGTGCCTCGAGGAATGTGAGTATTAATATGACTGGGCGGAGTGGATTCATTTAGGCTAACATATTCTTCATGACCCAGCCAGGTTTCAGTGAGACAAAATAAATCAATATGATAATCTGATATCAGATCATTTACTAGTACAGCTTTAGATGACAGAGATCTGATGTTTAGGAGTCCACATTTAATTCTCTTATTTTGAGGTGCTATTTCTGTTGTGATCATTTTTTTTTTATTATTACGTACAACTCCTCTTCTGTTAGCTTTTGATTTTATAAATTTCAGTGGCCGGGGGGCAGACACCGTCATTATGGGATTATGGGTGGGTAACTGCTCTGGAAGCGCAGAGAAGCGTGTAGGACTGCAACTCTGCCTCCTGGTCTCAACTCTGCGTTGTCATGGTTTAGGTCCACTAATAAACTCGGCCAGATTTCTAGATATGAGAGCTGCACCATCCAAAGTTGGATGAATGCCGTCTCTCCTAATCAGACCAGGTCTTCCCCAGAAAGTCCGCCAATTATCTACGAAGCCCACATCGTTTGCTGGACACCACCTCGACAGCCAGCGACGGAATGAAGACATGCGGCTAAACATGTCATCACTGGTCAGATTTGGCAGGGGCCCAGAGAAAACTACGGAGTCCGACATCGTCTTTGCATATGTACACACCGACTCAACATTAATTTTAGTGACCTCCGATTGGCGTAATCGGGTGTCATTACCGCCGACGTGAATAACAATCTTACTGTATTTACGTTTATCTTTAGCCAGCAGTTTCCAATATGATTCAATGTCGCCCGCTCTGGCCCCAGGAACACATTTAACTATGGTCGCTGGTGTCGCTAACTTCACGTTTCTCAAAATGGAGCTGCCAATAATCAGAGTTGGTTTCTCAGCGGGTGCGTCGCTGAGTGGGGAGAACCTGTTGGAAACGGGAACGGGTTGGAGGTGAACTGTGGGCCTCGGCTTAGGGCTATGCTTCCTTCGGGCGGTCAACCAGTCGCCCTGGATTCGGCTAACAGTAGCTAGCTCTAGTCGGTCTGCACCGGCTACTGGGGCTTGGCTAGCAACTACAGACTGAGCTCCCATGGTGCGGAACCACGTTTCCAAATCACTAAGCCTCGCCTCCAACGCTACAAATAAACAACACTTATTACATGTACCATTATCAGTAAAGGAGGCAGAGGAATAGCTAAACATTTGACACACCGAGCAAGAGAGAGCGGGAGAGGAAGAAGGAGAGAGAGGGAGAGAAGCCATTGCTAGCTGCTAAGTTAGAGACTGGTAGCTAGCAACACTGAAGCGCCGTAAGTGCTTAGGCAAAACTAATAAACGTTCAATGTAACGTTATAGCTGAAAGTTAGTCAATGTAATGAAGAGTCGCACAAATTAGCTGTGTTGAGCTAGAGCAGCAAACTACACGCTACAGGTAACAAACAAACACCTGTAACCGGAAAGGAGACAAAACGCTTACGTCAGCATATCCCTTGCTCCATTTAAGTTCAAGGTGCCTACTTTAATTCTACTCATAGTAGGAGGGAAAAACATCTGTACAGGAAACACAAACACAGAGAAGAAAAGAACAATAAAATAATTCAAGCCATCTCAAATTCTTCATTAAGCATATTAAGTTGGATTTTATGCAATATTTTCTTTAATCTGAAGATTTCCTGATCTGTGAAACCACCCTCCCCTGTATCCTTCATCAGCCTTTTAACTGAGTCCCAGAACCTCTGCCTGTCCGGGAAGAAGCTTTCTACTTTCACCCCTTTCATTCCTTTAGTGTTCTGTAGAAATGCCTTTATCTTCTCCAGAGTGGAAGCACTTCTTCCCGACCTCCTCCCGGCAACAGAAGAGTCTGAAGACTCACTCTCACTTCCCGGAGCAGAGTCATCAAGACAACTATTATCCGAATCGACATCAGCCTCCTTAACATTTAGAACAGTGTGATCCACTACTTTCTTTGCATTATTCCTTCTCCCTCTCTTGCTTGTCTTTCTTTTTATTGCGAGGGATTTAAACAAGGATTCATCCTCCATCTCCAAACCATCACCACCTGCATCAACCACCACAGCAGCGACATTGTTTTCCTGTACTGGTTCATTGTTTCCTTGACCATTCGAATCAGTATGTCCGACCACATTTGCCACAGTACTGCCCCATCTGTTACTACAGTACTGCCCTCATCTTTTGCCACAGTACTGCCATCATCTGTTACCACAGTATTCACATCTACCCTCTCCGCAGCAGGTCTGGGATCAGCGCTCATGCCTTCCTTTACCACATTATCCTGAGCTGCGCTCCGTAGTTCTTTATCTGGGCATGCCCCAATAACGTGACCTTCCTTCCCACAACCGAAACACTTCATTATACTTGAGGTTGCACAGATCACATAATCAAAGTTATCAACTTTGAATTTCATAACCAGGCTCAGTTCTTCATTGTCATTATGTAGAATCATGTAGCCTACACATGTCGTCTAAAAGATACCACATGCTGCAAACTAGGAGAGTTACACCGCATTGGGACCTTTTTAATCTTTCCAGAGTTTCATCTTTGATGAACAGCGGCGGTGTTATTCTCTTTGCCGGTTGCCCCAGAGGCATGACCGGGGTGAACGTGTCATTGATCGCGATGCCATTTGCTATCACTAAGTTCACTTTATCAATGCTGTTAATGCGAGACGCATACATGATAGTCTCACTTCCCACCACATCTGCCACCGCTGGACTGCACTGCTCCACCGAGCCAGCACTTTAACACCATGCCGTCTACCCAGCTTAGCAAAAGCTGAAGAATCCGGCCAGCTAACGCAGCGGCAGCGTATCACAACTGGTGTTCTCACAATATCCTATCCACAAATTATCTCATGAACCAAATGATAGGAAAGTTAGAAAACACTCACACACTCTGTTGAAACCACACTCACTCAAACACGCCGCAACTCGCACACACGCGCCTCAGACGCCCGCACATGCACACAGAGAGAGAGATTGAAATCACCTTTATTTACAACATATGTGTAAACCTAAACTGTGTTCCCACTGAAAATATACTTTACACTATCTGAATTACAAAAGGAGAAAATGGATGACAAAATAAAACAAGCAACAAAAAACACTTAAAAAGTCAACAGATCATCATTTTCATTAACTGTACATAATACTCCATTTATGGCCCACGTATTCACAAACATTGGCAACCCCCCTACCAACTTGTAATATGCATATTCTATCCTGAGTCTTGAAGCTACCAAACCCATGAACATCATCAAAGGATCTAAAGTATCTTTTCCAAGAATCTTGTTTTTCCTCGCTTTCCAAATAGCAAGTTTGGCCATTCCAATCACAAAATTCAATAGAACCCCAACATTTTTATGACTGACAGAATATTTTGGTCCAAAGATGAAACCCATTGAAATAAAAAGGAAAACAAATTCCCTAACCGTACACATTGCACAAAAAGCTGAAAAATGGTTTCATTGTCAGAACAGAAAGGGCAACCCACCCATACATCTGGATTGAGGTGCGCCTGTTCGTAGCTATTGCACCATGTATAAGCCTCCACTGTAAATCACCAGACCGCTTGTGAATGGGGCGTTTGTACAGTGACCGCCAGCTACCTTTAGGGGAGATGTCCACTCCAAAAAATTCTGTCCATCTTGATGACTTTACTTAGAAGATAAAGCGCACCTTGGTCACTTTCACACAAGTCACATACAGAGCCTTTTTACCAGCAGAGTTGAAGCTATCAAGTTGAGGGGTTTTGAAAGACAGTATAAGGTTTTCCTCCTCAAGCCATCCCCTTACGTCAGCAGTTATCATCAAGAACGGCAAATCCTAGTCACGCCCAGCCATCCATTCAGTCATATGGGTAGAGTTATTGATGAAATGTCGTTGATCATAGTTCAACTCTCCAACCACTTCATCAGTAAGCTGTTTCAGAAAACGAACAGACTTTATCCCAGTTCTCAAAGTCTCCAACCTGATGCTTAGAATGTAACCAAGCTTCATCAGCCGTGATGACAAACTGACAGAGCTTGAGAGTCTAGAAGGCAAAAAAGAGTTCTGAAACAATGGCTCTTTCATCAGCCAAAAACCTGCATGTATTCCAACTGGTCTTGATACAGAAAACACTTTCCAGGCTTCCATCACAGATCTGTAAAAGGAAGTCCAGTCTTTTAGAGTAGTTTCATCCAGGTTCATTAAAAAGAGATGCTTATCAAATCCCATGCCGCCTGCTTTCCTCAAGAGTGCAGCAGCAGTACTATAGCATGCCATGTCAGTGTTATACAGCAACCGATGAGCAGCTTGCAGACGAAAAGCCATGAGTCTAGATGTAATGTCCACAAGGCCTTGCACTGGTAAAAAAAAAAGGACAGCAGATCGGACCCAATGCTGCCCTGACCAAAAAAAGTTCACGAGCATTCTTTTAATGTCCTGAACTAGTCCAGCAGGAGGTTGCAACTAGGGATGAATGATTAATTGCATTTACGATAATATCGCGACAGAGTAAAACGCGATTTTTGAAGCATAAACTTTGCACGCTACACTCTTTGACCTGTTATAAAATGGCATCAGCCTCAACAGAACCTGACACTGCGGAAAGTTTAGTGTCAAAGAGAAATAGCACGTCAGTTGTGTGGGGCTATTTTGATTTAAAAAATAAGATGCTGCGCAGCAACAAGTATTGTGCGAACCTGCCTTGCTAATGTTCCTACCTCACGGGGCAACACTACGAACTTGATTCAACACTTAAACAAACACCCCAATCCCCTGTACGATAGTTACATCGCAAAAAAGCCGAACGCCAGTGTGCCAAATACCACACGACGACAGGCATTGCTGACCGTAGTTTTCTCTGGGCCCCTCCCAAATCTGACCAGTGATG
>CM022474.1:31479503-31493394 GCA_011952105.1 Coreoperca whiteheadi
CCGGCATATGTGTATGTGTAACCCCGCTGGGTTATGTGCTGTTCAGAGGTGTACAGTTTCTTGAGCAGAGTAATTTTTCGATTGTATCTATTTACATTCGGAGTAGTGGAATCTAAGACCGTGAACGTAGCATGTTTGTCTGAACTGTAATTACACGTGGTGACGTGTTAGCACCCAACCTGATGAGTTTCTCACCCTATAAGGCTGGTATTAGTCAGTGATGAGGCATTAGAATGTTCCTTAACGGCCGCGCGGGTCAAGTGTGCGAGAGAGGAGATCGTCACACTCTCGTGATCCAGCCACTGAGGCGCCCTGAACCTCAGCAGGGCGAGCAACCCATGTGGCCACAGTCTGTGGCTGATATCTGTTTCACATCCCACACTTTTCAGCATAGTTATATATAAACTACAATTTCACCATTGTCATCATAAGAGTATGTGCTATGATTTTCTGCTATGAATCTATTCTGTACTTACGACATCTATTCCCTGTCTGTCCGTCCTGGGAGAGGGATCCCTCCTTTGTTGCTCTTCCTGAGCTTTCTATCATTTGTTTCCCTGTTAAAAGGGTTTTTTGGGTAGTTTTTCCTTATTCGAATCGAGGGTCTAAGGACAGAGGGTGTCGTATGTTACAGATTGTGAAGCCCTTTGAGGGAAAATGTGATTTCTGATATTGGGCTGTATAAATAAAATTGAATTGAACTGAATTGAATATCTTCTGTGTGGCCCAATGCACGCCAGCCACGAACAGGCCTGCATCGGGGGGCTAACTTTAAAGGAACGTTGCTGGCATTTGTGTTTGTTTTGTGCCTGGAGCCACAGGCTCAAAACAAACAAAAACAGGCTTTGAATAATAACATATTCAAAGCTTGTTTTTTTTTTTTATTACATTTTTTTAATTTATTCAAGGTATCTGATATTGCTTAAAATGTGACTAACTATATTTGGTTTCAAAGTTACTTTGTGTGTGGTGCAACATTTTAAAGCCCCCTATAAAACGAGGAATTCTAATTCTAGGGGAGGTCGAAAGTTCAATTTTGGAACTAGTGACAATTTTCAACAGAGGCGATTTAGAAGGCTCCTTGTGGCAGACCAGCACTTCCTCTGCGTCTGAGGTGTAATGTAACATCCAAAAGGAGCCGGTGTGTTATCAAGCAGCCTGCTCCGTTTGTCCAAATCACAAGGTCAAAATGTGTGGGAGTCAGATGGAGTCTGTATAAGCCAAAGTAAACATCCCTTAAAGTGAACAAAAGCAAATACAGTTCAGGTCGTCCTGGACAAAGAGTACATCTTACATTTTGCAACGACACTCAAAGCGGTTTAAACATTTATCAGGAAGCTCCAAATAAACCATCAGAAATAGGGCGACTCAAAAAAAATCCTAAAAAAGAGATCCTATAGTAGACTAAATGATAGCTCAATGGAATAAGCTTTGTGTGTGCGCTCGTGTTTTCTGTCGAGCACGTCACTGAGGGGGTTATAACTCACGTCCGAAACACCCCCCACATAGACTTCAAGTCTATGTCTGGCCTCTGAAAATGTCTGTCTGCAAAACGAAGGCGTGTTAAGCAATAAGCAGTTTATTAGGGTTTGTACTGGGAGCGGTTTATGCCTGCATCTGACTCCCACACTTCCTGGAATCTTTTGATTAAATATGTCACAGATTCTTGCGGTCTTTGAAAACACTCCGTGACAACACTAAAACCAGCTGTCCGCTTGTTATCAGTAGCGTGACGTCTTACTTTCATCACCTCTGCAGCTCTGGTTTGTATTTCAGCCTGCATGTTGGGGATATGGGACATCCCCTAACTGATCGGACTCCCCCCCACGCGCGGTTTGTCGCGTTCGTCCACACCGCGACGCTGATAACATGCGTTGCATTGTGACATGAGATCAGGGACATCCTGACTTTGCAGTCCTGAGAGCCTGATAGCTGCAGATTGGTCATTTTGCTTTACGTCTTTAAGCTGTCCTCTGTTGTGGAGCGATTACTACCGTTATTTACAGCATGCACGTTAAAACACCAAACACACAATTGAATAAATACTGCTGCAGCTTTAAAATGCTTCACTCTTATATAAGGTCCAGGCTGTGAACCACCTCAGAATGTTACCATGGCCTGAATGTTCTTCAGGCCAGGATAGATTATCTTTACCAGCTCTAATTTGGCGTGTTTCATCAACAGGGCATTTGTGTTTAGGCACTAATGTTGGTATTTATTTCTCAGTAATAACATTTAAACTTCTTTTCTATAGAAGAACATTCATCCTTTCTCGACAAGCCTTATTACAATTCCACAGAAAAACTCAGCTACTTACACAAATGCATGAGCAATGTTACGTAAAACAAACATATACGAAGGAACGGGAACACATCACTACGTTCCTGAGGAAGTGGTGTGTCATTTGCACAGTGAGAGGCAGACACAATACTCCTCTATTTGTTTTGCAGTATCAGTGGGAGTAAGATACCGGACTGAATTAGTGGATTTTACTTTCTGTCTCTCCCTATGTACTTCCCTTACTCTCTGCTGTATGTTTCAATGAGCATTTGGACTTTTAAATGCTCTCTGCTTTGAGTCGCGGAACTGATGGACTCCAACATAGAAGCCTTGTTTTACTTACAAATCAGAGGGGAAGGAGGAAAACATGAACCCGATGCAACGGCTGCCGCCTCCTATCTTCCTGAAGATGGTAAGATTGAAATCAGTGACAAAAGACAACACAATGACCATTACAAACAACACGGCTTCATATATTCAGTGTAACTCGAGGCGTTGTGAGATTTCAACTTCAGCACAGCTTCAGCTTTCCTATTTTCTGCTCATTAAATGTTCTGGCATCCAGAGAGAGGTTCGTATGACACGTTCGTTCCAAGCAAGACATCAGCCAAGTCTTTCGTCTCCAGGCGCCGATCCCTGACCTTATTCTGGCCTAAAGAGACCTCATTGGTCTTAGAAGCTTTATAGGCCTATGCAGCAAATATATAGCAGAATTTACACAATTCTTTACAATTCCGTCAAGAGGCACACAGGGCAATGAAAGAAGATCAAAACTTCTATTTTACTTACCCCGTGTCCTTCATTGGAATCCTGTTTGATTGGCACGCCAATTTGTTGAAGAAACACTCATACTGCAGAGATGTCCACAGCTGATTAAAGGAGTAACTCGGGGACCCCCACCGGGAACATATGTTTAGTACAAACAAAGCCGGCGACACCCGCGGCAGCCCGTTCACACAGGCCCGGCTAACACACGACTTCACCTCTTCCAGCAGAACGGTGGGTGGTGGTTTACAGGGTCCGTCATCTAAAGATGAGACGAGGAAGGAGACTGTCTCCGTCCCAGGGCATCAGAATAAAAACAACAGCGGCATCTGGAACACTCCTATCTTATGTTTAGGAACATCTAGTGCCCCATAACCCAGAACGACATATTCACAGGGCCCGAGGAGAGCCTGGGGCCTTCTCTACAGCAAACCATTATTGCAGTACATTCTATTGTACCCCTCATAAATTCTATTACACCCATAAACCTTTTCGTCACCCCCAAAGTCACTCCCACATTCCTACAACAGTTGGTTTTAGGCACAAAAACAACTCATCATGGTTTGGGTTTAAATGACTTGGTTAAGGTTAGGGAGAAACTGAGGTCGTGGTTCCAAGAGACCAGCGTTGACTGTCAGGGGGAAACAGGAAGTGAACAGCAGTCCAAGGGCTCTTCTCATTTCTCTATTTCGTGCCTCCTTCGTCCTCCTGCCTGTGACCACCATGTCGAAGGACGCCTCCATTCCTAAAATGAATCTCGGGGCGAGGGGAGGCTACGAGCGAGAGTGCGCAGGTGGATCCTTTGCGGAGGTATGAAAGACAGCGGACAGATGCCGCAGCTGTGCCGCACGTCGTGTTTGATCGAAGTCGCTTCAAAATGACGGCTCGGACGCAAGGATGTCTCGATTTGTTCAGTGCCTGTTGCCTCGACGCCTCTCATTCTCGTGTCTGTTCCTTGCCACCTCCCCTCACGTCTCGGGTGGGATGAACTAAGAGGCGAGGAAAGGAATCGAGGATGTGCAACTTGAGAGAGTTTGACCGATTCCATCCACCCTGACTCCCTCCTGGTGCAGATTGTGCGACTCTGTAACAATGTCGCACTATTTCCTCCTTCACTCCCAACAGACAGGAGTCATGAGTCCCACACCATTAGAGACCTTTGCCACTTGAACCTAAACATATGTAATTGTTGGACGTTTTACAGTTTAAAAATCTTGCCTCATAGTATTTTAGACCGCTGTGCAGGTTTTTGTTGTCTGATAAACCTTCAAACTCCTGGATCTACTACTCAGTCTGGCCAAATGCAGTCTGAACGCCCGGTTAAGTGATGGCAGGGACGAAATCCACAGTCCTCTGCAAAAATACATTCAAATTAATATAAGGCTTCAGCTCTCTGAGTTGGACCAACCAAGTGACTATTTTCCAAAGTTACAGCCTTTTAAGTACTAAATTGCCTCTTCATGATCATATCCCTGTGCCGATTCTAGATTTGGACCTGGCCACTGTTTTAATTTATGATGAAACTGATAAATAAATAAACTGATCAAATCTTTCCACCTTGAACACACAGGGACTTTGCTCCTTATTTCCAGAGAAAAGGGGGAGTAAAATCAATGATTTTACAAGGATGAAGAGGTTGAGGTCTCAGCTATCTGGAGTTTTGCCAAGTAAAACAATGGGATCTGTTGGACTTAAAGGCGAAGTAGTCTAACATACTTTAACTGAATAAAATGCCTGTCTGCAGTTATCTGGAACATAAGTCAAGCTGTCAAGGCACCTGAATGTAATCAAGGGACGTCATTTCCTATTTCATCAGTATATTGATTATTAACCACACAAACACATACCTTTTGAAGGCTAGCATTTGGCTCATTGGCTGTATTGAGTCAAATGGTAAAAAAGCCCGAACCTGACTGTTAAATTAGAAGTCTAGAAGTTCTTGTGTTGGTCCAGTAGTTTCTGTAACGTAAATAAATGGTTGTTCCAGTGGGAAGTTAGCGCTGGTTAGGAAATTTAAAAATCATCCCAAGTGAAATTTTACAGGGTACTTTTTTTTTCAGAACACAGTAAAAAAACAAAAGACATAAAAAAAATCTGATAATCTAATTGATCAAAAACACATGGTGACAATTAGTTTCATGAACTTGTAAAACACCTTACTGATGAATTGCTGGGCCACAGTGCAAACTCACATTACATTTATTTTGAGGGTATTTTGAGGACATGGAGGGGGTGAGACAGTGAGGGAATGATAGGAGGGATATGCTGAAAATTATGTATAATGCACTCATAAATGGTTTAAAAAGTGAAGGAAAAATTGTCCCGCTTGAGAGCACCTTCTGGAAATCTCAAAGCGGGGAATTCAAACCACGTCAATTCTCAAAGATGATTTTTAAAGTAAAATATTTCAGTGCTATAATTTCAGAGGTATTTAAATGCCAATAACCAGTATTTAGTATTAGTTACATTTCACAGTTAGGTATTCAGTTGCCTATAAGACTCAAATTATCCATCAAAAAGTAGCTGGAAGTGTTTTTAAATATCTGTGGATGCCAGAAAAAGAGAGACGGTGAAATTTGAGGTTCCACCCTAATATGGCAAAGGATGCATACCAAAAGTGGTGAGCTCCCAGTCATTTTTTGATTAGAACATCCCTACGGAGAGGTGCACAATGGGCTCACAGTTCAATCAGTGGCAAAGATCAGATCTTGAACTGGTTATCCAATCACTGTGTAATTCATTTAAAGCTGCATTTAATAACTTTTTGGCCATGATAGCTGCTAAATGCTCCACTATGTTCACCAGCTGCTCTAACTGTGTCTGTCTGCTGCCGAGCAGGTAGTGGACAGTGGGTTTATTAAAGCTTTTTCACTGAAAATAGCTGCCTGCTGCTGCTGCTGCTGCAGGAAACGAGGTTTATGAGAGCTGAGCATGAACCAAAACAGTAAAGTTGTGGGCCGTTAAACCAAAACAATGAGCTAAAAGAGGGTAAAAGGCTCCATAGCGCTATGGGAAATTGCAGGGCTGGTGATCATTCTCTTTGGGTTTGTCACCATGAGCAATTCTTTAAACACTACGCATCGTAATTTGATCTACTGTTAATATGAAAATACCGGCCCATTTTACCGCAGAAGTAATAGTCCATTTAGATGCAGCTCCCGTACTGATCTAATTCAAAACTAAATTGCAACAACCGAGCATTTGGATTGACAAGATGATTTCCATTTACAGCTGCCTGATTGTGAGAGGCGTTAGCATTAGCACATGGTGCCTGGCTGTCCCTTTTGAATACAGGAAGAGGCACGATTCTTTAGTTTCTGGCAGTTTGGTAACTTCATATTTCTGCAGCTGTGGTTAACCACTGCACTTTCCACATAGTCTGCCTCTTGCCTTACTAACAGATTTGCTCATTCTCTCTGAGACGATGTCAAACGCCACTCTTTAGAGGACAAAAGGTGTCTTGCGCACCCTGAGTTACCGCATGTTGCTTTGAGATGTCCCTTAGCTAAACAGGCACTGTCAAAAGCCCAAGCAGATGTCAAGACGAACCAGCTGTTAGCTCATCAACAAACGAGGATTATGAGCCCAGAGAAGATTGGCAACTTTTTGCTTGGTGAAATCTCCAAAGACAGACATACAGACCTCAGTGCTGGAGTCCCAGAAGTGAAAAATGTCATTACACGTGAGACTCTATGGGGTGGGTGCTGGCAGACTGACAAGAAGACTGGATCTAAAATGAAATGAGAGGTAAAGGAGCTGGATAGTACACGTGCTATAGATGAGAGGCTTACTCCTGCCTTCTTTTACAGTACACACCTATGTCAATGACGCACACATGCCTAGCATTACAGCAACACTGTGCTCTCACACATGCTCAGTCACTGTGGAGAGTGTAGTCAGACAACTGCTGGGGTTTGACAGTTGATCAGCTAACATGGCAGAGAAACTGGAAGGCAACATTTTGGTGACTGGGACCAACAGAGGCATTGGTTTGGAGCTGGTCAAACAGCTGGCAGAGAAGACAGGAGAGGGGGCTCACATCTATGCCTGCTGCAGAGAGCCTGAGGGAACCAGGGCTGAGGTGAGCCAATTACAGGGAAATATTTGTCATAGTTCTCAGATCCACTGCTAACACACACACACACACACACACACACACACACACAGGCTACTAACGGAAGAGCGTGGGAGCTGGTTCATGGCTTCTCCATGAGGTATGGACGGCTGGACCCACACACAGGAGGAGGACTTATTAAGTATTCAATGAGACTGTTTCAAAAATAACTCGTCCAAGCGCTGAGCGATCGTTTCATGTGTCGTTGTCTGAATTTAACTTGGACCCATATTTTTCTCGTGACTATCGAATTAAGAGTCTTAAAATTCTAATTGTTTATCACAAATACAGTAAATGAAAAATGTTGTATATCACATATACAAGGTTATTGAAGGCTATATGATGCCTGCTCTGAGAGAAATATTGTTTTATGGCTGCGACTTCGGTCCAATTGAAATGTCTCTACACATACATTTTCCCCAAAAACCGGCAAAGATCCCAATTTCTACTAATTCTAATAAACCAGCCCTGTTTTAGTAAGACAATTGTTTTTGAACAAATCTAGTCGTAATGTTTGGTTGACAGTTTCAACATCCCTACAGAGTTGTGTATTGAACAGAATCTGTTTTGCCTGAGATGATAATTGGCTCAAAATGACTGACAGGAAAACTGTGGAATGGAGATTTTGATGTCATTTATCATACATTTTCTGGCTTCACAGTTATTTGACCAATAGTAAAAACAGACTGCCTTCATAGCGGTAAAAAAATAAATAAAATACACAGCTCCAAAGCTGTCTCAAATGAATTGTTCATATTTTTTTGCTGAAGTATATGTGTACACATATTGTATAATTCATATAATTAATTTAATTATATTTTGTAGAGTCATATGTGAACATTGTATTTCTTTACTGCTTTTGAATGGCTTGGTGCCAAAATACATGTATTACTTTCTAGGTGAAGTGCTGATGTCAGTGGTTGTTAGATAAGGGGAAAGAGACTGTGGTGTGTGTTTTTATTAACCCCCACAGCACCACAACTGGGTGGTATTTTTTTTTCCCCCCCTGGGCAGCTTCGGGTTGAGGCCGACACAGAGAAGACCCACAGTTAGGTTGACCCTGTGGGAAAACGTTCGGGGGTATGCTGAAAGAGGCTCGTTTCGGTTAATCAAGACCAAGGTTTTGAATCTATATCCGTTGGGAAAATGGGAGGCTCTGTTATGCTTATGGCTTCAGAGGCCTAGGAACCGATCTGTAGATTGTGTACAAGGCAAAAAACCTTTTGCTTATTAAGTCTATTAAGTTGCCACCACTGGACTCTTGTATTTTATACCTGTCTGTTTGTACTTTCTATTCTCTCGGCTCTTTAAAATTGCATTTAAATGTCCCTTCGTGGTATGTTTTATTTGCACTTTGTTGCAATGTGTTTGATGTTTTAGTGTGACGCACTTTGAATTGCCTTGTTGCTGACTCTTTCTCTGTGTCTCTGCCTGTCCATTCTTCCCCTCTCACCTATGTTTCATTTATTTCCACCTCCTTCTCTTCAGCTCCTGAGAGACCTCACCACTCAGTATCCTGGAAAGATCACTATAATCAGACTAGGTAAACACAACGCACCCTCATATTTCTCTGTAGACACTTCAATATGCACCGACAGAACTGAAACATATCCCAGGCAGTGTCATTGACAAAAAACTCGATAATTCGTACTCTCAAATTAACAATTTGTTTGTGCAAGGATTGCTTCATTCGCAGTGTGGGGCAAGCTACTTGGAAAGTGTAGTGAGCTAGGCTACTGTACATTAAATGAAGCGTCTCTATAATGAAGCTGCCCCCCAGAGAAATGTAGCAAGGTAAGCTACAGCAACGGGGCAAAAGTAGCTTAACTACATCGAAACATTTTTACATTGAAAACCAACCACGCTTAATCTTGTTCATTTTCTGCCAACAGACAGTAAAGAAATTATAGCTAGCTAGTGGTTAGCAGTTGACGTGTTGGTGGCGACTGTGGCTTGTTGGATGAGCAGGCATGTATCACCTGTATTTAGTCTCTGCTCTTCCTTTGTCCTGTGTCAGTTCCTAAATCGTCGTTGGTTCTGTCTGCCTGTCTGTTTTGAAATTATGCCTGCCTACCAGCCCACGCTACTGAGAAATTTAGGTAAACTAGTAACGCCGCCACTACTGCCCAACACTGTTAATTCATGCTCTCAATTTAATATTGGTTTCGGTGTGAGGCACACCCTTTCAGGCTCTGTCCCTCACTGTCTCGCTGCTCAAACAAAGCCACTCCTATACAGTAATGTTCAGTACTGCTGCCTCCACACACAGAACAACGTCTGAACATCAGGCTTTTTTCCCACATTCCAGCTCAGAGAAAAACACAGCACTTTTGATGCTCTAGTTGGTCGGCGGCACACACACAACCAGACCTCTCTTACATCACTGTCCTTCAGAATGCGAATTAGCTTTATTGGCTAGGTATATGTACTCGTACAAGGAATTTGACTCATTTTTTTTTCATTGCTTTCAATGTACATACACAGTGAGAGGCATAAATACAGCTAAAAACAAGGACAACAAGGTAGACAAACATTAAGCTACTATATATATTATAAAGGTACGAAAAACAACATCTGTAAACAGCAAGACAATTAGTGCAATGGTGAAGAGTGCAAATGGTGCTAAAATAAATCTGATCAATGTGACAGGTGGCTTTATATACAACAGGTAGGTGGATATGAGAGTATATACAGTATGTACAGCGTGTGTAGGTTTAAAAAAAGTGACCGTATTTACATAAACAATGACATACATTTGATGTTTGTGTCGCAGGGTTATTGCACAGGGATTGTTCCTGACACTGTTTGACTGGTGTTAACTGTTCATCAGAGTGACGGCCTGTGGGTAGAAAATTCTATTCAATTTTATTTATATAGCCCCATATCACAAATCACATTTGCCTCAAAGGGCTTTACAATCTGTAACATACGACACCCTCTGTCCTTAGACCCTCGATTCGATTAAGGAAAAACTACCCAAAAAAACCCTTTTAACAGGGGAAAAAATGATAGAAACCTCAGGAAGAGCAACAGAGGAGGGATCCCTCTCCCAGGACGGACAGACATGCAATAGATGTCGTAAGTACAGAATAGATTTATAGCATCAAAACTATAACATATACAGCCATGATGGCAAAATTGTTGTATATATATATATATTATTATGTTAGAAATGTTTAGGTGGTAAAACATAAGGGAAGATGATGGGTCCAGACGGACAACCGAGCAGCTCCAGGTGGAGCCCAACGAGCAGGACCCGAGCCACTCGTCCCCTGCACCATAGACACAGCAACACTGCCCCAGCAGGTCGCCATAGTCACCGATCCAGATACATCTCCGGACACTGAGATACCTGCTGAAAGTGACACTAAGAAAGAAGAGACGGACGACAAAGCACAAAACTCCGGGAGAGGGAAGAAGTCAAGTTAGTAACATGCATTTATGGGATGCGAATGCATACGGATGGAGAGGAGGACAGAGGTGAAGAGACAGAGGTGCATCCTGGGAAGTCCCCCGACAGTCTAGGCCTATAGCAGCATAACTAAGGGATGGTTCAGGACTCTCCTGAGCCAGCCCTAACTATAAGCTTTATCAAAGAGAAATGTCTTTAGCCTATTCTTAAATGTGGAGATGGTGTCTGCCTCCCGAACCCGAACTGGGATCTGATTCCACAGGAGAGGAGCTTGATAGCTGAAGGCTCTGGCTCCCATTCTACTTTTGGATACTCTAGGAACCACAAGAAACCCTGCATTCTGAGAGCGCAGTGTTCTAGTGGGGTAATAAGGCACTATGAGCTCTGTAAGATACGACGGTGCCTGACCATTAAGAGCTTTGTAGGTGAGGAGAAGGATTTTAAATTCTATTCTGGATTTCACAGGGAGCCAGTGCAGAGAAGATAATATTGGAGCAATATGATCTCTTTTCCTAGTTCCTGTCAGTACACGTGCTGCAGCGTTCTGAATCAACTGGAGAATCTTAAGGGACTTTTTCGGGCTGCCTGATAATATGGAATTGCAGTAATCCAGCCTTGAAGTAACAAATGCATGGATTAATTTTTCTGCATCATTTCGAGACAGGAAGTGCCTGATTTTGGCAATGTTACGTAGGTGAAAAAAGGCAGTCAAAATGTTCTTGGTTGTTTTGGCGTGCACTGCTTTGTTGGGTCTACCAGAGGGGAGAAGGTGGAACAGGTTGTGTCCAGGATGTGAAGGATACGCAGTGATCCTCTTCTGATTCTGGACATGTCCTGGATGGATGGCCGATCTCTTCTGTAGTCCTGACTGTCCGTTGTAGTCTGTTCCCGTCCTGTTTGGTGGCCGATCCAAACCAGACAGTGATAGAAGTGCAGAGAACAGACTGATTATTGCAGAGTAAAACTGGATCATCATTCCTGAGCTGGCGCAGGAAGTTCATCCTCTGCTGGGCCTTTTTGATGATGTCAATGTTGAACTCCCACTTTAGGTCCTGATATATTGTGGATCCCAGAAAAATGAAAGTTTCCACAGCAAACACTGTGTTATTGGATATGGTGTTACGGGCCTAAGAACTAGTGAACCCAGGAGCAGACATAGACAGGAGGCCAGGTAGCAGATTTAAAGTATATATTGAAAGTAAACTAAGTGGACGTTGATGCAGGGAGAGGGGAGAGCCAGGGTTTAGAGCCAAACACAGCCAGGGAAGCAGGAGACTGGAGTGGAGTAGTTCAGGAAGCAAGGCTGCACAAGTCCAAGCAGTGGAGGGAACACAGGCCAAAGTCAGGGCTGGCAGGACTGCGAGGAGACAGAGAACAGACTTAATAACTGGCAAAATGGAAGGGGATATAAAAAAATAAAAGTTCAACAGCTGGAACATAGCGAACAATGACTGTGGCAGAGACTACGATCAGGGAGTGTGCAGATGCCTGGGCAGAGTCTTAAGAAGAGGTCTTGATCACAGAGATGGGGTGCAGCTGGGAGGTTCCACCCTGACTTCAGCACACCTGCAGACAATCACACACAGACACAGACACACAGGAGGAGGGGAAGAGAGACAGAAGGAGAGAGAGAGAGAGAGAGAGAGAGAGAGAGGGGAAGCTCCAGGAGAGACATCAGTTAGGGAAGTGAGGAGTGATGGTGATGGGGGGCAGTGTTAGGGGGCTTCTCCACAGTTTTGAACGTGTTCAGCTCCAGGTTGTTCTGTCCGCACCAGAGGGCCAGCGGTTCAACCTCCCGTCTGTATGCAGAGTCGTCACCGTCAGTATCTTGCTCAAGGAGATTTCGAGATGTGGGCTGGGGGAAGCTCTGTCTCCTGTGCCTGCATTTGGGTCCAACCCTTTGTATTCCTCGGTTACCCTGCTTGCCTGTTTGTGACAGTGGGCTTATGCTAGCTTAATAAGACAACACAGGCTGTAATTAGATTAGATGTAATGTCACATATTGGGCATAGCCTTTATAATAGACAAAACAGAGCTCAGAGGACAATTTCATTTCTATAGCATAGACGTTCTCATTGCATTTTTCGTGTGGAGCAGGTCTAGACCATACTCTTTATAATATTATACCATGCAAATATTTGGCCTTTAATTAACTTTCACTTTCTTACAGGGTCATTTGTGGCTCATTAGTTTATGACACAGTTTTCTTCTAAAGTCAAACCACATCGGGTCACATCTGGTCATTACTTCACACATCCATCACAGCCTGGATGTTCTCTGGAGTCTTGTGTAGTTTATAGGTAGTAGAAATACATGCTTTGTTGATGCTCTACTTCCATACCATAAATTTGGTTGCAAATGCACCTGGGCTACTTGTGTTGTCTGGGCAGGTTACAATTGCTGCCTGGGGAGGGCTCACCCATGCCTGGAACCCCAGTCCGCAGCACCAAAGGTCAATGTTCTAACACTGAGCTAGCTTTTGATTGGTGGGCGGGGCTTCGGTGGCCTCTTGCTTCTCATTGGCTAGTGTGCTCTGTAAATTCTGTTTGCGCTGTACTCTTCAAAATATAGGTTCTACCTCTTTGCCTTTAGACAGTACAATATCATATATATATATATATATATATACATACACACACACATATCGAGGCCTCTGATAGATGACCCCACAAAAAAATATATACAGACAGATGAGGCTACATTAAATGATCTGATCCATAACTTCCCTATAATTTGCATTTAATTTTGGACTACTTGCACCATGTCTCCCTCATATGTAGGCTACTGTGTGCACAGTATAAAAAGTCTCCCACTTTTTATTTATTACTGTTTAAAAGTATTGTATTGTTGATAGGTATGTTTCTTCATCTTTTAGCCTTTGTGATGCAACGGCATTTTATTATAATGCCTGCTTATGTTCTGTGTGACCCTAATTATGTCTATTTTGAACATGACCGTACTTTTATTTTAACTTTCTCTTGGGATGTACTTTTGACAGTAATGCCTGAAATAATGAGCAACGATGCTTTAACTTAAATCTACGAATAACTGGAATGGTGACCTTTTAATGCCTTACTGGTAGGTTGACGGTGGACAGTCGACAAACAGGTAACTAACTAACTGACTGACTGGCAGGTAGGCAGAAATACAGGTAGGTAGGTAGACAAACAGGGAAGAGAGAACCAACACAGGAAAGGGGACGAACTGACAAGGAACAAAAAAAAGTGAACCAGCTAAATATAGAAAAAGGCTAAAAAAAAAGGCTAAAAAGGCCAAAAAAAAAAAGGCTAAAAAAGCCAAAAACATTAAGAAAACAAAAA
>CM022474.1:31493419-31540058 GCA_011952105.1 Coreoperca whiteheadi
AAAAAAAAAAAAAAAAAGTGAACCAGCTAAAAATAGAAAAAGGCTAAAAAAAAAGGCTAAAAAGGCCAAAAAAAAAAAGGCTGAAAAGGCCAAAGACATTAAGCAAACTAATGGACACATGAAGGAAGGAGACAGTATCAAAATAAAACAGGAAATCAGCGAACACATAGCCAAACCCATGACGCTTATTGGGCAATAAAATGTGTTTCCACATTACACTGCATTCATTCACTGATGCCAAGCATGGTCACCTGACAAATCAAATCAAATCTGCAAAGTGTTCCTTTAAGTGAACCCAGAACAATTTCATTTTAATATTAATGACAAACACACAAATCCAAGGACAAAATCCTTGCATTTTATCTCCCTGGAATTTGATACCATTGACATGTAGATCTTTTAGACAATCAAGGGCCTCTGCGTGTGGTGAAGTAACGTGCGCATGTCCATTTGCAGACATGTCAGATGAGGACAGCATCGCGGCGGCTGTCCAGGCTGTGAGCAAGTTGATCGGGGCTGGTGGGTTGAACCTCCTCATCAACAACGCTGCAATCAACAAACCAGCCTCACCGGCACCGTTATCTGCCACCGGGAAAAAGGACATGATGGAGGTGTACGAAACCAATGTGGTCGGACCATTTCTCATTGCAAAGGTACTCAGCTCTGTGCTTAGTGTGCATACACACACACACACACACACACACGCACACACGCACGCACGCACGCAGATGCAGACCGGAGAGACTTGCGACCGGTCACACCAGAACATCCACGTTTTAAAAGAATTAAGAGAATACATCCAAAATATGACGTATGTATGTGTGCATCATGACAAAGTTCACTTGGTGAATTCAGATGGTATTAATACAAGCAGTTGAATCAGTTATGGCGTAACATACGCACCACTGTCCAGAATCAGTGTCAGCTTTATCCCCTCTCTCTCTCTTCAGATGTTTCTTCCACTCCTCCAGAGATCGGCAGAGAGCGACTCCCCTGAAAAGGACAAGGGTAAATATGTTTTCTTTCATGTTATACTAGAATTTGTATCTCAGATACAGGCATTATTGGGGAATGGAAAAACGCAGAGACTCAGCAGACACTTCTGGTTCCAATGCCCCGTCGGGCTGTGCTATTGTGCATGGATGTTTTGCTTTAAGTACTTGCATGGAGGGGCAGAGCAACAAAAAAAACGCCCATCCTTTGACTGACAGCACAACAGAACAGCTAGAGCAGAGCTGCAAAACAGCCAACAGTTTATGGAGAACTAGGGAAGCAGGGAAGCATCGCTGCAGCAACTGGGATTCCTCCATCAGAGCAGGGTCCTGGACTAACCCGGGTGTGCCTCGCTGTGGATCTGAATGGACATTATAACCTGGCACTTATTACCTGCCAGCCCTCCCGTGTTTATTAAGGGAGATTTGCACCTTCAGCAGCATGCTTGTAGCCGGATTCAATTCTGTTTCAGCTCCCTCAAACAGCACAGCCATTTAAGCCAAATCTAACTGCATAACCATTTGCTATAAAAAGTCAATTCCTTGATGAAAAGGCCTCTGCCTGAAATGTTTTCATTGAGCACAGGAGACTTTATGATTTCAAAGCTCTATTGATAAATGTGACACAGAGCGTGGCACAGAAAAGCCCCAGATGCAGGTGGTGGCTGGAAGGAGCACAGGTCCCATTGTACAGCTACAGGGAGCCTTGAGGGGAAAATCTGCACTCAAAGGAAACTGCACTCATACCCCTTCTATACAGCAGACACATGTATGACGCAAAGGCTGCAGTCTACACGCTTCACTGCACAGTTGCAAAAAATGACGTTGCATAAAAAACCAAATGTAGTTTCACCCTCGCGTGCTTCATCACTTACTCATAAGAAAGAACATATATTACAGTTTTTCTCCATTGGTTTGGCTCATTTCTTGAAACAGAAAATGACATTCTCAAAATTGTAAGACAATTTGGCAAAACAGTCTTACGGTTCAGCGCAACACTATAGCTCACTTGCAAAAGCTAATATCTCTCCTGAAACTGCTCACTCGTGCTCCAGAACTAAATCCCTTTCCCATATAAATAGTCAGTGCCACCAAAATGGCAAAGATCCTTCTCCATTGCTTTGGCTCATTTCTCGAAACAGACCGGACGTTCTCAACACGTTTGGCGCTTTGGCCAAAATAACGTGGATGGTTCACTTGGAAATTGTGCTAAATGTCGGCTACCTGTGCTTAAAGCAAAAAGCAAAAAGGCACTGAGACATTGAGATGTGTACGTAGACATTTGCAATTTGATGAAATGAATGAGAAATGCTGTTCTGTTGTGAACAATTGCCAAGTGATTTGGAGATTTGCCCTTGTTGTTTTGACAATGTAATTTCTGTTTCAAGAAATGAGCCAAACCAATGGAGAAAAACTGTAATACAACTGATTTGGTTGGTCATTTGTGCCCCACACTAAAGCACACTGTAGAAAACTGTTTGACTACTGTATAAAATTCCGCCTCTCAACCCCCGTGGGGTGGTCTGTGACATCCATGAGCCTGGGTCCTCTACCAACAGGCCTGGGACTAGGAGGGTTCTGCGCAGCACCTTAGCTGTTCCTGGACTGCACTCTGGACTTCAGATGTTGGACCTGGAATCTGCTGGAGCCACTCTCCCAGTTTGGGGGTCCACAGCCCCCAGTGCTCCGATTACCACTGACACCACTGTTGCTTTTATGCTCCACATTTTTTTCTAGCTCCTCTTTCAGCCCGTGGTGTTTTTCGAGCTTCTCGTGTTCCTTCTTGACGTTGCTGATATATATACAGTATCGATATCTAAATAGATATCCAATGTTTTTGTAGTCATTTCAATACAGGAACAATGCATGTCTTAGAGAGAAGGTAAAGTCTAAAGTTAGTTAAATGGTCTGCGCTGTGTTTCCAAGCTGTAAGATGTGTACTGACAGCAGTCAATACATTGGCAGGGTATCAAATACAGGTCAACTGCTTGGTAGTGGAGTTGGGGAGGCAACAGATCGGGCCAGAAATGTATCTTTTGCCGTCCACTGTCATACACACAACAGAAGCAGAGTTTCAACCACTCAGGAATCACCAGAGACAACAGAGTGAGATGCACAGGACTTTGTTCTTTTACAATGGGCAAAGCCCTGGAGTGGTCCCGGGACCCAGAAATTTCTCTGTCTTACATGATCACATATAGTACATCAAATCCCACCTTCATGCCAGTTTCCCCTGCCCCTTTCCTTTCAGATTGCTCAGAATGCTCTGAAAACACTGGCGTCCCTTTTCGGCTCACCGTGCCGACTGGGCTGTCCCATCTAGTCCTCCGGAACCTGTTCAGGTCCGGCTGAGCTGACCTTTTCACCATCCTCTCCAAAGCATCCCACCAGACCTTCCTTTTTTCCAACTTCACTCACACATGATCCTTCAGCATGATTCAGTTGGCCTTTAACATCATTTTTGAAGTTTCAATCATTATATTGTGTTTTAGGCATATGACATTAGTACTGTGCGAGTTTTCAAACAATATCGGCGTGCTCAGGTATGGACGGTTAGTAATGTTAATTCATGTAACACATCTATGGAAGGCTAATAATGATGTCACACATATGCAAATGAAGTGAATCACATCAGTAGGCAGCTATGCTAGCCACTATACTGCCAGTGTACACAGAGGCAGAGCTGTTGGTCGACGTTAGAAAGTCTTGTCAGAAGAATAGTTTGGCTGAGTGGCGATGACAAATGTGACAGAAATGGACTTGCTAGACAACAAACCACTGATGACTTGGGTCTGGTTTCTCAGTTGGTGCAGCGCTTCGCTCTAGGCTCCATGGTGCCACGGTCTGAACTTTGAAACCCTTTATCTGGAGACGTTTTTTTGCTGGGAACAGAACCTGCCAAGCTCGTGTTGAACTGATGTGATCTAATCAACAATACCTGCCACATGATACTTTTGTAAGTAATTAGAGAGCAGCCATTTCAAAAAGGTTTGGACCTTTTGCATGACAAGGTGGTCTAGAGTCCAGGTGATGGACTGCTAAATCATTGTGCTCTGCATGTGAGGTTTCAAATCCCACATCCGTTGCACTACAGGCTTTATCAAGTAGACAGCTGTTTAGGGAGGCTGTCCTTCTCAAGTAGTTTTGTAGTGTTTTCCTCTTTTGTGTCATTTGGTGCCACTGGTCAGCAGGTGTCACTGATTGTTGCTCTGGAAACATGGAAGGGGCAGAGTGGCTAACTATTTAGGCCTTAAATTTACTTTTGTGCAACTGATCTGAGACGAAAATGCTTCAGGCCAGTCTCAAATGTCTTAGTGAAACTGCCTCCAGGGTTTTCTTTGGAAGTAGCAAAAACAGGCTCTCCAACCTTTACAACGACACGTCACTGTGCTAGGGGCTGAATTGAGGCTATGTCTTAATGCTGTCACATGATTTCCTAGTAACCACCATGCAGATGAATCCAACAATGGAGGCTCGGAAAGGGCCAAGTAAAAAACAGTTTGGGGTGACGCCTGCTTCGAACTCATGAACATACATGTGTAAACTGCTTGTCTTATTTTGCTGCAGAGACACGCAGGGTCTCCCATGTCCTGTGTTGCAGCTCCCGAGCAGCACATTTCACTACATCATGAAAGCTTCAAAGTTATCACATTGACCTTGAGAAAGAGCAAAGTAAACCCCAGTACATATACTGTATATAGTATCTGTACACTAGACAGATGCCCATTTACTTAACTGAAAGGGAAATCAAATAATGATTCGGTTGTGTGGTGTGTTGGTCTAGGGGTAAGAGGCTCGCTTTGGGCAGTTGACAAAGCACTATTACATTATAGTTATTATTATTATTCCTATTTCATGATGCAAGCGTCTTTGTCTCTCTGTGTCTCAGGTGCTAAAATGTCCTGCAAGAGGTCAGCCATCGTCAACATCTCCACTCTCATCTCATCCATAGAGAAATGTCCAGAGAACTTCTCCATAGCACAGATGTACCCTTATAGGACCAGCAAGGTACAATTGACTGAGAGGCTAAGTATATTATTTAGGGAGAACTCAAACTAATAGCACTGTTTTATGTTGAATCTGGAAGAATGGCCTCTGCTTTCATCAGATAGGGTCGTACCAGACCAGAGGCCCCAAAAGGCAAGAGAGTAAACGCTCACGAGCAGAGGAATAAGATATATCAGACTTTGACGCACACACAGTGCGTTCACTGGTGGTTTGGGCCTGCAGGTGGGATTTCTTTTTTAACAATAAGAAAAATATAGAATTTCACCAGACTTAACGTGCAGCTGAGGTTTACAGTTTTCGATAAGAAAAATAAATAATGGGAAGAAAACAAAAGGAATGTGTCTGAATTTAGCACACAATCTGAACGTCAGATTAAAGCTTGAAAAAATCAGCTAAGTTAATAAAAACATTCTGAAACAAACGTGTTATGGGAGACACAAACTGTGGGTTATACTGATGTAGCAAATTAACAGAAATGCCCTTGTCAAGGATTAAAGAAGTTAATGTAGGAAATATTGTTCGCCATGGGGCCTTTATTACGTGAAACCCGAACCCTTAACGCTCAGTATTTTGACAGGTCCCACTATGCCACCATTTTACAGCATCTAGTTTTTAAATCGGGTTCAGTTGGTATGATACCGTAATGTTAAAGAATGCAGGCAGGCCACAGATGTCACAAGCGCTCTGGGTGTTACAGTCATTGACTTACGGTCCTTGATGTCTATCTGCACATGGGCCTCTTCTCCGGAGTGTGTGGGGGAACACTGTGCTGTGCTGTGCTGACATCTCCTGTTAGTTCCTTTGCACCTGTCAACTTCCACATTCAGCATTCTTATTGGCACGCACACTCTGCTGCTGAGGTCTAATGAGCCAGAATAAGTGGATGAAGGAACTGTTTTTCACAGAACAGACAGCAAGGCAAAACTTGTCTCACGTCAGCCTGCGATGCCCACAGTTCCGTCAACACAGCGCTCTTCCGGGTGACCTCATCACGCGCACCCCGACAGCACGCGTGACGTCAGCACCCATGTTAAAGGGACAGTTCACCTACAGTACCAGTCAAAAGTTTGGACACACTTTCCAGTGTGTTCAAGTGTGTTGAGCTGAAGGATACACGCACTGTGCATCCGTCAGCTCAAGCAGCAGAAAGGTCGGCAGCAGCCACCTCTCATCATGTCTTACACAATCCCCTTCAGATGGAGCAACCAACGCAGTCACTCACACTCCACCTCACACCAGGTTCTTCTACACCAGCAACAGCAGCCGACGTCCTCCTGGGCAATTCACACCGGGACATCAGCGCCCCCTGTCATCCAGCTCCAGCAATCACTTCAGCCAGCCTTAGCAGGGGAACCCGGCCCTGGGATGCCAGCGCCCCCTGCTGCGCACCTGCAGCAGCTCCCTCCACCGGGGCTCCTCCATAACGGACACAAACTCCTACCGACCCCAGCCAGGAGAAGACCCCATGTGTAATTTTTATTTTGTTACGGAGGGGGGGGTTTAAATATACTCCTCAGGTTATTAAAACTTCCAAATTCCGAGAAACAATAGAGAGGATATGACCCCAGTGTCATACATGGTGTATGAATTCATGATCATTCTGAAGAAGGTCGTAGGGGTGAAGGAGAGAGGCTTCGGTAAAATCAGCTGCCATGAGTAACACTGAATACTATTACATTCAATTCAAATTTGCTAAAATACAATATTTCACATTAAAACAGTTGAATTTTGGAACAACTAAGCTTCTGTCCTTTCTGCTGTTGGTCACCAGGCAGCGTTGAACATGCTGACTCGCTGTCAAGCTGAGGACTTCAAGATCCACAACATACTGGTGACAGCACTCCACCCTGGCTGGGTCCGCACTGAGATGGGAGGCGAGCAGGTGAGGTGATGGAGAGTTTAGAGGGAAGTGCTGTATGCCTTTTAAATACACGGGGGTGGAGCTAACACATGACATTTGCTCAATTTGACAAAGTTGTTTTTTGGAATCCATTTTGGAGAATTTCAAGAGAATCTCAAGTATTGTACGTCATTAGATTTCGAGTCGCATCCGTTACGGAGTAAGAACAAAAGTCACGTGAAAAAGTCAAGATAAACTGTGTAAGAGTGCAAAAAAAGACTGTTCACCATGCTCACTGAGGACTTTCTTCTGTTTCGATAATCGCCAGTGTGACTGCGGAGCGCTCATTCACATCAAAATGTTTGAAAAACTTTGAGGAGCACAGCGGGTCAGAGAGGTTCAGTGGACTGATTATGTGAGCGTTGGATTGAATGGTAGTGTTTAGAGAGAGAGAGGGCGCAGTTTGTGCGACGGGGGTTGTCGTGGGGTTGTTGTGGCGTGTGCAGAAATAAACAGAGTATAAGTCTGCGAGTATCTTTGAAGCCCATCCACCTCGGGCGCTGCAATTATATTATGCTTGGAGAATGAACGAGCAGAGGAGCTGAACGTGGAGTAGATCGTGGAGGAGTCCGCAGTGCTCAAGGCTCACAGAATGTCGTTCAGACAGGGGGAGTACAACAGCCAACTCACTGATGGATGTACCTTTCTCTCCAGAGGAGTACGTCAACTTTGCTAGGCAACGTAGCGTTATGTGTGTAAGTGTACCATACACGTGCATCAGCTGCTGTATGATGGGATATATTGGTTTGGTACTAAAAGGTAAAAATACACTGATGGCAGAATTCTACCAAGCAGGGCGCAAGTAAGCTTAGAGGAGGAAGTGGGGGGCTTGAACCTCCAACCCTGATGATCAGAGGACAGCCTGCACTACCTCATGAGCCACCACACAGCTGAATATGAGCTTGCTGGGTTAATGCACTTTATGTTGTAGCCTAAATGTGTTATTTCATTTAGTATCACAGAACATCATCATCATGTACAATTTTGTCTTTCCCTTCCCTCCACCAACCCCCTAATTTTACTTGCACTTGAGTAAGAAATCTTAAAATATTCTAGTACTCTTTCCTACCATGTGATTTAAGGTAAAAGTTACACTTTCAATTTTCAATTTCAGCAGGTTTGTATGAACAAAAAAGTACATTTGCTGAAACAAAAGGTAACACTATATTTGAAGATGGCTTCATAAGACTGATCAGTTTATAAAATATAATGCTTTTTTATCTATTAAACTACCTAGCAGGATATGAAGAAGCCAAGACTGGCTCCTCCTCCATCAGCTCCAACATTATAATGCTGCTTACACATGCATCAGTAATAACCCCACAATTAGACATACTAATATAACACTTACAGGGGCAAGTGTTCTGCATTGAGTACTTGTATTTTTTATACTTGAAGAACATTTTGCTTAACTTACTTTTACGTTAGTAAAATCTTCACTTTTGTGACATTACTACTATGATGACCTCCACCACTTCCATCAGCTGTTGTTGGTGCAGTATATCACATCCTGGGCTACAGTGTCCTCGTGCCACATCTGGTCACTGAGTCTTCATAATAATGAATGGTTCGTAAGTTTGGCTTGTTGAGGTTTTTAGCTATGCTAGCAATGGGCCTCTATGGTTGGCAATGTTGGTGGGTCTGTCAGTCCACCGCTTTGGTCCAGACTGAAAAATCTCAACAACTCAATCCGCAGACATTCATGGTTCCAAGAGGATGAAGCCTAATGTCTTTAGTGATCCCCCTGACGTTTCCTCTAGGGGCCACCATCAGGTGGAAATGTTTGATTCAGAGGGAAATGTCTCGAGAAGTTTTGGATGGATTGTCATGGAAGTTTAGTTTTGTCGACGTTCACATCTCCCTCGGGACGAATTGTAATAACTTTGGTGATCCTTTCAACAGGTCAAAGGTTTGTCCAGGTTTGTGACAAAATAAAACCTAGTTAGTACTTTGTGCTTAGTGCTGAATAGCAAATATTAACATGTTAACTAAGATGGTGACATTGGTAAGCATTACACTTTCTAAACTCCTAACAGAGCTGCTAGCATGGCTAAGTATTCATTTAGGTCTTAAATGATTACCCTTCATTTTTATTCCTGTTTATGTAACATTTGGTTGTCGTGTAATTACTTTTTAAATGAAGCCTTTAGAGGCTGGCTATTCATGTGTTTGTGCTGTGATAATTCACTTTGACTCTGTCACGGCTACGGCAGGCATTTCCCATAGGTTACAGTCAACAATCCTCGGTCGCAGTAAACCACTACCATAGTACAGCATATACTATGCACAAACTAGACTAAAGAAAGAACAATGAATATATATTCCGGCAGGGGTGTAGCACAAAAATCGAAGCCTTGGCATATGGAGTCCCAGTGGGCCCCCTTCCTTTATTATAATACAACTAGAGTATCTACACATGTACAAGTATCTGAATAACTAAACACATGCATCTTTAGTGGTTATTAGGGTAATCAGTAGTGAACTGTTTATACCACAGCTAAGCAATTATTATAAGACGTCCATTAACAGTTGACAGCATGAGTGCTATAACCACATCCAGAGACAAAGTAGTTCTTGTCTGATCCTGCTGCTGGAATGAACCTAGATATGAGAGGAGAGGGCCCCCGAGAGGCTGAAATAATGTTTTGGAAACCAAAGCTATAATTCAGCCACCAATAATATGTTTTTCTGCTTGTAATAATGTGAAATCTTAAAATTCCATGTGAAAACAAACTTAAAAGTTCGAGCTTCTTGGCCTTCTCGATGGTAGGCCCTGGGTAGTTAGTTCCACTATTGCCCCCACTATGATGCCCCTGTAATTAGGCCCTGTCTTACATGATTTTTGAGTAAAAGTGAAGAAATGAATATTGCAGTTGTTTCCCCCCTTCATTCCTATTGACTTATCTCTTTTGCTTGTTGCCTCCCCCAGGCCCCTTTGACCACCCAGGAAAGTGTTCTTGGCCTGCTCAGTGTGATGTCATCACTTAGCAACAAAGACTGTGGAATGCTTCTGGACTGGCAAGGCAACGCAATCCCCTGGTAGCCCCTCAAGCCACAACCCCTTTCAGTACAGTCTGCTATGATTGGCCCACTTTTTCATCTTCTCTACTTTGCCTTCTTTTTGGCCATCTAGTGGCGATTTTCCTCTGGTACAACTTTCCTGCAGATGTATTTCTGTGCTAAAGAGAAACTGTAAAAATATTTTCTGATTTTCAAAACTTGACAATTATTGTAATCCTAAAAATACTTCTTTTCACACCCATTTGGGTCAAATAAAGAAATGGTGGCTTTCTAATAAAAATCAAATAGCTGGGCAAGCAGCTAGAAAAAGGATGGAGCTTAATCAGCTGTTTTACTGCACAAGTTGCCCAATTTGTTCTTGTTTCCACAAGACACCAGTCTCTGATGTAGTATAAGATGTTCTTGACTCATGTGCCAAAGGATTTTGAGCCTACAGTTCCAACTAAAAAGCAGAAATCCCATGTCGTGATGACATCATCAGTCACACAGGATGCACCGCAGTGACAAGAATATGTCGTCATTGTAAGAACATTTAAATGATTTACAACTATTCAGGCAAACTGTGAGAAACAGAGATGTATTGTTGTACATGCACAACACTATTAGTCAGTACTGGTTCTAAACGTATATTAAACAATAAAACATTTTATTGAGATAATTTGATATCAGGCTGAGGAGAAGAAGGGAGAAAAAGGGTTACTAGACAATTTTGGTAGGAACCGCTTTTGCTTTAAAATGATGACCGACGTCTCGTCGTCGACGGAGCCGACATCGTCTTTAAATGAACTTTGACCTGACGTATGATCCAATAGCGACGTCGCTGTCCTCCATTGGCCCATTGTGGGTCCAGGGGTTAAACATTGAGGCCCGTCCCCGGGCATGCAGTCATAAACGTGCACAACAAATATGCGGCTGTAGTACGCAGGATTACTGCAGATACACACACACACACACACACGGCCAAACGCAAGATCCCCTAAAGGGACGTACGTTTAAGCATGTGAGTACTGCATTAAGATTGCATTGAAAAAGCAAAATGTTCTTCACCTGAAACATAATTGCATTTTTTTGCCTGCTACAGCATACATATCTGCTCTGTGAAGCCCTTGTCCTGAGTTCTCCTTTGAGGAAAAAACAAAAATAAAAACAGAAAGCAAAAAGGAGAAATGTATATTTTATATTTTTTGGTTTCATGATGCCTGCTAGTTTGGCATTCATTCAGTGTAACCCCATTAGTTCCTGGGCCGCAGAGCCAGAGACGTCAGAGCCGGACAGCTGCCTGCTGCGCAGCACACGTGAACGTGAGCTCGCGCGCTGTCCTGCGCCGTAGAAAACAGGCCGCCAAACACGCCTTCACCGGAGCCCAGAGCCCTGCTCACGTTCGTTTGCAGGGTAGATGGGTATGATTAGCTGCTCAGCTGGAGGACATTAAACAGCAAGTGTCTGAAAATGTCACCGGGGTCCAGTTAGACGCTGGTGTGGTCCTCACTCTTCAGCAGCACACTGTCTGCCCATGACATGTAGCTACAGCTACAATTTATTTTTATTTTTTTCATTGATGTACATTAATTGACCCTTAATTATTTTGCTATGTTGTGATGAAATGCATTGCTCATTTGAATTATGTATGGCAATTGTAAGAGGGCCCCAGGAAGACTAGGGGCCATTAAATGGGCAGCTAATGGGGATCCTAATGAAACAATAAAACAATTGTTTTGGTTCTACGACCCACAACTTTACTGTTTTGGCTTAGTCAGCAGGCAGCTGTTTTGATTGAACCACCGACATGCCGATTGGTGGACGACCCGCTCTTCCTCCAAGCCCCAGCCGCCCGTGGCTTGAAAGGAGAGTGAATACCATGGTGACGGCGGCGCATGCAAATAGAGGGGTGAGGGCTCTACTCAAGGCCAAAAAGCTGCTTTTCAGTCAGGAGACAAGGAAGCTTATTTCTTTCGGAAACTTAAATGGACTGTACTTGTATAGCGCCTTTCTAGTCGTCCGACTACTCAAAGAGCTTTCACATGTCAGATCACATTTACCCAGACACACATTCATGGCAAGAGCTAACTGCCCATCAGTACAAATTAAACTAACCATTCACACACACACACCGAAGGCGCAGCTTCGGGTTCAGTATCTTGCTCAAGGATACTTCGACACATGGCCGGGGGAAGCCGGGATCGAACCGCCGACCTTCCGATTGGTAGATGGCCCGCTCTGCCACCGAGCCACAGCCGCCCGTCCACTTAAAGGTCAGTGTGCAGGATTTATCTAGCGTTGAAATTGCAGTTTGCAGTCCGTTCTGGGCTACTGTAGAAACATGGTGGTGCAACATGTCCTTGGAGGGTCTAAGGACAGAGGGTGTCGTATGTTACAGATTGTGAAGCCCTTTGAGGCAAATGTGATTTGTGATACTGGGCTATATAAATAAAATTGAATTGAATTGAATTGAATTGAACATGGCGGCCTCTGTGGAAGGGGACCCGCTCCCTCTGTAGGTAAACATGGTTTATTCTAAGGAAATGAAAACACAACAATTTCAGGTGATGATACACTAATGAAAACATATTTATGAATATTATATTCCATTTCGGCCAATAGCTCCTCCTGAATGCTACACACTGGACCTTGAAGAAAGGCAAAACCCCAGTGCCACGTTCTTGTTACATTGTACAGAGGAGCAAACCGAAAGCATGCTGACGGAGCAGAGGGCTCTGCAGCAGGCGATTCAAACTGCCAAAGAACCTCATTGGTACCAACCTTCCCGAGCGGCAGTGACGTCAGGTCGCTGATGCTCGACAAGCGATACAGAAGCATCCGCTGCTGTACCACCAGACTACGGAGCAGTTTCTTTTCTCAGGCTGAGACTCCTCAACTCCGCCTCATCCGCCGCTCGCCACCATGAACAAACGACATGGAACCTGCTGTTACACTGGCTTTGCACGTTACCATACCACTACCTTTGTATAATTTATGTATATAAGTAACCTTATATATTGTTTTTATTTTATTCTATTCTGATTTTAAATTGGTCCATTTGTGTTCTGCGTGCGCGTAGCGTGAACTTTAATTTCATTGTAGAATGACAAATAAATGTAGCTTGAACCTGGAATATTGGCCTTATTTTACGTTCACGATTTCTCAGGTGAGCACAAACATAACCCCAAATGAATTCTCTGTGTCTGCTGGATGTGTATATAGGCAACTGCTAACACATTAGCCATAGGAACCTTACAGGGCCAGAACATGTACAAACGTGGGCGATTGTTGGCTTGTTGGGGAGATCGCAGGAGGCTAGAAACAACACCACCAACAACAAGTCTAACTGTAGAAGGAATTCTCCCCCTGACATCTGCACCACCCCTGTACTGTAGCATGCCCAGCGCCGTTTGGTTGTAGTATGTTGCTCTTGTTATTAACTTTGCCAAATCTGAATTTCAGCCAGTAGTGCGAGCTAAGCACCGGTTGAACTGCCAGATGTTTTTCCACTTCCCCTTGTTTAGATATTGGAATTTGTTTTACTGACTATAGCTAAAGCTGGCCTCTGAAACTCTGAAAAACCATGTATCTTGTGCGCACTAATGTCCACTGGGCACCTCCTGTCATTTACCGCTCATCAACGCTGAACCTGAGAAATGTTGAGTTCCACTGTAAGTTCCCAACCACATGTCATTTCAGGCTGCGTGAATCCACATCAGAATAGCAGAAATCCATCCCATGATGCTGTCTGCTTTTCCTTCTCTTGCTGCAATAGAGATCCGATAGCATTCGGAAAGCAGATTCAGCGGTTTCCAGGTGTCTCGAGGTAATCGTCGGCATGCGAAGCACAGACGCCTGTGCAAATGCCCCACACACTGTCCTCGGGCGATTCTAGCGTGATTCACTGCCATGAATACTTGAATATTTCACAAACACACCATACCACAGTGTCGGAGAAAAGAAAAGCAGGTTTAATTTAATGTGTCGTTTTCAACCTTTTACACTCCTTTTCTTTAATACATGCCTCTTACAAAACAACCTACACGTGGTTTTCCAAAAAAGCAACTGAGAGAGCACTGAGTTCATCAATAATCACTGCAGTACTGAAACTTTACAGTTATGCGGACCTCTTTTGGCGGCGTGGTTGCCTGCACTGCTGGATTGACATCAGCGTGGGCAGCTCATTGAGCCACAACGGCGACGTACTGCCCTAACACAGAGGCAACGAGGCAGCGTCATCAGGTGACGTTTAACGCTGTGGGGGTGTGCTCCAGTGTTTGCTTGGAAGGTGTGCCTTTGTCAGGGATGGAGAAGAGCATAGACCTACTACAACATACAGTCATACATATCTGGCATTTACACATCCATAACAATAATGATACACGGATCAAGAATCAGAGTCATAATTATACGGTATAGCAATAATAATAACAATTATTGATATTGTCTAAAAACTACACTTGTGGTTTCATCTTTTCTTCTTCTCAAAAAAAAAAAAGAACCATATATTTATATTTATATACTGGAAGTTCGGAAGTCTTTTTTCTTTCTGGTTTTCTGACTAAATAGGTAACTTAAATATTTACAGTGATTATTTTACAACCATTGGCCCAGCCCGCTGAAGATAAAATTTTCCTTTTAGTTTGTCTAGAATAAAAAGCACGCGCAGGAAGGAGGGATGAGGGAAGGAACGGTCCCAGTGAAAGGAATGGCGGGGCGGGAGCAGAGGATGGACGTGAGGCCGGTGTCCCCATGCCAAGACCCCCTGGGTCCAGGGCCACACTGGGCTTCCCGGGCTACCGGTCAGGAGCGTAAGAGATGGAAAAGCCTCACCCTGTCGAGGCACGCTCGCTCTCCAGCCTCACACGGCAAGGGTGTACAGGGCTTTCCTCCAGATCGTCCTACCTCGAGCTGCAGGGGTGTAGAGGGTCATCAACCCATGTTACAGGGAAGATTACTGCCCCGTGGTCCCGGGACATCTCAGTTTGCCCCCCCCCTACATCACCAGCAGCTGTCCCAGCACCATCCTGAACTGCTGCGTACACCCTGCCAGCTCCCTCACCCTCTCAGTCATCTCCCTGGCTGCTCCAGGGGAAGGGTACTGGAGCGCTGCTGTCTTTGTGCTGATCACGATGTCTTTGAGTTTTTCACAAAGGGCGTTGCTGCTCTGGGCCACCCGGGCCCTCACCTCGGGAGACTTGGCCTGGCGCGACAGCGTGTCGCCGATGAACACCAGCTTGTGCGCGCTGAGGATGACGAACTTGCTGTGCGCCACGAAGATCTTGGGCGGCTGGTTGGAGTTGACGGCGGTGAAGAAGGCGTCGATGGCGTTGGTCACCGTGGTGACGTTCTGCTCGCACTGCTCCTGGTAGAAGAGGAGGAGCTGCCGGTCGCCGTGGCACAGTTTGGTGGAGGGGAGGCCTCCGGAGCCGTTCTGGGCCAGGTGGTTGGCCAGAGGGTGGTGCGGGGACGGGACCCAGCCCGTCATGTCGTTGTTGATTGGCCGGCTGACTTCCTGCTCTAGCCGCTCAAACTGTTTAATCTGGAAGCAGAAGAGAAGGAAGGAGACGGTTAATACTTAATAGTAGAGCTGCAACGATTAGCCGATTAGCTGACATTTCTTTGGTTCCAGCGTTTCTCTGTTTTATATCATTCTAAATTTAATGTTCTTTGGTTTTAGACAGTTGATCAGACGAAACAAGAACCAAAACATAGCACTGGGCTCCGGGCAGCTTTGATCTTCTTTGACATTTTATTGACTCAACAATACAATCGCTAGATGAACTGATAATGAAAATATTTGTTAGGTGCGGCCCTAAATACTAAGTGCTGATTATTCTCAATAAGTTGATGAAAACGTGATTTGCCACATCGACCAACCCTTGATATTAAAGGCAAGAGTGTAGAATCATTATGAAACGCTGCAGCTCTACGGAGCTTTTTAGCCTCTTTTAGCTCATTGTTTTGGCTTCCTAACAACTTTACAAGGTGTACGTCACAGGTGTGTGCCGGCCCCCTTGTGCTGGACTTCGTCTGTCCCCTAGTGGCCGAGCACTGACTAAAGCAGCTTCAGTTGTAATTAGGGCCATTCTCTGACCTCTCTCACCCCAACGATCACAGAACGCGTGAAGGGACGGTGGTGGATGATACCTGTTGCTGCTCCAATTGTGTCTTGTGTTTGATGATGTTGCCTTTCTCCAGCAGTTGTCTTTGGTTCTTCTCAAACTCTTCCTTCCCCTGTCAGATCAACACACAGACACGCAGGTGTTACACGTGACGTATTTAAAACCCATCTCTCCGTTTGTGGAGCTTGTGGGAGGATCGCAATTTATGTACAGGCCTCTGTCTCCCTCCAGTGGTGACCAACATGAACTGCAACAACACTGATGGGCTCATGCACAGACCGGTTTGCTAAAAAAGTACCATGGCCATGATAGGTGCGTATGGATGCTGTATAAAGACCATTGAATGAAACTATTTGTAATCACACTGTGCTTGTTCCAATCACTGAACGGTTTCAGACAGCTGCTTGGCTCAGGCCCTCAGATACAGCAGCTCCAACAGACAAGGGCATACCGAGACCTGACATGACTTTCACATCGCTTGGCAGCATTCAAGCCGAGTTCAAATGCATTTCATGTTGCGATAAACCCTGATGTGAGGGTCCTGACTGACATGATTGTGCCAACAGCATGTATACTATATGTGTGTATGTGTGTGTGTACCTGTAAATGTACGTAGTCATAGTCCTCCATCCAGCCTTCCTCTGTGGTCTCATATGGCCTGTCCACACCCTCCTCTTCAGCTGTAAACTTTGGCGGAGAGGGGAGGGGCCGCAACTGAATGTTCACCTTCTCCCCGCCCTGATAGCTCCCACTTCCTGATCCTGTCATGTGACCGCTGACCTCCCCTGGAATCGGAGGGAGAGGCAGCTGCTGCTGCAGCCTGTTGGTCCGCTTGAAGAGCAGCGAGGCGTTACCGTGGAGAAAGGAGGCGAGCTGCTTGGCGTCGTCCGGGATGCCTCGCGCTGTCATGATGAGTCGATCTAAGTCATCCCCCCCCGGTGGCGGCGCTGTGAGCGCCGTGTGCGACCAGCCAAGGCCGTCTAAGCTCTGACTGTGTCGAATCAAACTCTGGAAGACCTCCTCCATCTTCCCCACCTGACGGCCCAGTTTGGTTTGCAGAGAGCGGTCTGTGGCCTGGGCGGCATTCGCCACAGCACCCCGGGCAAATTCTAGGAAGTCTCGGACAGTGGTGCGCACCCGGTCAGCAGCCTGATGAATGGCCGCCAGGTTCTCTTCCAGGTGAGCAGGGCTTCTCCAGTTACCTGTGATGAACGACATCATGAGGGAAACGCTGGACTCAACAGCTTGCTGGAGGCGAGACAGACGCTCCATGGCCTGCTCCAGGTCCAAGATGAGAGGTTTCCCTGCAAGGGAGCCGGGGGCAGGAAGTGAGGAGGAAGAGGAGGCGTCGCGGACCGGGACCACGTCTAAGGATGACGCAGAGTGGTTGCTCCGGGTGCTTCCGGTGCTCGAGGCAGACAGCCGCTTGAAGGACACGGCGAGCTCCTCACTGGTGGACTGGGCATCGCGCACGACCTGGAAAACACATGAACTAATGTTCATTTCATCAGCAAAGACTATAACGTACATTATTTGTGGACTTCCACGACGAAAAGCAGCCAAACTCTTAAGAAAAACTAACTTGAAAGTGATTAGAATTTTTGTCAACAAATGGAAACTAAATGATAACGTGAACGACGGAAAAACGGACAAATGAAGGGGGCTACCGGGTGGCTAATGGCACCGGAGAAAGGCAACAGATTTGAACGAATCAGTAATCCCGCGGAAAGCGAGACAAAAGCGCAGGGACAAACTGCGAAAAACAAGCGGGTCAGTACAGCAGACAGTCACACAAAGGGAAGGTATGCCTGTTCGTCTCAAGCTGAACCCAGACGGCAGGGAACAGTCGCAGTAAGGCTAGGTGGGCACGCATGGCGGCGACGGAGCGGCGGCACTGGGTTCACTGAGGAGCGTGTGTGTGTGTGGTCTTTCCCTGGACAAGGGACTGCCCCTTTGACTCTCCTACCTGGGGGGGGACATCATAGATGTAGTGGTCTCCCCTCTCCCCTCCTTTCTCCTCTCGTTCCCGAGGGAAGTCGTAGACATCCTGGGTGGGGTGACCTCCGGCCCGCAGGCTGGCCGGGATGTCGTAGATCTCCTGGGGGGCCTGGCTGACTCCGCCCCTGTCTGCGCGGTAATGTTTGTCAGTCAGGATGGGGGGCGGGACGTCGTACACGTCCTCCGGAATCGGCGGCTCGTCCTCATTGAGGTTGTTGTGCAGGTACTGGCCAGGAGGGACGGGGCCTTGCGGCTTCAGTTTGGCAAAGTGAGGTGGTACGTCGTAGGTCTCCTCTCGGATTGGCTGAGCATCGGGGACGTCTTTACTGACAGACGGGGGGAAGTCATAGACCTGAAGAGAGAGAGAGAGAGCGTTTTTCAGTTTAGTTTGTACTGAATGCATGTACAAAACTTGCTTTACAGCACAGTTACAGTCACAGCCCCACCTCGAACAGTTTTGGTTTCCAGGTCTTGCCTGACAGATCAACACACATCTTGTGTCTGGAATCACTGGTAGCTGTCCCTTTGCTCTCATTCACACCCGATCAGTCTTGATCACACTATTAAACTGGGTTAATTCTGTAACTTCACAGTCTATTCATATAATGATATGTGGTGCATGCAGGATTTGACTGATTCAAAAACACGCAGGTTATTCCACCGGCCTCTTGTCAGCAGCACCAGGGGCGGGGGGCATTTGTTAAGTAATTATAAGTAAATTACATAAATAAAATGCATCAGAAGCCAGACTACTGCAAATAAAGAGATATAAAAAGAACTTTCCTAAGAACAGCGTGCTCTCAGATCAGCTGCGGGCCGCTGTATTATCATTGCCCTTTTAAGTTGCTGACTTTTTTTGGTCTGATCTAAAATAGTTCATCTCAGAAGCTTACACCCCAGAGGAGAATTTAGATTTTGATATTGGAAATATTTTGACGGTTTCTAGCAATGCTAGCAGCGTAGCTCTAGGGATTGCAATGGCGGTCAGTCGGTCGGTCCACCACTGTGCTCCAGACTGGAATATCTCAACAGCTGTTTGATAGATTGCGATGACATTTCTTTCATCTCCTGGGTAACTGGAAGGACCTTAATCGTTGTAGATATCTGAGAGGCTGTGAATACCACCATTTTGCCAGTGTGGGAATTGTATGGGGGTTTCCACTTATTTGTACATTATTATTTATGCCATTTCGTTTCCCATTGGCCTAATTTTCAAAGTTGTTGTCACATACAAATCGAGTGGCTTCTAATTGGTCCAAATTACAATACTTATGTGATAATCCTGAAAAAAGCACATCTTTAAAAGTATACGGTGATATAATGTGTTTTCTAATTGGACCCAAGGTGTCTTTAACACCATTCACAAACCATTTTGACAGCGGATGTTACATAAAGGATAAAAAATACAACAAACCTCCTAAACTATTATCATGTTGGAGTATTGTAGTTCTAATTGAGTTCAAAATGTTGCAGTCTATTCCTCTAACCCAACATACTACTATAAAAAAATCACCCCTGGGAGTACGTTTTTAGCCATTCTGGCTGCTAATGAAATTGTCAATTTTGGCCATCTACTGTATCTAAATCCTCTGCGCATAACTTTGTCCATTGAAGAATAAATGTCAATTCCCAAGTATCTAAAATTTGAAAATACTGGTATAGCAGAATACAAATATGTGTTCATTGCATTTATGGGAAATAAGGAACACTTTCCTCAGTTGAATGATTGGAAGGGAAGTCGGTACCTGGTCGAGATATATTAACAAATCATCTGCATACAAGGAGGACTTATAAATGGTGCCTTTCACTGCTATCCCTTCACTTTTTGGGAATTCCGTATTTTTTGGTCTAACTGTCCTAAGGATAGGGCAAATAGCATTTCCAATGCCGGGCATCCATGACAGGTAACCCATGCAATAGCAAACTGTGGAGAACATTGATTGCCTGTTGAGACCATGGCCACTGGATTGGCATATAACGTTTTAAACATGTTTATGAAATCTTTCCCCAAACCTGTATGCTGCATTGTGGACCACAAATATGACCACTGAAGGCTTTTTCCGCATCTACAGGCAGACACCACTGCACATGGTGATGATAGCGTTTGCTCTTAATGGATCATATGCAGGAGACGTCTTATATTGTCTGAAGACTTACACAGACGTCCAACATCGGCAGCAATGTCTCGAGATGACGGGCCAGTACCTTTGCATATGATTTCATATCACAATTAAAAAGGAATAACAGGCACCTATTTGAACATAACTTGGGCTCTTAACGTTTCTTTTGCATAACAGAAATAATTGCAGTGTAAACGTGTCTGTTAAATCCCCCTTTTTGTAAGGCTATTTGTATCATATGTATTAAAAAGGGGCCCAGTTCGTGCCAAACATTTAGGTACAACTCAGGGGGGATACCATCCCAACCAGGGTTCGTATCTTTCAACGCAGCCGTGCGATCAGTTTCACATATTGAGGCATTTAACTCAACTTTGACTTTGGATAATTCCTTTTCCGGATCCCAGTGTCTCTGTTCTGCCAGTGATCTGGCTTGCGTGTGCTCTAGATCTGTTATCTCTTTAAGGTAAGTCTTGTTAAGACCAGCAGCAAATGCTAGCATGAAACCTTTGATAGCATCCCATAAATACCTTAAATCTTCCAAAGAAATCTGGTTGAAATGCGAGAATTCCTGTGAAGCTGGTCGAAATTGCTCACAGTACTGTGGTAAATTGAATCTCCATCTTGGAGAACTAGGACATCCTAACGTACTGCACATAGAGTGGCATGATGGCCAGACACAGACATGTAGACAATTTCTGTCGCCTGCACCAGATTAGTAATCTTAGATGACATCAAGATATCATCAGTTCTGGAGTAGGTTTTACTTCTAGCTGAGAAAAAGCGACATTTTTGGTTTAGTTTTTATAGTTTTCTACGATTGAACTTCATCCAGGACTTTATTGTTCTATCGCTGAAAGTCAGATAGGTTGCATTTTATAGATATTTATAGATAAATGTGGTAACATTTAGGGGCACCAGAATCTTAACATTGACTTATCCTGCAAGCAACCTTGGCCCCCACTGACTTAAATCACAGTTTTGAACATGACCGTAGGGATGCAGCACGCCATACATACCCACACACACACAGTATATCTTCTGATTGCCAGTATCAAGCACTTGTACAAAGATAGTCATGCTACATATCTGTGAATCCAAAGCCTTACCATCTGCTGTGCATTCTTGTCTGTGCTTGCCGGGGTGTCATATATACTTTGGCCACTAGGGGGCCCCTTCACCACCATGGGAGGAGTGTCATACACCTGAACACAGAGAAAAAGGGCGACTTAAATAACAGGCTGTCGCACACATCCCACGCCCGGCACACACACACACACGTCCATCGTTATGAGGCTCCTCCAAACTTTCTACGATCTTTTCAATACCACATGGAACTCAATGTAATACCTGTCTCACCATCACACCAGCCGAGGTATGGAAGTGTGATGGAAAACCAGTAATTCCTTATGATCTCATTAAAAACCTGGGCCTTTAAAATGGTTAAAAATGCAAAAATGATTTCAAGAGAGATGTGTTTAGATAGAAACTATAAAATACACCCTCAATCACACACACACACACACACACACACACACACACACACAGCGGAACAATGGCAGAAGGAGAGAAAAACCAGCAGAACAACACACTAAGCAGTCTGGCCTGCTCTGTACCATTTTGAAAGTTTTGCACAATTTTGTCAATACGCTGTTTTGTTGACAGGCTTATTTATTGTAATTTCGTTGGTACTTTATGCTGTGACTGCATTTGTTAAAGTGCATTGTCTTGCAAGTCCTTTTTGAAGTAGGGAAGCTTTATGTGACATTTGCGTGGCGCCACGCTGTTGGGTTGTGATTGGTCGGTCTATTTATCTTTGAAATTACAACGTTAAACGCAGGAATGTGACAAGCTGTGATGTCAGTAATGAATGCTAAATTGATGCTATTCCCACTGATTTCTTACGGGACGGAACTTTAATTTCAGGTCATCTTCAACCACCATCATTCTTTCTCACCTGGTCACTTTTATCTAAAAACTATTTCTCAATGGAATTTCAAGAATTCCAGCATACTACATGATGGCATTTATTGATATTACAGTAAGACGCAGCATAAATACTGCGATAAAAGCTTTGTATCCATAGTGCACATCATGATGGGTGCGGATGGATACACAAGAAGAAGGAACAGGTGTTAATGGAACGAGTGTATGGCAGAGAACAGCCCCTGCACCGCTACACCTCCGGTATGGAAAGCCCTTTGAGCATTTATTCCATTTCCTTGATTTCAAACTTCATTTTCCTTTACTAGTACGGACTTTGTGCGTACTAGTACGACATTTCGGCGCACTAGTCGACGACTAGGCTTTACTAGTGCGATAAAAAAGGCGCACTAGTACTACTAGTAAGGCCAAAAATGCTTACTAGATGCAAAAACGTCTACTAGTAGTACTAGTAGTACTAGTACTACTAGTAAGACGCAAAAACGGTTTTTGTGTCTCCGGGACAGTCGTAGCCATGCATGGTGTTACTATAAACTGTTCTTTCTGCATGGACATGTCACCCTCTTCATAGACATACAGTAAGTAAATCGGAATCCAAGACTCGTATTTTACGCGAAGGGGACACTGCGGAGGACAGTCTGCAGTTTCATCCTGTAACGTCCCTCCCCAGCTGGCGTCAGTTGCGTGCTCTTATGTGTGCAGAATTTGCTCTTTGTACTTTTTGTGATAGGCCTATTGAACTGCATTTGACTGCCTGTGTTTGAACTCCATGCTCTCCCAGTGGTCTTACTGCCGGTCTTTTCTTGTCTTTTTGTTTTTACTATTGTCTTATTTGTGACCCGTGTGGCTTGTGGTGAAGCCCAGACAGTTTTCCACCTCGTGGACAATACAGGCAGTAGCTCGCTGTACTGTGATGTTACGTGTGCGTATGTGTGATGACTCGTTATGGTCAGGGCCCTCTCCCAGGAGCCGTCTCCCACACAGCAGACATTTTGATGGCGTGCCTTGTGTGGCGGTGCGTTCATTCCTTCACATTTTAGACTGCCGACTTGAGCTACATACGCTATTACAGCAACACGTCTTCCTCCTGCTCTTCCTCATCTTCCCATCCTTCATGTTTCTCATCTTTCAGTGTCGTCTTGGTTTTTACCCTCATTTTCTCCCTCTCCTCCTCCTCTGCGACTCCAGCTCTCATTTTGCTGTGGTTGTATGTGAGTGACCTTCCTATTTTGGCTTGTCAGCATCAAGATTCTCTTCTATGTCCATTTTGTGCGTGTGTGTGTGTGTGCGTGTGTGTGTGCACATATATTTCTATCAGAGAAATATATAAATATTGATAACATTAAAGTAAAATTATTCATTTTCAAACGACACAAAGAAAGTATTTAGCAGTAAACAAACACTCATTAGGTGAAAGAATGAGTTGTTACACTGTAGTATATGGAGGTCCACTCTTTGATAGGTAGACATCGTTCAAGGGTGGAAGTCCCCTCTTGGCAATTTCTTTAAAAAAATTAAAAAAACAGATTTGCAGTAATATTATGGGAAAAGACCTTAAAAGAAAATTTTCTATTCTATTTTTGCTTCTTCAAAATGACCAGAAACACAGGTCCACACTTGGATATAGTAGCCCGACAGTCCACTGTTGGCAATGTAGGAGTGTATGTGTGTGCACGCTTATTAAGCAGAAAACATTGTGAACAGTATGTGTGGAGTTCCACAGGAATTAACTGACCTACTGTATGTGGCTGTGGAATCAAATATAAAAGCCCTAAAGGTGCACACACGCATGGACGCACACACACACACACACACACACACACACACACACACACACACAAACACATCAATAACCTTCTTCACAGTGGAAAAACATGGATTTCTGTCGTCGCCTCTGGCCAGTCCCAGAGTCATGTATATCGCACACACACACACACACACACACACACACACACACACACACACACACACACACACACACACACACAGGGGCATATCTAGCCTGCCTGTTGTTTATGAAGGACCATCACTAAAGATAGATCCGATATTTAGAGACAGAAAGGCGACTTACTTCCACTACCTGTGTGTGTGTGTGTGTGTGTGTGATGGATGGCTAAGAAGGCAGCGCTCTGATGTGACACACCGCACTTGTAACACTCACACATTTCCCCCTTAACGACACAGGGCTTCTGTCACAACATCAAACGCAGGGCTTTCACCCCCGGGGGCCGGGGCTCTTGTCCCGTGTGAAACCAAGAGTTGACGTTGAGTTATTTAAAGTGACACGTCACGTGTATTCCTACTACCTACCCAAGTCGTTTTTTCTGCCTAAACCTAACTAGCCCGTGGATTAGAAGTCACGTGACGTCCCACTACATAGTGACGTAGTTCCTGAAGGCGTCTCCTACAGACGCTAAAAGGGTACCAGGTGCACACACACACACACAGTCTGACCTGAGTGTTGTACTGCTGGCGGGTGGGTGGCACGTCATATATGTCCTGCTGGGCCGGAGGCTGATGTCTGGGTGGGACGTCGTACTCGTCCTGGTCCGGTTTCACTGTGTCATACACATACACCTGTCCAACCCGAGTAGGAACCACCACCTGGACACAGGAACAGGCAGGTGAGCTTCAAGAATAACACAAAGACATGTAGTCACACTGCAAACATTAGTCCAAAGGCAGGAGGATGAAATGTTTGGTAATCTTATCACCAGATAGGTAAAAGCTTTACAATTATTAACAGAGAAACAAAGATCAAACTCCTTATCTTGTTCCATATGGTGGCTTTCTCTAAGAAAGTCATTAAGCCTGGGTTTATGTGACTATGGCAACCTGTAAGGGTCACAATGCAGCACCGAATCTCTTTCATCAGACTCCGGAGGTAAATAACTAAAAGGCCGCTTGGCCTTTGAATGGCAGTTTATTGCTTCTTCACGCTGAAGGAACAGAGCAGGTTGTTGAGTCTCATTAGAACACGCTGCTGGCTGACGCGCAGGCACGCAGAGGCAATAAAAACAGGGCAGGGGGGCCTGGTCGCAGTTGCCGTGGGAACCAGGCTGCCCTATTGTGTGCCTGTTTAAACTCTGTATTATATGGTTTGAGTGTAGAGTCAACCAGCCAGCCTGGGAAACCACAACAGCTGTGGTATACAACACACACACACACACACACACACACACACAACAAAAGTCGCTACCACAGCTAGCTCTTCGTATCCTTTGATCATTCTCTCTTCTCCGCCTGCCCGGTCATTTCCATGATATTTCCAAACATTACCAGCACCAACAGCAGGAACATGACAGTGTAATCGGGCCTCACACTTATGGAATATTGTATCTCATTAGCTAGAATGCTAATCACCAACAGTGCGTCCAAAATCAGTCATTTAATATCCACTGCGTTATGAACACTCAGTACTCCGTGCACTACTGCTTACCCTATAGTGAACACTGAACTGAAATGTTCAGACACTTGTTTGGACACTCATTTGTCTTCGTTACTGACAAGTGTAGGATGTCTGAGGGTCCCATTGACGCACACATTTCACACTGAGCTCCTTAAACCACAATAGCACGTCTTTACATTTCTATTTGTACATATGGTTACTCATGCGTCTGTATTCAACATGTACATGAGACTTTTTACAGTGCTCTGAAAGAGGAAGCTGACAACAAGGTCCTTTTCTGGCCCTTGATGAGAGAAAGAGAACAAGACAGTTGGGTATATGTCTTGCCAGGAAAACAAAACAAAAACCAGCTTACAGTATGCTGCAGTGTGGCGTTGGTCCATGCAATGTTCTAGAACAAAACTCTGAACAATAGTACATTTCATCATATGAGCTTCATAAATGGAAATATATAACAAAATCAACATAATAATACAGTATTTTAGAATGTATTCTATAATATATCTGCAAATATAGTTGTTGTCCCAAGGTTTAATAGCAAATACTCATCAGTATTAGATCGAACGTCCCGTATTGGTCCAGTCATTATTTGACCACACTCAGCTGCAGCCCTGATGCATCGACGCTCGTACGCTATGTGTGAGACAGACATGAAACCTGATGAAACCATCGGAACCTGTCTGCGCTAATGTGCCTCTGCCTCCGAACACATCCTCTCTGTTCTTTTCCACAGGCGGGGACGTCAGCACCTTTTGGGACAACTTCCCCACCGGTTGTACAATAATTCAATTCAATTCAATTTTATTTATATAGCCCAGTATCACAAATCACATTTGCCTCAAAGGGCTTCACAATCTGTAACATACGACACCCTCTGTCCTTAGACCCTCGATTCGATTAAGGAAAAACTACCCAAAAAAACCCTTTTAACAGGGGAAAAAATGATAGAAACCTCAGGAAGAGCAACAGAGGAGGGAACCCTCTCCCAGAGACGGACAACAAAGCACAAAACTCCGGGAGAGGGAAGAAGTCAAGTTAGTAACATGCATTTATGGGATGAGAATGCATACGGATGGAGAGGAGGACAGAGGTGAAGAGAGAGAGGTGCATCCTGGGAAGTCCCCCGATAGTCTAGGCTTATAGCAGCATAACTAAGGGATGGTTCAGGACTCTCCTGAGCCAGCCCTAACTATAAGCTTTATCAAAGAGAAATGTCTTTAGCCTATTCTTAAATGAGGAAATGGTGTCTGCCTCCCGAACCCGAACTGGGATCTGATTCCACAGGAGAGGAGCTTGATAGCTAAAGGCTCTGGCTCCCATTCTACTTTTGGAGACTCTAGGAACCACAAGTAACCCTGCATTCTGAGAGCGCAGCGTTCTAGTAGGGTAATAAGGTACTATGAGCTCTGTAGGATACGACGGTGCCTGACCATTAAGAGCTTTGTAGGTGAGGAGAAGGATTTTAAATTCTATTCTGGATTTCACAGGGAGCCAGTGCAGAGAAGATAATATTGGAGAAATATGATCTCTTTTCCTAGTTCCTGTCAGTACACGTGCTGCAGCGTTCTGAATCAACTGGAGAATCGTATGGGACTTTTTCGGGCTGCCTGATAATATGGAATTGCAGTAATCCAGCCTTGAAGTAACAAATGCATGGATTAATTTTTCTGCATCATTTCGAGACAGGAAGTGCCTGATTTTTGCAATGTTACGTAGGTGAAAAAAGGCAGTCCGTGAGGTTTGCTTCATGTGGGAGTTGAAGGATAGATCCTGATCAAAGATAACTCCGAGGTTCCTCACAGAGGTGCTGGAGGCCAAGGCAGTGCCCTCTAGAGCAATTATATCTGCCGACAGTGAGTCTCGGAGGCGTTCGGGGCCAAGTACAATAACTTCAGTTTTGTCCGAGTTTAACATCAGAAAATGTCTGGTCATCCAGGTTTTTATGTCCTTAAGGCATGATTGAAGTTTAACTAACTGATCAGTTTCATCTGGCTTAATCGATAAATATAACTGGGTATCATCTGCATAACAATGAAACTTTATGGAGTGCTTTCTAATAATATTCCCCAAAGGAAGCATATATAAAGTAAATAGCAGTGGTCCAAGCACAGAACCTTGCGGAACTCTGTGACTAACTTTGGTGTGCTCGGATGATTCATCATTAACATAAACAAACTGAGATCGGTCTGATAGATAGGATTTAAACCAGCTTAACGCGGTTGCTTTAATTCCAATTAAATGTTCCAGTCTCTGTAATAGAATTTGATGGTCAATGGTATCGAATGCAGCACTAAGATCTAGCAAGACAAGTACAGAGACAAGTCCATTGTCTGATGCAATTAAAAGGTCATTTGTAATTTTCACCAGTGCTGTTTCTGTGCTATGATGCACTCTAAAACCTGACTGGAAATCCTCAAATATACTATTGTTATTTAGAAAGTCACATAACTGATTAGCAACAGTTTTTTTTTAAGAATCTTAGAGATAAAGGGAAGGTTAGATATAGGTCTATAGTTGGCTAAAACCCCTGGATCGAGTGTGGGCTTTTTAAGGAGAGGTTTAATAGCAGCTACTTTAAAAGACTGTGGTACATAACCTGTCAGTAAAGTTGATCATATCTACTAAAGACGTGCTAACTAATGGTAGAACATCTTTAAGCAGCCTAGTTGGAATTGGGTCTAAGAGACAGGTCAAAGGCTTAGAGAATAATGAGAACAAATTCCTAAAAAGAGCTGAGAAACCGTCTCGACTTGACATTTCTGTCTTTATTTTGATCACGTAAACACCCCCTTTCCTCACTGTCAGAAAGCTTTCAATGGTGTTGCCAACACTTGGCCACGTGCCAGATGTGTCCTGCAGACACACACACACACACACACACACACACAAATCACTTAGCGTTCGTGTGTAAGTGTTTGTCTATTTTCTAGGGTATACACAGACAGGTGATCAATAGCATGGGCTATTAATCTGACTCCGGGCTGGGGGTGTGTGTGTGTGTGTGTGTGCGTGTGTGTAAGGTCTAGTAATAGTAATAGCCTGCTGAGCCTTTAAACCCCTTTAGGAGCTCAGAGCTATGGATCAATAGTCACCGTGAGAGTGACAGCCCACTCTGTGGACTCGCGTTTGGCTCTCCTGATGAGTTTAGCCTTGGCGAACGTCATCGTGTGAGTTTGTGCGTGCGACCAATAGCAAAGCGGCGCTGACCTAACCTACGCCTGAAGGAGCGCTCATCCCGTGGAGGACGGCTGCGGGTGTGGTTTGCAGTCATCGAACTTACTGGCAAAACTGTGAATCTGCGGTAAGCATGTTAACAGAGTGATCAGCTGTGCAGTACTGAAGCACAAAATAAGCTATAATAATACATTTTATTTATAGAGCACTTTTCAAGGTATTCAAAGACACTTTAGATAAGGTAAAAATAGACATGAGAGAGAACTGAAGCAGGAAGCTGGCTTCCTACCTGCTGAACTAAAGCTGGCAGCTTTGTTAACACTGCCTAATGCCTGCGAGCAAGAGAATGGTTATTTTTAACCGATCTAACTTAAAAGCAGTATTGTAATTGAATTTGCTTGTTGCCTGGCAACTACCCGTTGACTCCAAGAAGTTACTGCACCCAGTCATGATATAGTCATGATAAACGTAACGCCCCCTACTGTAAAACCCCCACGTGTTCTTTTTAAGTGTTGTCAAATGAATGAAGATGTTTTTTTCCTAATTTGCTCGAGTTTTGTCTATTTGCATGCGTTTTCTTAAGTTTGCCCTCGCTGGCCTCCGTATGTGACGCTCAAAAAAGATTTTACAGCCGCTTCTTTCACAGTGTAAGTCTTTGGGAAAAAGTCTTTTTTTGGGCCGGAGCGCGTCGCGCGACCGACCCGGAAGTTGTAATTACACGGTTTGGCTTTGAACCTCTCTGCTCTGGTACGAATTGGACACAATTCCACAAATAAACAGGAGGGGAGTGAAATATTTGTGGGTCATGGCACACATTTCTGTGGGGTACAAGTAATAAAGTCCAAGAAAAACCAAAAAATAAAAGAATCCAACGGGTCACAGATCTTTGACAGGAGCTGAAGCTTCCGGCCGCTCCGGGGAAACATCTGCGAGTGAGTGATGACCACAAGGAATCTTTAAAGGCTCAGACAACGAGCCAACAGCTGCAAAGTTCAGCCGGCCGAGTCGAACTCGCAGCATTTTGTAAAGGGAAGAAATCTATGTGAACTGAACCTTGAGCTCGCTCTCGGGGAGTGTGAACTTGCACAACCCCGTGCTAAAGTATGTTACCTCCTCTGTGTATCATTCAACGTGCACCAACATGCATTTGTAGCATTGGAAACACCACTATCTGACATCTCTGCTGGATTGGCTCTACAATACCTTGAATTGACTGTCTTGACTCTGATTCTTGAGCTCTGACAAGCTCAGTCCACAGACCAGCCCAACGGCCTTATCGAGTCTCTAGAACTCTGGCCGGAGGATGGCCGTGTACGCTCAGATTTAGAGACCTACGTGTCCAGCAAAGAAAACTCTCTGTGTGGTCCGTGTGCATGATCACATCAGGCAGAAGTCATTGTTCAACAGATGACCTTCGCTCCGAGCAACGTCCCTCCCGCCTTCCCGGCAGCGCCCTCCGCCCGCCCCCGCCCCCACTCTTCCGTCTTTGTTTTTCTCAGCTCTACGCCACTGGCAAAAGGCTAGAGATCGAGAAAGCAAAGGGCGCGCTTTGGTTGTAGAAACAAAAAGCAGGATGATAGCCTCTGGTGGTAAATACAGCCCGATCTTCCAGCTTCCTAATGACCACTGTAAGCAAACACAGAGACCCGGAGGCCTTCCGGACAGGCAGCTGCAGCAGAGAACGCCTCACAGTGACGAAAAGGGAATCTTTACAGCACAGATGTGAGAGAAAGTTCCAAGAGCAAAGGGGGTAAACAGATGGATCGGCCTAATTACAGTCGGAGGGTTGGGTGGTCTGTCTGAACTGGTGGACATCCCAGATCCAGATCCAGATCCAGATCTAGACAGTGCTCCCACCCTGCTCTCTGCTTTGTTTCTGCTGAATGCAGTCAGCAGCGCGGAGAGGTTTCACCAACGAGCAGAGGCTGCTCATCAGATCCTACGTGTGCACAGTCAAACTGCTTCATTTCTCAACGGATAGAAAAAGATTTGGTACCACTCAAACGCTTCAAATATTTCGCCGGCACGTACTTGTAGTTTCCTGTATACACAAGTGCATCTTTCTTTGTGCATTTGTGTCGTCTGACTGTGTTCTATGGACTGAAAGTGAAGCCTTATTGAGAATTATGTCTTACTTGGGTTTTTTTTTTTCTAGTTGAATGGCGGCCAAAATTGTCTTCAATTACATACACAAGGAAAAAACTGAAATGAAAGGCTTGGTATAACGTACCATTAAAAGGATATACAGGGACACATGTACATAAAATACATATGTATGTAGTACAAGCATGACTCACCTACACTCACCCATACAGTCTCTCATTTTAAAAATACATGCATAGATATAGTATACAAACGTATACAGCTGCCTGCACGTATTCAATATTTATAGTATGTGCAGTGGAAGGTACTGTGTGCATAAATTACACACACAAGCCGTTGGATTGTACTGTATCACACACCAAGAAGCATTACACTGCTGACCTGTCCAAGATTGTATCTTGAATTGTACGTTTGAATTTGTCTTTTTTTCCTTTTTTTTAATTGTAACAATTTAATGGGCTCGACACATTTTGTGAGGTTGATTATCCCGACTAACCTGGACACACTTCTGGAAACAGATGTTGCCGCGAACGTTTTTAATGCAGTTTTTTTATGCTTTCAACATAAACAAACAAAAAAAATGAATAAATCAACTGCATTGGATGGAGAGAGAAATCAGATATCTCCAATAAAATGTGATTTGTATGTTGTTCAGAGCCGCCGCTGACAGTACTGACAGGTCTGATAGGACTGGCGCAACAGACATTTCAACTCACTTCAGCTGTGTGGAGTCAAAGGGGCGGCCGTGGCTCGGTGGCAGAGCGGGTCGTCTACCAAGCGGAAGGTCGGCAGTTCGATCCCGGCTTCCCCCAGCCATGTGAGCATACTGAACCCCAAATTGCTCCCGAAGCTGCGCCTTCGGCGTGTGAATGATTAGTCTAATTTGTACTGATGGGCAGTTAGCTCCTGCCATCAGTGTGTGAATGTGCTTTGAGTAGTCGGACGACTAGAAAGGCGCCATACAAGTACAGTCCATTTACATTTACAAAGTGGAAACCAGCAAGACAAAGTAAAGTAAAAAATAAAAGAGAGGGAACACCACGGAATCCCATGCCAGCTATGTGGGGCAGGTGGCAACACAAGCGCACAAGCAGAGTGGCCCTTCGGGGGTCTTAACAGATTAGTGCAGGGGGAGGCATGTCTCCAGTCACGACTGGCGTGTGTGTGTGTTCTGTCCATGTGTGCGTGCTCAGACTGGCTGGCGAACTTCAGATGGAGCGGCCCACCTCGGGGCTGCAGGAATACGATATTTGATTTATTTCTCCGCATGTCATCACACGACGCAGCGTCAACACAAACCGGGGCGCGTCGAGGTGACATCGCGCTGCGCTGTGTGTCCGTGTACCGCACCGCACCGCACTCCTTGGAAGTGTCTTGCTCTCTTTGCAGGCTCTGCGCGTTTGGACCTTTTCACTGGTCGTGACCCTTTGGTGCGGCGGTGGGGAAACTTCACAAGGCTGACACGGCCGATCCCCTCGCTGCTCAGGGAGAAACCTCAGCAAAGAATGAAACGGTAGCAGGGAAGATGTTAAAGTGTCACATCCAGCAAGCCTTCTGCACCAGACTGCATTGGCATTTTGGTGGGTTTATCCATCTCCCTCTCCCTATTTGTGTACTGACAAATAAGAGCATGGAATCCTGTGTGTACAAGCAAGTAAGTTCAATAAAGTAGAAAAATAATCTATTGACCAAAGTTTTTTTACAAATATTACAAATACATGCATCCCTCGATTGCCCTGAGAGAGCTTGGCTTTGAAAGTAGACTATTTTTGGTGAGCACGCAGCACAGATGTTGCTGTGTTTTAGGTAGCCACATCACCAAGTTGAATCCCGATGAAACAAAGAAAGGATGAACCAAACGAACGAGGGACAAAATGATTCCTACCCCGGTCCTGTGTGTGTGCGTGAGCACGGTCCTGACCACAGACATGTGCGGGCGTGTGCCAGACAGCCGTGTCGGCTTCATTAGTCTCCAGTTAATCTCTCAGCATGTGGCGCAGAATCCAGCCTCGCACGTATATTCTGCTCACATGTGGACTTAGCAGCAGATGCTTCGGAAAGGGCCCCTGCAGGTTCCCACTCCACGGACTGATGAGTGACTTTGTGTTAGATGTAAGAATGACTAACAGTTTTTAACTCTGTCATTTCAAACCCCGAGATTCAAATAAACCCCTGTATTTGAAATTCCTTAAAACAGTAACTCACGATGTTGTTTGTCCATAACTGAATGCCTCCCCGCACGTTTCTCTTCCTCATATCATAGCTTACAGTGCATCTATAGAAACATACCGGCGTTTCCCAAACAAACGCTTGTATTTGTGCTGGCCATCGCTGAAACTGCTGTGAAAGGACGCTCATCGCCGCCTCTCACAGTGAAACTACTGAGGGATTTCATGATTTCCCATTTATGAGTCACCATTAGAGAGCAAATTCTGCCATCTGTTTGACAGTGCACAAGCACTGAATGTCGGACTGTTATGTAAGGACTTGTTTGATTCCTATTGGCTCACCGGCTGCATGTTTTGCTGATTCATCCATGTTGTTGGAATGAAGGAGCATCGCAAATTTAAGGAGAGACTGAGGGTTTTCTGTAAGCTCTTTTTCTCCAGTCACACCACGAGGGGAAAATAGTTCCTATAGACGGATAAGATATAAAAAGATCGATTTCCTCAACAACTTAAAACTGGCTCTTTCGTGTTCCGTTATACATATTTTCTTTGCTCGCTGGTGTAAGAAAGGAGGAGGCAAAGACACACACCCTTGTCGACATCAGTGGAGGTGAGGTGGAGGTGGGACAGTTTTAGGGTCCTGGGAATCAGGACAGTGCACTGGAAGGTTACTATGACCACTATGCCGGTGTACCACCAGCAAATTAGACTCGACAGCTCCACACTGAAATCAACTAACTGGATTACACCTGCCAACACCGACGTACATATTTCCAGAAATGGTAAGCCGTTACATACTGGATACACACACGTGCACACACCCACATGCACAGGTTTAAAAATAAACTCTGCATCAAACTTTAAAGGAATATGCTTTAATATTCAAAACCCTGTTCAGAGCTCTCACTTAAGTATGCAATGCAGCTGTGTGTGTGTGTGTGTGTGTGTGTGTGCGTCACATGCTTTATGTGCCTCTCTCTCCATTCCGACACACACACACACACACACACACACACACACACACACACGCACTTCAGTCTTGTGAGTCATATAACAGAACATACTGTTACCCAATCTTGAATTAGTAGTTTGAAAAAAATCACAACTCGTTATCCAAAACTCTGTGTGTGTGTGTGTGTGTGTGTGTGTGTGTGTGTGCTCTTGTTTTACTACATCCGTTGGGCCCAAAAAACCGGGAGCCCACTATACTCGTGGGGCCGACCTCCTTTGTGGGGCCAAAATGCCGGACCCCACAAGTTTAAAGGGTTTTTTGAGGGTTGAGACTTGGTTTTAGGGTGAGGGTTAGAATTAGGTTTAGGTTTAGGTTTAGGTTAGGGTTAGGGTAAGGGGCTAGGGAATGCATTATGTCAATGACAGGTCCCCACGAAGATAGTGCCGCAAACCTGTGTGTGTGTGTGTGCGCGCGCGTGTGTGTGCGCGCGTGTGTGTGTGTGTGAGTGTTAAGAGCAGGGAGCCGCTGTGGTACGTGACTGCTAACACACCCCTTCTAACACATCAATGCCTTTGCTCTTTGATGACAGCTGTGTCAGCAGACACTGCTGCTTGACCACCTGACACACACACACACACACACACACACACACATTTTGATAGATTTTGACAATAGAAGGTGCAGCACTAAATACAACTGTTACTAAAATCTTAGTGCCGTCTTTTCCCAATCTCTTTGACCTTGATGGACAACATCAGCAGGTCGAGGAAAGACTGAAAGGACAATTCAGAAATGATTCATATGTTCTTGTCTGGTGGTGATTTAGTATCCACATACACACCCGTATGGACAAATGGATTTTAGAGACAGACACCGAAAGTGATGTTTGAGGGTTTCAAAAGAAAATCTGATAATGACATATGGGCAGCGATTCACTTCTTTCTGACTTCCCTCCCCTGTGTGTGGTTCTGCGCTCCACGCCCATTGTTCCCTGCTAAAGACACCATTTGTTTCAAAGCACCTCACAAATACGCAGTTCAGCAATTTCCTGAATCTGCTGGCCGTTCTGCTGTACTTCGTTCAACAAATGGTACTCAGATTTGCATTTGTTGGGGACTACTTCCAGCGGCGGACGAATCCACATGTGGTGCTGTAGTGAGTGTTTGGGGCAGCGGGGCGGTGTGTGCGGGACTGAGCCAGAATAAACGCCAGTGTTTGCGTTCACGGTGATGAAGGAACGTGGTTCGATTCCAGCCCGGGCCCTTTGCCGCATGCCACGCCCCACCGCCGTCACAATAAGGCAGAAGTGCCGAAACAGCTGGATGGGTTTTAAATCTAGCAGGGAGGAATAGTACCAGAACACAGAGCCACAGTGAGCATTTAGAGGAAGCACTGCAGACAACACCCCTTCTACCCTGGCGTGCAGAGTGCACATTACAAGATCTAGGCCCAGCAGGCATCATGTGTCCGCCCAGTGGACAAATAAGACACCCAGCATCTCTTCCCACCTTCATATCTAGCTGCTCGAAAAACCGCAGGGCCTTTTCAGCTTGGTGTATGATGTACTGTCTGACACCACCTGTCCACCTGTAGTGTCCAACGATGCTGTTGGAGAGGGGTTATTTTGCCCCCCCAGAAAATTACAGTTTGGAGAGAAGCGTAGTGGCCGAGGGCACAGTGCAACATCCCTCCTGAATTTCTGAGAAAGCGTTTCACTAGCTGCTACATTTCAGTTCCTGCACATGAATGTATCGTGAAGCAGGAACACAGATGAGGTCATATGGTAGGGAGCGGGGGAGCAGCTGGACCCAACAGCGCCATCATCAGCAACACACACGCACGCACGCACGCACGCACGCACGCACACACACACACACGCACGCACACACACGCACACGCGCACACGCACAGCCCTGTCACCTGCTGGTGCAGGAAAGTGCTTACTCACCCAACCACAAGATCAGAGATGAATTATTAACGATCCCATCATTTCCCTGGTCCTCTTCCGCACGCACACACACACACACACACACACACGCACACGCGCACACACACGCACACACACACACACAAGGAACTGTTTTAGTCCAGTGGGCACTGTGATGTGGAGTGCGAAGACTTCACTGAGGAAAAAGCCGCTGTGGGATTCTATCACGAGGACATTTCCCTTTGCAGTTTTTCCGTGCTTCGTTGCCCCTTTTATTCGTCTTTCTCACCCCCAATGATAATACTAATTTCTGATTGGCTGGCAGGTCTCTGTTAAAACTGTATGAAAGGACGCTCCCGTCTCAAATAGGCCCCTCTTTACATAAATGTGATGGCAACCGGGCTCACGTCTGAATAAGCACCCGAGTCACTTTTACATAAAGCTCCCGACAGCCAGATCACTGGCACAAATGCATGACATTAGTGCCATCCCCTATAAAGGAAATAACAGGGTTTTCATAAACTATGACACACTGTGAAAGAGACGATTTTGCGTTGTTAGGGAGATTCTTCCCTGGATGTGACACTCCCTATATTCATGCCCACTGCATGGAGGAATCCGTGAATAGCAGACTACAGCACGTGAGCAGGAATCAAAGAAACGCACCACCTTAAGGTCTGGTTACGCTGCCAGATATGAGCGGTTAACTAGCAGAATTATCTGGCGATTAAACTGATGAGAAAGGGTACTAGGAGGTTCACAGGACATTCAGCGGGGGAGAGTGTCGCCACGGGCATAGATTCAGCTTCCAGCCTGCGAGAAAGCAGAAACCGAAACTCTTCTTCCTTCAGATCAATAAACTTCCTAGCCCACTCCCCGCCGTGACACCAGCTCCTCTCGCGCACCAGGGGCCACATATTTTACACACCACTTTCCTTCTGTAACGCTCCTGTCACGTCTGAATAAAGCAACTTTGATGTCTGAATGACAAGAAGCTATGCGCTAATGCTTGAGAAAGGCACCAATGTCACATGCGTTACACCGTGCGTCTGCAAAAGGCTGTAGGCTGCCGTAGGCCGACGTCAGGTCAGCAGGTCGAGCCCCTTTGTAAAGCTTCCACACTGAACTCCCTGAATCACTCCGATCAGCCAAAGTGTGAAAATGGAGCAGAATCTCTCCTCTGAGACCTGTGGATATAACGTTCTGCCCGGGAGAAGCACGCGGCACAAAGAACAGCCTTGAGGTTTTGGTTTGACAAGAAAACGGACACACATACAACAGCAGGCGCAAACAGCGACAATGGCAGGAAGCGTGTGTGCATGATACAAAAACACCCACAGCCGAGGTCAGGAACAATGAGCTGTTCCGAATATGTTCTATTCTCATCTGTTGCTTCATGATTTTTCTGCAACATATTCTCTCCCCCTCTCTTTCTTTCTCCTTCATTTCCCTTTCTTCTGTCCCCCATTTTTTCCTTTCTATCGTTTTAAAGCTTTCTTCCTCAGCGCCTTGCTTTCATCCTCTCCTCCTGTCTTTCTTTCAGTTTCTGTAAACTAAGAGCACACGTCCATCCAAAAATGTGCTTCCTTCCTTCCTTACCTTGCCCAGTGGCTTGTTGCTGCTCTCCCAGTTCCTCTTATCCAGGGAGGGGGGCACCTGGTACACATCCTGCCCAGCCCCTGTCCCCCCAGGTGGGGCTGCTCCCTGGCCTGGCCCTGGGCCTACAGAGGGGGGCACTTGGTAGATGTCCTGCCCAGGCAGCTGGTACTGTCTCTGGGCTAGAGCTGGGGCCTTGCTGGGGGGTCCTGGCAGGGTCTTTGGAGGGGGTCCACTTGGGCCAGAGGGGATCTGGTACAGACTTTGGGGACTTGGTTTGGGGCTGTGGGACGGGGGCATCATGTAGACAGAGTCAGGGTTGGACTGTGCGGGGCTGGAGGTGGAGTAGGCCGGGTGCATAGATGTGTACTGAGTTGAGGGGAGGGGCTTGTTGGCAAACGGGGAGGCGGAAGTAGCGCCGGCAGCAGATAAAGGAGCAGGTGTTGGTTTGGCATAGGCGCTCTGAGGAAGGAGGGGTCGCTGCACGTGGGAGGCGGGATCTGGCGTGGAAGGCGTGGCCTGTGGCTGCTGCTGCTTGCTGTCGTACATGCCGACCAGGATCTTGAGACGGTTGCCGGGGACAATGCCTTGGCGGCCGTGGAGGGAGCAGAGCCACCAGCCGTCCAATCCCTGCGTGTCGCGCTCCAACACCGTCATGATATCGCCCTTGCGGAAGGACAGCTCGTCCGGAGACTCCGCCACGTTGTCATACAAGGCCTTGGCCAACACGTTCTGTAGAGGACAGACAGAAGTATATGAGAAATACACTGTACATACTCAGATTGGTTCATGTTCTGTTAAATGTCGCTTTAACAAAACAAGGCAACAGGAAAACATGATATCTGTCGCCCTGTGGGTTGTTACTGTAAAACACAAGAAGGAATGCAGAGTAGGCAACACAGTGTACAGGAGTGCAGGAAGACAAAACAGCTTATTGTGTGCTTTCCAGCTGCCTATTGAAAGCTTCCAGTCCGTACTGTTAGCATGCTGCAGGGACAAGTGCACCGTTTCCTTTTGTTCCACATTTGTTGGTCGCTGTACTGGTAGGTCCTATGAATGACACACTCAGAACTTGAAATCAGAAAATAAATTCAAATTTGTGAAACAGTCCTGGCGGTTGATTTAGCAGTGACAGGTGGATACGAGCCATACATCTCTGAACTGAGAGATGTATGGCTCTTTTCGCAGTATCGCGAAATATGCAAGGCCTAGTTTTTCGAACTCCTCCTAGATCGTGAGTGCGAGCGCCACGAAATGTTGCACGTGGACTCTATGGACCCTCATGACCAAAAGTTATTAAAAGGATTTTGATACTCTACAAAAATGCAAAACTTATAAAGGAACAACTTCCCGTATGTTGCAGGGAAACAGGATGTGTTCTTTTAAGTGATGTCATCTCCACAAAGGGTTTGTCTGATTAACCTGAAACCTAGGCCAGTACTTTCCAAAAACCCCTTCTGAGGCTCTGTGCAAAATTTGGCACTAATGGGCCACTAGGTGGCGCTTTTGCTGCCAAATGATAAAACATGCTAAACTTATTGAGTTTGAACTAAATCATTTCCAGTGCTGGTCTCCACCTGTGACTTCCATCGCGCTCGTGGTACTGCAGGTCCGACTTGCACCGCCTCCGTGGGCTGCATGTTGCGACTTGGACCCCGTTAATACCTGCTTGCAGGTCTAGTTTCAAAATGTATTTGCTGCACACTAAATGTTTGAAAATCCTGGAGCACCACGGTATTGTCAAAAATCGGTAAAAAAAAACGCCCAATGCGAAGCGCAGTGGATGGGGTATTGCTCCACCACGTCGTCCTCCAGACCATATTAGGATTTTCTATCTCCTATAACTCATAACGGTGGTGGCGAGGGTAAAACTGAAACCCAAGCTTCAGTGGGTCTCTGGAGAAACCTGTGGCTGACAACACAAAAGCACCATCACACCAATGTGTGGGGATGACGAACGGTGACGTGCATCATTAGCTGTAGTTTAGAAACTGTCTCCATTTTTATGTTTGAAATCCCCTCCTGTGTACATATCTTGGTCACGATTCTTTTAAAACAAATGTAGGGAAACCTTATCAAAAATGTCTGCTTGTACTATTCATTTATGTAAATGCATTGGGCAAGATATCGTTATGGGTTTTTATGAACTCTAAAGATCTTGCATGAGTCAGACTTAAGTTAGTACAAAGGAAATGCTGTTGTGCAGGAAATGATGCAACAAGTCCTCCAAAGCACACCGCAAAATAGGTTGTTTGTAGTTGCCTTCTTAGATGACACATACGAAAGTTTTCCCATTTCCCACCCTTAGGGTTAAGGTTTGGTTAGGGTTAGGCCCAAAACCTTCTTGTTAAGGATTTGGGAAAGATTGTGGCTATAGTTCAAAGAAACCAACACTGACTGTTGGTAGAAAATGGGATGTAAACCTTGGTCCCTTGTGTCGTAGTCAACGCGCTTTGTTGTCTCAAAAGCAAAACGGATTTCCAAAGATTTAATACTCCGAATTCTTCCTGGAGCTCCCTCAGCACCATCAACAACGTGGTTTCATTTCTTGCAGCTGTGAGCAGCTCCTCTACGTCTTTTGTGCAATACATTAGGGGTCAAAGGTGTCCATCAACAGCACACTCACAAATGAAGCGCATTTGGTATGCACGGTCACTTTGGAAAGATACTCATTTTGTTAATTTCCCAGTGTGAACACGCTACACCTGCCTAGAATGTAGCATGGAAGCGGAGCACAGCTATGCTAAATGTTCTCGCGCTGAGCCATGGAGAGCATGCCTGCCCTTACATGTGAGAAAACCCCAGAACTCCCAGCCACAGCTGTGCCCATAATTAGGATGGCAGCTCCAGCACTTAGCCATAATTATAATTCTTTTTCATAAATGACATGCTGTTACATGTGTTCCCATGCAGCCAAAGAGAGTACAAAGTACAGGACACTGGACTGCAGTTACTGTTTGACCACATGAAACCATAAATGAATACTTCTATTAACTGTTTATCAGTGTTTATTTCATAAAATGCATCTGGTCTGTAGTTTTCCAGCATGTAGTCAACAGAATGGGGATCGCATTGCATTAGAGTTGAGGTTTTGCCAACATTATCATCATTCACTGCCCTCACAGCCACAGCACGCGCAGGCACAGCAAACACAGCAGCGAGGGCACCTTCAGGTTCGAGAGGTTTCTACATTATGGGAACGGTACCATTTAATAATAGAAACCAAATATAGGTATTTGGCAGTTTCAACCCAGAAGAAATTCCTTATCATGTCTTCCAAACTCCATTTTGGTTGAATCCTACCAACACACACACACACACACACACACACACACACACACACTTGCGTCTGTGCGGACACCCAGTGTGCAAACAGAATTACATCCCCTCAGTCTCTCTGGAACTCTTTGAAACTAAACCAATATTTGTCGTCCACATCTGAACTCCTCCCTCTCTGAGTTCCAGCCCAACTATCACAGACTAGTACAGCCTGTACTGGCCCCGTGCCAGCTCCACACACACACACACACGCACACACACACACGTAAGCGGCTGTGCAGAATGATGTATGTGCAGAGTTGGGCTGTTTTCACTTGGATCTGCTGAAGGGAAAAGGTGTCTCTGTGCTCACCGTAAACCTCAGGACTTCTGGGCGCCAATCGAGGTCCAGTATGCAACTTATAGTGAGATGTGGACTTTTCAGGGCAGCAGGAGACTTCTTCTGTCCAGCAGTTTAACTTTTGAAATGAACAATATTTGCATAAATGTATGCATTCTGGATTGTCCGATGAGCGGATGATGTGCAGGTGTCATTTTAAGAATTTTTAACGACCCTTTGTAGTTCAACTGCTACAACAATTTCCCTCAGGGTAAAGACAGCTCTGTCTTATCTAATCACTCTTGATTGTGGTTATTACAGTATAATAACCTGCTGACCCTCAGACCGTCCATACAGGATTAAAGTCTGTTGTCAGAGAACTGCACGTGTTAGTCAGCTCCTGCCATCAGTGTGTGAGTGTGATGTGTAGTGTGAAAGCGCTTTGAGTAGTGGGAAGACTAGAAAGGCGCTATACAAGTACAGTCCATCTACCATTTTGCACTGATATCGAATATTTTAGACAACCCCCAGCCAACCAATGCCCTCTTCTACAGCAGCGTGCATGTAGAGAAGCCACAGTGTGTTGGATCGGAACAAACAGAGATGACTTTGGGAATCATTGCGAAGCTTTGTAAAATACAGTAAAATACATCCCATAGAGGATGCCTTTACTGCCAGAGGCACACAGCAGAGACAGACCCTGACCAAGCACAGACTCAGGGACCATAGTCTCGCCACAGAGAGAGGACGACACAAGAAGTGCTGCCAGAGGGACGAGGCTGTGGCCGCTGCACGACAGCTGAGGTAGCGACAGAGACGCGCGATCTCTTAACACGTGACAAATATAACAATATCAGGGTGGAACACTTTAAGGAATCTGATTTGTTAATCCCAAACGTCACAGAACTAGATGACAGTGAAAAGCAACAGATTCTATTGGAAGGACGTGCAGCATACTCAGCTGCACAGTATGGGACTGCATGTCTCTCACACACACACACACACACACACACACACACACACACACACACACACGCAAAACATGCAAAAAAATGTGTTTACTGCTATTTTGATTGATTTATTTTCCTCTCTCTTTTTTTTCTCATCTCATTATTGAATTGTATTACCTTTGAAAGCATACTGAAGTGAATTGAGAGAGAGAGAAAGAGAGAGACCCATTGTTTTAAATGCGCTCATTTCATAGAAGCTGCTGGAATATTCAGGGTCTCCACTCCTCAACCTTGGAGCTGAAGAGAGGAAACCCTGAATTCATGAAATCTATCAAAGATGCTGATGTAACTGTTGGCAACATCATGGTGTAAAAATGATCTGCCTACTCGCTGTCCTCCAAGGTATAGTGAAGTCATGGTGCCCTCTATCAAATTAAAAGACATATACGCAAGGGCAGAACATCAGGCGGGATCTCGGTGTGGCATAAAGGAGATCGTTGCCGTCAGATCTCCCCAGTTAAACAGGGTAAATCCCACATTTGGTTAGGATTGGATCACAGCCTGCATATAACTGATACAGATCTATGTCTCCGTGCTGTTTATATACCCCCCAGTAGATTCTCCTTATTTTGAAAAAGACGTTTTTTAAACTTTCCGCCCTCCCATCTCCGGGCCCAGGGAAACGTGCTTCTTACTGGAGATCTGAATGTACGAACAGGAATCGAACCTCAGGTCCTCGACCCACAGGACAACAGCCAGGTGTTTGTTCAGTCTCCCCATAAACCACAGTGGCAGGGAGGCAGTGCATCTCTGTCGGGCCCGAGGCCTGTGCAGAGTTAACGGTAGGTTCAGAGGGGACGCTTTAGGGAGATTCACATAACCCTCAGCTCTCGGGTCGAGTGTAGCAGACGTTCGCTGACACGGACCCCTCCACTCTCAGTGTAATCGCTGTTAGACTGCAACCCCCCCTTTCAGACCGCAACCAAATTAACGTGTTCTTTAGGTGAAATGAGTGACAGATAAGGGAACCCAGTAAGCTGTGTAAATTAAATCCTACTTATAGATGGGCCCCAGACGGGGCCTTGAACTCGCCTTGAACTCACCTGATCTGATGAATGACATATCAGTATATAACCAAAATCATATGTTTTTGTAAAAAAAGGGCCATTGATGATATCAATATGATATTTCATACGGCAGCTATTGAAGCTAACCTTATCAAACAAAATCAGAAGCCTGTTAAAAAGCAAAACAGCGACAAATGGTTTGATCACAAATGCAAGACCATCAGAAAAGACCTGAGAAAAATAGCAAATGAAAAACATCGGCAACCAAACAAACTTAGCCTGGGGCATTCGATACAAATGTACAATTAGGAACAAAAAACAAAATTGTACCCACATGAAACTTAAAGATATGGAAAACGTTAATCTAAATCAATTCTGGGATATGTGGAACAGCTTCAACGCAAAGCAACCACAAGCACTACGCATCCAAAATGGTGACATATGGAGCGCACATTTTGAAAATCTATACAAAGACATAACAATAAATCTAATCCACTCAGATCAATGTATTATAAAAGCAAAACTTTACACATTGGAAGAAACAATTAAAAACAACCAAAACCCCCTTTAACTTCCCCTTTACTTGAAAAGAATAGACCACACAGACAAAGTCCCTCCAGCCAAGGAAAGCTTTTGTTCCGGATAGCTGTTCAATATCATATTACAGTCAGGATGTTTTCCTGACATCTGTGGGAAAAGAGCTCAATTGCCCCATTCATAAAAGTTGGGACAAATCAAGATATTTGTTTTATTGATTTCAAGAAAGCTTTCGACTCTATTTGGCATGGACGGCTTCATTACAGACTTCTGCATTGTGGTATAGGGGGCAAAATGTTCTGGTTAAATCAATGTATTTGGAAAATAGGTGTGCTGTAAAAACTGGAGACAAACAAACTGAATCCAGAGAAGCCAGAGAAGAGGTGTGGTGACAGGGCTGCGACTTAAGCCCAACTTTATTTAATGTCTATATGCATGAACATGCTGTCCAGTTGGATCAATGTGGCGCTCCCGGCCTCCCCCTCCTAGATAGAGAGGTGAAGTCTCTGTTTTACGCTGATGACCTTGTCCTATTGTCTCCTACTGAACATGGATTACAGCAACTGTCCAGTAAGCTGGACACAGCTTTCACAGAAAACTACTGTCAGAACTGGGCCTTGGCAGTAAATATGAATACAACTAATATGACATGATTTCTCAAAAACGCCCCAGATGCCAGGAGAACAAATACCCATAAATAATCAGGTCACCGGGGATGTACTGTGGCCAACACATTTCATCCTGATAAAAACCAAAGAGCTTCTAGAGCATCCATAGTGGAAGGATGTGAGAAAGGTCAGGGGGTTGCCAAAAACTTTGAGGAGCATGAGCATCATTGTAAACTTAATTGCAATCCAGCTAGTAGGGGTGGTGATACTTTTTTTTTTTTTTTTAAGCGCCTGACGGACCAACAGACCAATGCAGAATAAGTCAGTACACAAGGTGAAGGTTTAAGTCTCCTATTTAACATTTTGGCTTTTTTTGGGGTTAATTCTAAAGGCACTATATTCTGGTGGTAAACATTAGTTGGGCACTTTAGTGCTACATCCCCAGTTGAAACCTTTAAAAGCCCCATTAGGGTCTGTGTAGACGTGGCTGGAAGCCCTCAAACAACCTTGTCTGCTAATCAGCATGAGAAAGCGTCAAGTAGACGCCTGTACATCCACTCTACAGAGGCAGTCTGGGAGTGTGGAGAAAAGAGAACACAGTGGGAGCTAATCACATTTCCCAGACCTCTCGGGATAAATCCCTGCTACAGCAGGCCCCAACAATGTGATGTGACCACGACGACCGTTTCCCGGTCAACCAGCTACCGCAGAGCGACGCTAAAACTTCAATGTCTCCTTCAACAAACCTTCAACTTGAAAAGCAAGCAGATACATTGATCAAATCATCATTTATAGAGACTTGATGCAAGACATTTGAATGCACCAGTTATGCATGCAAGTACAAAGAGACAGGAAGTATGTCTCCCGTAGAAATGTTGGGAATTTCTCTAAGCGCTGCAATATTATTGAGAACTTAATTTTGCTAAATTTTGAATGTAAGCACCTGATCAACCATGCACGTGTCTTCTGGTCACACCTTTTGGACAAAAGTGTGTAAATCCAGCCTTCCACAGAGGTTATTGTTAACTCCGGTCACAATGACTTGATTTTCTAAACATTCCCGTATCAGTGGTTTTCATATGTTTTAGCCCATTTTAGAACAGCAGGGTTTTCCCTACTATTACTATTTGCCTGGTAAGGAATGACTCTATAGCCTACACCTGTGCCAAATGTTTGAAATCTGAGTCTGAGAGTCCATTATCTATATTGTTTTGGTTCTTTGATTTGACTTGTGTTTTTACTTAGGATGTTTTAATATTCTTTTCACACACCGATTCCAGTGTCTGAATACTCTTAAGAACTGTACGTTCATTGAAAGGGTGCACTTCCGTTATTATGCTTATCATTATATTAGTGACATAAAATGGTCTTAAAATGACAATAATGTCATTTATCACAATTATTTCTGGGACAATGTACTGTCCAACAAAAGTAGTGACAGCCCTAATTAGCATAGCCTTTCCAACAATTACAGCAGACATGGTGTTCACTGGGATGGTTTACCTAATTCAAGCGATTTCAACTTGATCTTCATACTGCCTTTTTACACATCGAGAAAACAGAACCCACTGGCTACCTCAAAGGTAAGTGACGCACTTTTCACAAATCTACAACGCTATGTGATGCTGAAATGATTGGTGAATTTATCACGTAAGATGCAAATGTTTTATATCATTGGAAACTGAAGACCTTTGGGTTGTGGACTGTTGCTCAGACAAAGACAAAATGTTTGAAGTTGCCCTTGAGCTCTGGGAAATTGCGACAGGTATTTTCCACCCACTATTTTCCGAAATGTTATTAACGAAACAATGAATTAATGAATCTGAAAAACAAACAGCAGATGAATTAATATTGAAAATGAACAGGTGAAGACCTAAGGCTCTGCTTTGGAAAATGGTTGGCAGTTATTTAAGTGTACGTGATGTGTGAAACATGCAAAAACACACACTCACGGTGGAGTGACCTGCTGTTTCACGCATTAACATCCTCACACTGAGACCTTTTACATTTACCAGTTAATGCGATAACGCATTCAATTATCAAGACTCAGATAGTTAAGGTTTGGTGACATTTTGGTTTGTCGGGATATATCTAATATCTGCAACGCCAACTGCTAAAAAGGAAAGAAGAGAGAGAGGGAGAAACAGAGAATTATCCACTGAGGAGAAAGTAATGGGAACAGCTGGTGGAGCGAGCTCGGTGCAGACAGGTCGCTCATCTGTGTGTGTGTGTGTGTGTGTGTGTGTGTGGCTTAATGTCCTTTGTCCCTTGCCTTCTATTTGACCCCTGGGGACAAATACTAGCTTTGTGTGTTTGAGTTTGTGTGTGTGTGTTCACCACATTGCAGAATGCACCCCCCCCCCCCCCCCCCCCCCCCCCCCCCCCCCCCCTCCCCACTACCCACCCCCCCCCCCACACCGCCAGACCCCACCCCCTCACCCCCCCCCACCATCCTGCTAAAGGACG
>CM022474.1:31541054-31576320 GCA_011952105.1 Coreoperca whiteheadi
CTTTTTTCCCCCTCCCCCCCACCCACCTCTCTCTTTTCCTGTCTTGGCACGTCAGACTGTTCTTGAGAAATAGTTGCGAGTGCACGGCTGATTTGTCCGACAGCAGAAAGAATCCTCCGCCCCGTGGCGGATCTAGCTGCAGCTGGGACTGCTGCAGGACACTGATGTTTCCAACATGTCTACAGGCCCAGGGGGGTACCTATATCAGTCATCCATCATTTCGAAGCTAATGCTACTTATTGCTCTGTGGGAGCAGGCATGTGCGTTGTATTTGGTTTCAGAGGAGAGTTGTAGTGTTTGGGTGTTGTGAATGCTGCATTTGTGGCATTAAAAGAGTATAATTAAAAGACCCATGCTTATCAAACCTCAAGAGTAAAGAAGACTAAAGAACCTTGAGGGCACTCCGCTGCTTTTACCCATGGAGATCAGTTTACTGGCACTCCGCCTGTGTTGTATCAGGGCTGCTGGGGCTCTGGAGGAGCTATGTCAGGTCTGAGAAAAAACGGATGATGTCATCAGCTTGGTCTGGGAGACTACGTTTGGAGGGACTACTAAACTTGGGGCAAATTTTAATTATGCATGTTGTAATGGATCCTTCTTTGCACCCTTTGGCGCTAAAAAAATAAATGCAACCAAATCTGTGTTCTCTTTATGTGCCCTTCTCAGTGCTCGCTCAGGCTGCCGCTGTAACGGGTGATGATCCCAGCTGAGGAATTCCTGCCTTCAGGCTGTGACTAACAGCCGAAACAACAGCAGGGATTGTGTCGCCTGAAGCAGAGGATAGACTCATGCAGGCGTGAGTGTTGCTTAACCTGTTGACAGGCAGGTAGGAATGGCTGCCAGACGCGCACACAACGGGGAGAAACGGAGGGGGGGGGGGTATTTCATCAGAGCGAATGGTCGCCGCGTCTCGCTTCGTTCATGCAGCGTGACATCATCATCATGTTAGCCAATCTCTGTTTAGGAACTGGGGGATGGTATTTTGTTTTGCCCTAACCGATCAATAGTGACTAACGTGTCCGCCCTGCTGATGTCATTTTCTGTCCACACGGAGGCTCTGGTAGGGGTCGCTAGGAGCATTCAATTCTCACACTGATCAGCGACACATGTTGGTTTTGTTTTTTTCTGTAAGTCGACTTACAACAACCTGAACCGCTGCGTCCGTCTCATTCAAGTTTGTGGCCATTATGGCTTTTCTCTATTTTTCATGGCTGTAGCTCGGTAGCTAGCTAGCTATGCTAGAAAGGTGACTTCCTGAGTCTTCGTCCTGACTACAAAGCTCTGATTGGTCGACTGTTTCTCCAGCTGGCTGAAATAGCCGTCATTTGGCAAAACACCAGACGTATTTCAGCAGCCCGGCTTGCGCTACCGAGCACTGACACAACACCTGCCAGTGTGCCTTTAGCTTTCAAAACTGGCTTCTGATACGTATGTCACAATTCAATCTGCTTTCATAATCAAAAAAAAACATGAGACTGTGGTTTTCTTAGCTGTTAGCCGCTTAGCTAGGTAGTACTTCTATCAGGTTCCATTTTACATGGTGAAGGTTCAGAAATTTGGAGCATCAAGGGCCATGATTGTGACACAAAGCCTTCAGAAATTAGTATTTGCAATGCACAACAGAAGCTCAGAATGTCAGCTCAGAGCCGCCCACACCTGTGTTTAAGGGCTTTACTAACCTGCACTTACACAGGTAGGCAGAGACGTGAGCTAGAAGCTGCTGACACACCCTCTGGTCACCGTGTGTGAGTGGTAGACAGAGAGATTAAAATCTTTATTCCTCTGTTCAAAACATACTATGACAAAGAGCTGAAGCCTTTATCTTTACACCGGAATGCCAAGCTCCAAACCACTCTGGCATGCCGCTGCAAGATGCATCAATATTTTGCACATCTACAATCGCCACAGACTTTCCCGGAAAAACAACAGACCAAAAGGTGTCTGGTTCAAAATGGTTTCACAACCACGGGGGCATAAATCTCCCCGCTGGTTCACACTGGTGAACTGTGACACTGTGATCACTCATATGGGAAAGCTGCACTGAGCTGTGGGGAAAAGCAGCCAGTGGTTTCTACTTGTTATTTGTCTGCTAACTACTCTACTGTACTGTGAAACCAGGGGCAAAACATTACCGGTGTACACACCTCAGCAGTGGTGCCAGCTACCGTGCCTTAAATCTCTAGACGAGTCAATGGCCAGAAAACATGGCTAATTGTAAAGACAGCACAACCATTCTGGGAAAACAACCTGACCAAATTCAATTGGATGCAGTACATGCACATTCTGGGAAATGCCGATTTGCATGGGAACGTTCTCCATGACCAGTGCGACATGAGTCAGTCCAGAACAGGACAGTCTTTCAGCATTGATGCCAATCTCAGTGCGTCTCTGAGACACTGCAGCATGTATGTCCAAAGTGACTGTGGTCATATCTGAAGAGACTTGCCGTGACAATGCAATTACCATTTTACACATTGTTGGTTTGGAGTAGTTATTGAACTTAAGAACTATTGGGCCTCCTGGTGGCCTCGAGGCCTAAGATATAGACCGTATCTTAATCACAACGGAAACCTTTGTATCAAATTTCACCCCTCTTTCTCGCATTGACTTCCTATTACCTCTGTCTACAGGACGCTATCTAATAAATGACAAAATGGCTTGAATTTGATAACTGTTTAGTGAACATCATCTTAGTGTCTTGTAAGCCAATACTGGCTGAGCATCATCTGGTGCAGGGCACTTCAAATCAATTAATCAATCATTGTAAATAAATGCTTTTCCTGTTTTGGCCATGCCCACACTGATGATGAACTTTTTTCTTTAAATGCACGTTTTTCTCCACCATCTGAGATAAGAGCTTTTCAAAAACAAGCTTACTTGATAAAAATTAGCTCAGATCTGAGTCAGAAACAGAGCCTTTTGAAATTGGCATCTGACTCTCAACCTTGAATGTGGTTCCCATGTACCAGCAACAATAATGTCACATTCATTTTTTTGTATATTACTATAGTGAATTGCGAAATATACTAGGATGGAGGTGCCGACCAGATCCTCAGCCTGCAGCATGGTAAAGTCTGAGTCAGGTTGCACTGTTAGCTGCTGAAAGACAAGGGTACAACAGGAGGGGCTCACTGTTATATGAACATTTCAGCACACAAACTTTTGGCAGATCACAGATTAAAGTTAAGGATTTCTCAAAAAAAAAAACCTGTTATTATTTCAAACTGCATCATCTTCATCATGTCAGACTAGTCACACTCATCTGCGTTATCTTCACTTTCCGTCTCTCCTTTAGTACCAAAGCACGGACAGCACTGACTGCTTGACAGTATCTGCCATATACTGCATATATGATCAGACCTTCCCAACACAGGTATTCATCTAACATGATAAAGCCCATTGTCGCTGATATTTTAAAGTTGTTAAGTGTGATCTCCAAAGCCTTTTCAGGTGCTCTGTGCAGTGTCCCAGAACCCCACGGTATCTGGGTCAAAGGTGGCTCTGGCTACTGAGTCACGGTTACAGCCATGTATGAGTCACATGGGACTACTTCTGCTTCTGTGCTGGGACAAACGGTCAGGTAAAGCGAAAGCACAGTTTTCAGGTGTCTAAATGAGAGAATATAGTGCAGTACTTATTTATTGACTAACTGGCTTGTGTTCTCATTGGCTGACTCACCGCTCCACTGATTGACTAACTTTATGGGTGACCCCTGTGTGTGCTTTAACCAAGGGGTCAGTGAAGATAACTTTCTTTGGTGGAATTGTATTTGTGGTTTGGTAGATGTGCGGCTAATCACTGGAGCTAGGACAACACGCTGGGGGGGCTGGGGACGGTGAGGGTGAGTAAGTCTATGTGTCATGCCAGAGACTGAGGGGAATTCCTGCTGTAAGCCAGGCCTCCGTGACTCAGGCAGTGAGTCAGGAGAAATGTCTACTGTTACAATGAGGACTGCCGAGAAATCTTATTCCAATATTTGAGACGCTCATTAATATCGTTATATTTTTGTTGAATGGCATGAAAATAACGTCTCAAAACAAGGGGAAAAGGACAGCTAGGTATATGTGGTGTGTGATGAACATGATTCTTATTCTTCTGTACCATAGAGCTTAAAAAACACCGCAACGAGACTTCTTCATTCCGCGTGACAGGAGCTAGATGAAGTTCCCGCCTGCTCCCGTACTTTCATTTTAATCAATCCTCCATCCAGAACTGAAACGAGATGGAAGCGCTACGATCCTAGGCATCATCCAGCCTACAAGGAGTGTGCCACGATTTGAAAGAAGAAATAAACAAACCTCACCAAGGCCACGTTGAAACAACCGGCGAGCAAGCAGACATGGCACGTCATCTCAGTGATGCCAGAGAGCGAATTCAGAAGCTTGAACACCAGAGGTTAAGTCCAAAGTGGTGAAATGCACTGACCTTACGAGCAGGAGTCGACGGCAGAATTTAAGATTTATTGGGATCCCAGAAGGTGTTGAGGGCACCAGCCCCGCCAAGTGCATGATGGAGCTTATTCACGGTGCTGATAACTTTAACTCTACCGTAGTTATTGATCATGCTCACCAAACGCTAACCCCCAAACCCAAGAAAGGACAACGACCGACCCCTATGATAGTTTGGCTGCATTATTATGTACAGAGAGAGAAAATCTTGGGTGTCGCCAAGGGCAAGAAGAGCCTTCTGTATCGAGGTTCACCATTCCACAAATATCCTGAGCTCCCAGTGGAAGTTCTCAAGCTCCATGCCATCTTTAACTCGGTGAAAGCTAAACTACGTGAAGCAAAGATCGGCTTCAGCCGCTACTACCCTGCAGTCCTGGCTGTCACCCTGAACTTTCCAAGCGCTGCTGAGGAGTTCTACCATGCTAAGATTTCCCCGCAGAGAGACAAGCAAGCCTGAGCTCACTTTATTGACGGACCACTGATGTTCATCTTTTCTGCAGGACATTTTGCTAGCTGGGCATACGGTATTGATATGAGGCGGCTGTGGTTTGGTGGCAGAGCGGTCGCCTACCAATCGGAAGCTTGGGGGTTCGATCCCCCATACGTCAAAGTATCCTTGAGCAAGATACTGAACCCCAAAAAGTGCTCCCGAAGTTGTGCCTTTTGGTTAATGAATGTTCTCATATGTAAGTCGCTTTGGATAAAAGCGTCTGCTAAATGACTGAAATGTATATGTAAAATATGAACAATGCCACGGCCGTCCCATTGACTTGTTTGTTTGTTTGGTTTGATAGAGGCCATCAAGGATGAGTAAGGTATGACCGCAAATCAACCCTATTCACGTTATGTTCTAGATCTTTCTGATTAGCTACAACAGTTAACGTTAAAACGACAACTTAGCACTGTGGTCACTGTTATTGTTTCAACAGGCTAGGAGGCTTAGGTAACGTTCAGACTGGTAAGATCAAGCACTGTGTTCCAAGCTGAAAGGAGGAGGACTCTGTGTTTATATCGATGATGCTTGGTGCTCAAACCCAGAAGTGGATGGACGTGGTCTCACAGATGTCGAACTGTGAAGATGGAAACCGAATTATCATCACTATCTCGATCTGCTGCTTACATTCCATCCGACGTAAATTCAAACAATGCGCTGCAGAATTATTTCCTGGGCGTATATGTGCAGGCTAGGTATAGAAATAACTGCATACATTGTTTTGTTTCATTTCTTACTACAAACTTTCATTTCATTATACAACCTTGTGTTGTACAATGTGCTGTGTTTTTTCAGCGCACACACTGAACGGACGTGAGGACAGATTCACTACATTTGACAATATGGGTTATTGGGTTACCCCACCTTTAAGCAAATTATTTCCCACTAAAAGTGAAAAGTTGACATATCTAAATAAACACTGAGAATAACCCGACACAACATGGCAGCGTTGTACAGTCAACGGGAAATCTTTGACATGGCCGCCTCTGGGTTCCACAACAGTGGAATGTTATTTTATATTAATTACACACTAATTATTGGTGTGCAGTTATACACACTGCTCTGCTCCACAGTATTTCACTGTCTGCCACATTCCTGACTGTGTAGCTACCCCAAACACACACACACACACACACACACACACACACACACAGTGGTATGACATGAGATGTGAGCCAACACTGACACCGACGCCTTTCAAACAACAGTCCTTGTTGCTGCCAGTTTCTTTTTCTTTCTATCGTTCCTCCTCTCGTCCTTCCATTCGCTCTAACTCCTTTGCTGTCCCTCCTCACCAAGCCACGATTCTCTTCCCCCAGTCAACCAGTCTTTCTCTGTTTTACTAAATCAATGTCATATTCAATGCTTGCATATATCGTCTTGTCCTGCATCTCTCTGCTCTTGTTTTACTGAAGCATTTTTCCCTTTCAGCCGACTGATCGCCTCCCTCTGTCCTCTAGCCATAAAACCTTCATTTCTCTCGACTTTCCTCTCAGTCAGCAGAAAGACAGACCTCGGCTCTCCCTCTCCCTCTCTCTCCTTTCTTTCTTTCTTTCTTTCTTTCCGGAGCCATAAACCGGACGATGGCCTCCTCCTGTGTGTTCTGATTCTGTGCAGTGATGCATTCGGGGAAGAAAGTTTAAAAGAGCACATGTGCGGTGTATCTTTAGGATTCAGTAAGAAACTCTCTCAAAGGGGCTTTATAGGCATCAAGTGACAAACATGTACTGAATTCTTAAGTATTCAGATATGAAACCTAGACATTACAGCATATAGTTAGAAGTCTTTTAGTGTCTTTAACTTAAGATCTATTTTCATAGAATACAAAACAACATTAACAGTAACAGCGACTTTGTCCTTTTCGTGCCTGAACATTCCTTTACAGGTTAGTGAAGTCTCCTCGGCCTGTGTGTACTGCCTTTAAACCCTTTACCACACACACACACACACACACAGACACACACAGACACACTCCCTGCTGAGAGCCAACAAAAGGTAGGAATCTGCTGAGAAAATGTTAACTCCAGTTTCCCTCTCCTCCCCCTTCACATTTTCAAGCCTCCCTTGATTTGGCATGCACACACTGAAATCCCTCGCTCTCACTCGCGCACACACACTCACCAGATAGTTCATTTTGTCCGTGCTGCAGTGAGGTGGCTGTGGTAAGTCCGGGGCAGGGCTGTAGCTCAGCCCCTGTGAGACACTTTGCCAACTAGATCCTTTTAGAAGAGTAGATCCCAAAAGATCCCAAAACTCCTCCAGGTCTCCTCCTCCGTCCTCCGTCCTCCTTCCTTCCTTCCCTCCCTCCCTGCGATGTCTGTCTGTCCTCCCCCCCTTTTTCCTTCTGTCTTGTTCAGTCTTGTTTCCAGTAGTCAGGCAGATCCCGTCACATTCTGCCGCTCCGTGATCTCACGCAGCAAGAATGACATCGCTCCTTGGCCCATTTACTTCTACCCTGCTCTCCCCTTCTTTTCTCGCTTGATCTCCCTCTCTCTAGCTTGCCTGAGGAAAAGAGGGAGGAGTGTGGAACCCGACACGTCACTTCCCGTTGGATCCTGATATTCCCTCTATCCAGTCTGGCCATTGGCCTGAGGAGCTCTTCTCATGCAAACAAGCTTTGCCTTCCCACTGCCCCTACTCCATCCTCTCTCTCTCTCCCCCTGGCTGCGAGAAGCTGTCAGTGCTTTGGAATGCTGCTGAGACACACTCACTCAGCGTGCTGCACAGGGGCATAGGGCAACATTACCTCATCTAACTGCCTTTACCCTACTTCACCATCCATACAATATTTTCCACACAGTTGATAAAATCATTGAGTCCCATGAAAACAAATTGTCCCATAGTTTCCTATATTTTCCTAGAAAAAATTAATTATACTTTCACCCGTGCTGGAATCCATCACTACTAACTCGAAAGACAAAGTTTTGGGAAAATGTGTACAAAATGATCCGTAGACACCCGTAGAATATGGCATCTGAGGTTTGAATATTCCCACGTATGTGTGACACGTTTAAGTGGAAAATCAAGAATTTTAGAGGTTAAAATCTGAATGTTTATTTTAAAAACTTCTCAAAATTCTGAGCTGAATTACATGATGCCAACCTTCCATAAAAATGCCAACTGCCTTTTGGGACCATTTCCAACCACTCCGTCAATGCCAATATGAATAGGCACATACAACTGGGGAATCAATGTAAAGTTGTATTCTAGTATCAAAGCTGCCTTTAGTACCACTTCCTGGAAATGTCATTTTACTGGTCTTACGGTATATGAGCCCTTCTCTAAGCAGGCCAGACACCAGACACCAGCCACAGTGCGGTCCTATCAGACTGACTTCAGCATGAAGCTGCAAACAAACAATATTCTGGCTGACGCCCCTTTCAGACACGCACCCCTTTGGGTTCTGATCATTTCTGGGTAAGTGCCAGAGTAACTCTTATGTAAAAGTCACAACAGCAATCTTACTAGATCGGACGTGTAACATTTCTTTATCACTTTCACCACGGCACAAGTCTGAACTGAACCTGTGATCTCCCACCCTGGGAAACAAAGACGGGCCTACGTGTAAAAATTAAAGCCTCAACAAGGAGGCCTTCGTGTAAAGAATGAAGCCTGAAAAAAGAAACTGCGCCAAATTCCCTCAGGTCCGTTATATCACACCTGCGTTCGAGTTTGAATCCAAATCCTGGATTCCTTCTGGACGAGCTGCAACAGGAGCGCAGGAAACTCCGGCTCTGTGGCCATGACGTCACCAAGCCTATAAAGATCAGAATGCATTGCAAACGTTGGACTTTAATCCCTAGGTGAAGGTCTCACCTCGCTGGACGAGAAACAGACAACATATCACAATATGTTGTGATATGTTGTCTGTTGTCTGTTGTCCGTGTGCGAGGCTTATTACTGCGTTGTAAGTCCAGTAACATGGCTGCCAAATTCAAGTGCTGCCGGGTTCCTGTGTGATGAAGGGCCAATTATTGTGTCTTGCTCTCTCTCTTTCTCCTTTTACTAACCCACACACACCTACACCTACATGTGTGTGTGCATATCCACACACACATCCAAAACAACCCACAGCGTGGTAGCCAACCTCCACGCCATCTTGAGGAGGAGTAAAGTGCGTCCTCCATTTTGGTTCTTCCTACCGTTGTTGGAGTTCTGCAGGCCGGCCCGCCATTTTGCATCATCGCGTGACGAGCCACCCACGTGGTCACGTCCATCATCTTCCTTCCTACCCCCTCTATCCCACACACACACACACACACACACACACACACACCTGCATCACATGCTTGCTGTTTGCTGTATGCTTTTATTGCTGCTATTGCTTACTGCTACTGCTTCAAGTCCTCCACCATCAGCCCCGTCCCCAAAACACAAAGGACCGCTGGACTTAATGACTACAGGACCCGTCGCCCTGACCTCTGTGGTAATGAAGTCATTTGAGCCCCTTGTGTTGTACCACCTCAAATCAATCACAGACCTGCTTCTGGACCCCCTGCAGTTCTACAGAGCCATCAGGTCTGTAGACGATGCAGTAAACATGGCGCTCCAGCATCTGGACTCATCAGGAACCTACGCCAGGATCCTGTTTGTGGATTTGTGTATTTTTAATTATTTTTGAACAACAATGGAGCACTTGTGGCACAGAGGAATAAGATCAGGCTTTGGATACACACAATACTTGTTAATATGTTCCATTCATTGTTGGTTTCGTTCTGAACATGGGATTTGCTGACAAGAACAAAATAGAATATTGCCAGCCTTATTGTCAAATGATAATGTATCAGGAGGGAAACAATTGGGTCTTTTAATAATATGAGTATGAGTTTAAACTATGAGCTTATGTCCCAACTGTCAACAGTGATTGGCCTAAACTAGAACTGACTGGGTCCAATATAGCCTGATCAGTTGTGGCACCCAAATCATAATCAGCCCAACTATGGTGATGTGTGTCTACTGCTTCAGTGTAGATGGAAAGCAGTGTGAAAAGTAGAAAGAAGAGGAAGGGAATCTGCGTTATTCCAGAGTCCTTCTGGATTTTCTGGGTTTATCGCGGCCTCTGAAACCTTCCTATACATTCACTATTTACTGTATTTCTGCTCAGTTTGAATTTAGATTTGGAATTTCGATGATGGTGGATAACTTGATTTGTGAGAGGTTTCCGAACTAAAGCCTGGTTGGTTCTGCCTGTATCAAATGCAGGATGTCCAAATATGGCCATGTACCCTCTGGTCCGCCCTGCCTCTCCTCTAATCAAAAGAACAGTAGTTACATTGTCACGGATGCTGACCAGCATTGGTGCCAACTATCCAGCAGAACATTCCACACACCTACACACACACTTCACCCTCCATGACCTAGGCACTGCCCTCTCTGACCGCCACACTCAACAATAACAGCCACTGTCACATTGACCTACAAGTGGCAAGTGCATGCCACACACAGAGAAAGCAGTCATTGAGGAGTAAGCGATGTAGGGCAATGTGAATGTGAATATGGCAATGGTATCTGCTGAGGAAGTGGCTTCATGAACACTCTGTTTCTTCACTCTCAGTTCAAGTTAAAGGTCATTTCAGTATTTTTAAGCCTGGGCCCTATTTTCACATATTTTGAGGTGACTAGTATGTACAAAAAGGTTTGGAATCCGTTCAGTAGATGGCTTCAGCCGGAAGCCCAAACTGCCTGCAATGGCTAGAAGGATTCAACATGTACAAAGTGAAATCGGTCTGATGGATAGGATTTAAACCGGCTGAGTGAGGTTTCTATAATGCCAATTAAATGTTCCAGTGTCTGTAAGATGTGTTGGTTACTGGTGTTGAATGCAGCACTAAGATCTAACAAGTACAGAAACAAGTCCTTTGTCTGATGCAACTAAAAGGTAATTTGTAATCTTCACCAGTCCTGTCTCTGTGCTATGATTCACTCCCAACTGGAAATCCTCATATTGTTATTTAGAAAGTCATTTATCTGTTTGGTGACCTTAGATGAGAGTGGGCCTTTTAAGAAGAGGTTTGACCATATCTAGTCCTTCTTTACTAGATATGATTAATCTGTCTTTATTAACAGGTAACTAAGCGTGAAATGTCTTTAAGCAGCCTAGTTGGGATGGGGTCATGTTGATGGCTTAGATGAAGAAATCGTAAAAGTTAGTTGGTGAAGGTCGAAAGGGGAAAAGCTAAAAGTCTAAATATATATCAGGTTTCTAAGGTTCCTGTGTTTGAAGATAAATCGGTACCGTTTGAGGGCAGGGCGTGACGAATTTTGTCTCTAATAATTAGAATTTTATCATTAAAGCCACTCATGAAGTCGTTACTACTGAGAGATATAGGAATACATGGCTCAATGGAGTTGTGGCTCTCTGTCAGCCTGGCTACAGTGCTGAAAAGAAGTTGGAGAGAGGAGTTTGTTGTGTTGGAGTAATGTCACAAAAAGCTTTGCTTAGTGTATTTGTTTTATCCAAAAGATAAAAATAAAAGAACAATGGTAGTGTTTGCGCATTTCCTAATTGTGCCAACAAAGTGTCGCGCCACACTAGCATCTTTCATAGACTACTTTTGTCGGATGTGGAAATGCTGAAGTTGTGGCTAGTTGTGCTGCGAATGGATGCTAACACTCCTGTCCAAACACTGCACCTTCAAGACCATCGGGACTGCAGTGAGCATTTTGACCGGGATGACTACTGTTAGCCAAAGAAGAGAAGAAGTACTATACCTAAGCACTTTTTCCGAAATAGAAATTCTGTTCCTAGAGTGGAGAATCCAGAGTGCAACATCTAAAGTTACTGTGTTTACCAGGTGTTACTCGTACGGATTCTTTTCATGATGTTGACAGCCACCAGACACCACAATCTGAGCCTGTCCGTGGCAAAAAGAAGCACTTTTTGTGGACATAATTTGGACAAGTGCAATTGCCCAAAACTAATACACTGTAGCCATTGCAGCTGGTTCGCTGCAGCTATCGATTATTTTATTTATTTGACTGTATTTCTAATTATTTATTTTAGTAATCAAGTATTCATACAATTATTTCATCGATTGATCCGATAAGAAATAGTTTTGCTTTATTAAAGAGCAATGGTTAATATACAAAGGAAAAAATAGGATAGGTCTCTAAAATGAACAACCTATTGGTTTAATTTTTAGACAAATCTACATTTGTATTACTTAAATTGCATACAATAATATTATCTGTCAAAACTAAATCCATTTAGTGCATTTAAGTGCCACATTACATTCTGGGTTTTAAAGTAAATATGATCTGAAACTCAAAAAAACCCCAACAGCTTTTGCTTTAAAAAGGTTTATAGTCTTAACTTACAGAACAAGTATCAACCTGACTACAGCTCAGTTGTAACAGAAGCATTTACTATCTCTTTGGTGGGTTTTGTAGGAGGCAGAAACGAGTGGACAGGAACTGTGAATGTGGTCATTTTCTTGAGCAAAACCCTGTCTAACTTAGGGACATCTTAACTAGCCACCATATTGATTTATGTAACTAGCCGTTACATATAGTCGTAATTAACATGGCCTACATTCTTCCGAGTCATGTGATTTTATATTCAAGCAAGGAATTGTTAATATGTCATATTTCTTAAAAGGGAGTTTGGCATAATATTTTCCCCGGTGCAAATAGGGAGTTTAATTCAAACTGCCAATACTGTATATAGCCTTTATTTTTTTATGTTTTGCCACCACTACAGAAAAACTAGGTAACTTATAAAGTATGATAAGGTTGTCTGACATTGACAGTTATTGGTTTGATTCAAGGTTTACAGTCTAACAAGTGTATCATCTTTGTTCTGTATCCAGATCCTTGAGCTGTAGACCTAGTAAACTCTTGCTTATCCCACTCCTTTTGGTGTTATCGTATAGTCCCGCTCCCCATAACCCACACTCCAATATACATGATCTATGTGCAAACTGTTTGCTTCTGTTCCACACTTCTACCTCCCCGCGACTAGCACATTTTATATTGTAACTGGCACACTAAAAGTTATAAATTATAATGGTAAGGGTCTTCATAATCCTGTTTAGAGAAAGACAGTTCTACACCAACTGAAACAAGGCAATCATCAGATAGCATTCCCGCAGGAAACCCAGTTACCTGATGTGGAACATGAAAAGTTCGGGGTCGCGGGGGCAGCAGTCTAAGCAGAGACGCCCAGACTCCCCTCTCCGCAGACACTTCCTCCAGCTCTTCCGGGGGAATACCGAGGCCTTCCCAGGCCAGCCGTGAGACATAGTCCCCCTAACGTGTCCTAGGTCTTCCCCGGGGCCTCTTCCTGGTTGGACATGCCCAGAACACCTCCCCAGGGAGGCTTCCAGGAGGCACCTGGAACAGTTGCCGGAACCACCTCAGCTGACTCCTCTCGATGTGGAGGAGCAACAGCTCTACTCTGAGCTCCTCCCCACTGACCGAGCTCCTCACCCTATCTCTAAAGGTGTGTTCACATCGGACGCGAAACGCTTCATTCGTACGAGTGATTTACATGTTAAGTCAATGCAAAGAAACTAATTTTTCAACTCGCGAATCTGAACTTTGGCGGATATTCAAGCCGCGTTAACCAATCAGGAGCTTGCTCAAGTAGTGACGTGATTAGGAGCGAGGCAGAAATCCAAACAACAATGGAGGCTAAAATAATAGTTGCAGACCCTGGTACAGTAGGTGGCAGCATGCACCTGACCAAGTTGGTTGGACCCGCCATAAAAACCAGAGAGAGTGAAAGAGAGAGAGGATAAAATAATTGTGGCTGTGTGTGGATACTCGGAGCTGTACGATACGTCCTCATATCATTATAGAAACAGGAAAACTTTGGACGAAAGTGAGTGAGGAGGTCGGACAATCTGGTAAAAAAACGTTATTTAATCAATGGGACCGGCGTGCTGTGTGAACACACCTTTAGGGAGCGCCCAGCCACCCTACGAAGGAAACTCATTTCGGCCGCCTGTATCCGGGATCTTGTCCTTTCAGTCATGACACCAAAGCTCATGACCATAGGTGAGAATAGGAACGTAGATTGACCGGTAAATAGAGAGATTTGCCTTGCAGCTCAGCTCTTTCTTCCCCACAACGGACTGGTATATCAACTGCATCACTGCGGAAGATACACCGATTCGCCTGTCGATCTCCCGTTCCATCCTTCCCTCACTCGTGAAAAAGACCCCAAGATACTTAAACTCCTCCACTTAAGGCAGGAGGTCTCCCCCGACCTGAAGGGGACAAGCCACCTTTTTCCAGCTGAGAACCATGGCCTCAGACTTGGAGGTGCTGATTCTCATCCCAGCCGCTTCACACTCGGTTGCAAACCGTCCCAGTGCATGCTGAAGGTCCTGGTTTGATGAAGCCAACAGGACAGCATCATCTGCAAAAAGCAGAGATGAGATCCTGTGGTCCCCAAACCGGACTCCCTCTGGCCCCTGGCTGCGCCTAGAAATCCTGTCCATAAAAATAATGAACAGGACCGATGACAGAGGGCAGCCCAACATGCACTGGGAACAAGTCTGATTTACTGACGGCAATGCGAACCAATGCCAGATCCTCGAAGTACTCCTTCCACCGTCCGAGGATTTCCCCAGTCAAAGTCAGCAGATTCTCAGTCTTCGGCTTGACAGCATCCCTTACTTCTGAAGACCACCACCGGGTTCGAGGGTTGCCACCACAGCTCCGAGCGGCCGTGTTGACAATGGAGGTGGAGAACATAGTCCACTCGGCCTCATTGTCTCCAACCTCCCTCGGGATCTGGTTGAAGCTCGGCCAGAGGTGTGAGTTGAAGATCTCTCTGACCGGAGACTTAGCCAAATGTTCCCAGCAGACCCTCACAGTACGTTTGGGTCTGCCAAGTCTGTCCAACTTTCTCCCCAGCCATCGGATCCAACTCACCACCAGGTGGTGACCAGTTTACAGCTCCAACCCTCTCTTCACCCGAGTGTCCAAGACATACGGCCGGAGGTCAGATGAAACAACCACAAAGTCGATCATCGACCTCCGGACTAGGGTGCCACATGCACTGATGGACACCATTATGCTTGAACATGGTGTCCGTTATGGACAAACTGTGACTAGCACAAAAGTTCAATAACAGACCACCACTCGGGTTAAGGTCGGGGGGGCCGTTCCTCCCCATCATGCCCCTCCAGGTGTCACTGTCGCTGCCCACATGAGCGTCGAAGCCCCAGTCGGAGCACTTTCCAGCACCTCTCCCAGAGATGCCAAGAAGATCGGATACTCTACACTGCCATTTGGCCCATAAGCACAAATAACAGTGAGAGACCTATCCCCGACCTGGAAGCGCAGGGAAACGACCCTCTTGTTCACCGGGGTGAACTCCATAGTAGTAGAGAGTCCAGCCTCTCTCGAGGCGTTGGGTTCCAGAGCCCAGGCTGTGCGTGGAGGTGAGCCCGACTATCTCTAGTCGGTATCTCTCAACCTCCCGCACCAGCTCAGGCTTCTTCCCCCCAGCGAGGTGACGTTCCATGTCTCTAGATCCAGATTCCATGTCCGGGGATTTGGTTGCCGGCTCCAGGGTGGGCCCCCGGTTGCGCTTTACCGGGCGACGTCAAGGTCCTTGATCTAATGCTCGTCATAAGGGGGATTTGAAAAGGTCATGGGCAGATAAAGTATATTATTCTTCGCACCGGTCTTGGAGAAAGAAGGGAGTGGCTATACTTGTACACAGACAAATCAATTTCATACAAACACTGGTACATAAAGACGCTAAAGCGAGATATATTTTGGGTAACGGATTAATTTATGGCACAGAAATGTCCCTCATAAATGTATACGCACCTAATGAAGATGAGCCAGTCTTAATCAGGAAGCTATTTAATATTACATTTAGCTCTGGGTTGCTGCTGATGGCAGGGAATTTTAATTGTGTAACGTCACTGCTAACAGATCGGCAACCTGCAACATCAGACCAAACGTCAGGCCTTGTGGATATACGGAGGAGCAAATTCCCAAAAAGCAGGGATTTCACGTTTTACTCAAGTAGACACGCATCCTATTCAAGAATTTATTATATTTTCACTCCTAAGGTAGAGTTATATAGAATAGTGGAAGTTAATATACTGCCTATAACTACCTCAGACCACACACCCATTGCATTAAAGTGGGATATAAGCCACAGACCAACCTCTATACAATGGAGTCTCTCCTGAATGATGAAGAATTTGTCTCCTTCATCACAGGAGAGTTCGAGGAATATTTAGATACCAATACATCTCCTGAAACATCACCCCTGGTGCTGTGGGACTGTGCTTACATTAGGCATACATTAAGGGCCGTATTATTTCATTTATATGTGCTAGGAAAACACAAAAGGAGTCTAAACAGCAAGAAATGGAAAATAAATTAATTGCATCGGATAGACTCCTAAATAATCCAAATGCAACTCGTAAACGGTCTACTGCCAGATACGATTAAGGGAACCTTGAGATTTAGCAATCAACGAATGCTAAATATGAATATGGTAACAAAGCAAGTAGGTTATTAGCATTTAGAGAGAGAAAACAGCAATAATCTAATACAGAGAATAAAATCACAGGACACCTACAAACCCAGATCAAATAGCAGAATCCTTTGCAGTTTTATAAATCCACGGATACTTGCTCTGAGGATGCAAAACTTGCAGAGTTTCTGAATCACATAAAATTAGCTGAACTAACAGAATCTACACCTATGGAGTTAGATAAACCAATTAAAGATTGGAAGATTAAGCAGGTGATCTCAAAACTTAAAAACAATAAAAGCCCAGTCCCAGACGGATATATTAATGAGCTCTAAAAAACATTTAAAGACTTGTTGCCGCTGATACTAAAGTCATACCATTTTACTTTAGACTCAAAACAATGGCGCCATCCTGGCAAGAGGGCACTATAGTGGTGATACATAAAGGGAGTAAAGACCCAACTGAAAGTCAGTCCTATAGACCAATATCACTGGTGAATAGGTATTTGCTTATACTGACAGCAGTCCTGGCTAGACGAGTCAGTCAGACAATCACTCAAATTAATAATCCTGATCAGACTGGATTTATTGCTGGAAGACATTATGGAGATAATTTGTGCCGTCTACTAAAGATAATTATCTCATCACAAAGATAAGGAATCAGAATCAGTGATAATATCCCTTAATGCTCAAAAGGCCTTTGACCGGGTATCATGGCAATACTTATTCCAAACATTAAAACGGTTCAGATTTGGCCCTAACTTTATAAAGTGGATACAAATACTCTACTCATCATCGCAGGGTGTTGTCAAAGTTAATGGTTGTAGATCTGGGAGATTTACATTGGAACGTGGATGCAGACAAGGCTGCTCTCTATCACCATTGCTATTTGCTATTAGTATTGAACCACTGGCCCAAATCATTAGAGATGATCATGATATAAAAGGAATTGAAATAAATAGAGAAGAGCATAAATTATCCCTCTATACAGATGATATAATATTATATTTGACAAACACCTGGTGATCACTGAGACGGAGGATGAAATGAGTGCTGTGATAAGTTTTGATAGTATTACGAACCACTGGGGGTGTATTTTGGTGTATTAATAACTTTTAAACTGGAATTAGTGGTTCTCATTGTCTCAACATTAGCTCAAACAACACACCCCCACCAACCACCCACCAAAACACTGCATTTTTTCAGGTTGAATGCTCAGTTGTCACCTCTGTTTTTCCACTGGACATCGGCAGTACTTTGTGGATATACTGGCCAGCTCTAATGGAAAGGTGTAACGTCTAAGACTGTAACATAGCATGCTTATGGGAAAATGTTTTTCTTACATTAAGTCCTAAAGAAAATCTGATATATATCACCATATTCATCTGTAGTTCTGAGCTAAATTTCTGTCTAGGTCAAACATTAAATCTGTTCCCCTTAATAATCTGTGTCTATGGAAGACTGAGAAAAATAAAACCATGTAATAATAGGAGTGATTCAAATTTCACAACATAGTAATTCAAAAATTTCACAGTGCATGTCATAACTACTCTTTACTTGATGAGTACTTGCTGTGTCTTTCTTGTCTATCGCTGTCAGAAATGGTTAAATCTTTCAAATAGTAAATCACTTGCCTGACTAAAATAAAGTCATTTCCTTCATTCCAGTGTAGATTACAACCCAATCTTAAATAAAAGTAGAAATAGATAAAAGACAGTGTGTGTGTGTGTGGATGAGCCCCTCCTCTCCTTTTCCATCTTCAGTCACTTCACTCTTCCTCCATTCTCTCGCCATTCACATGGCTAATAACTTCATTAACCCCTGTCAGCTCTCTGCTCTGGTCCAGCGGCTGACACACACTAATTGATGAGCTTGGAGAGGTGTGTGTGCATGAGACTGTGTTCATCATTTAGGCTGCTTATTATAATGGCAAGTGATCTTACTCAGACGAGAGCACAAAATTGAAATGGCTGCTGTAGGGTGAAAACCTTGCGTGGCGATTTTTGTGATGTTTGACCATTTCCAATCTAGGCTCATAAAGCCCTTTGGCTCATAGCTAAAAGCTAAAATACATTCCCAAACAAGAAAATGAAACAGGCTTGTCAAGCTAAGATTTTGGAGATACATGCTTTTCACCCGGCAACTATAAAGGTGCTTCTCATTCACCATGCTGGCAGAGCTGTATATTTGTTTCAATATTTTTAATTCAGCACAAGCAGCAGTGACACGACTAAAGGATTCTTGTATTGATACACAACACACTAACACACAGTTAGTTAGTCAGAGAGTTGTTGATTTTTAATACTGGAATTCCATTGTTGGGTCCCATTTGGGAATCCAGCTAATGCACTCAGGAGCGAAGTGTGTAATGATGGCTGGGAAGGCAGCGGCGGCTACAGTTGGTGATCAGCAGCTCATCTGAATTTTCTCTCACTTTTTGTCTGAACTGTCTAAAACCAGATGCGTTTTCTGAGCTGTGCTGATGCAAGACCTCGATTACCGTAAACTGCAGTGATTACTTCCTGCCAAAGGAACAGAGGTTGGACACGTGTGGAGATAAAGTCCAGGCGAAAATCAGTTTTAACAGATCTGCTTCTTTTAGGACATCCAGTTATCTTCCAGTGAACATTACACATGCACTACCTACCATATCCTACTGTAATACATTACTGTGGGCCGAAAGTCACAAACACTAAGACCAAATTACACCGGAGCTAAATGAGGATTTATCATTGTCAGGCTCTAAATCCAGTTTGGTTTATATATTATCATAACCTCTTCGAGAGTGGCTATAAAATGTCCTCAATTGATCCCATTAATTAATTGATACATTTTAATTGACCCCATTTGAAATGGGAATTAATGCAATCATTTTTACAGTGGGTGTAAACTGGATTTTCTGAACTGCTGAGCAGAAAATACCTTAAAGTCAAAGTAAATACAACATCGCTATTTAAATTGAGTACGAATTTAAAACCCTGAATATTTGATTGCGTATTTACCTCCTTCACTATGACACACCTACATCATCACTAATCCAGACAGTTGCTCTTAGGCGTCACATCATAACTTGAACGGTGATCATCTTTGTGCAATCAACAGCTGAAACCTGAAGCATCTTGTAGGTTCCTACTCCATTTTCTAAGGGCGGGGAAAAGATTATTATTATTTCTTATTTGATATAATCGAAATCAATTTACAGATTCCAAAAACAATTTTTTGTAATAACATTAGTTAATAACGTTATGGTGACGCACCAGAAATGGCAGAACTCAACTGCGGGCGCACAGTGTAGCATCCAGACTGTGTACAGTGCGCACACACTGCTAGCTACAGTTCATCGTAAAAGAAGGCAAGCTTTTGGGTGCATTTTGGATGTAATGATTTAATAACAACAGGTGTGGTTAGCACTTCTGCAGCCAATTGAGCAATCAACACTTTTATTTAAAAAGTCACTTCACCAGCAGCCTCATCATACGAAGTCTCAGGCATACAAAGATGATGAAGGAGTCTTTTGCAGGAGTCCTTCGTGGGAGGACAAGTGAGATAACGGATTAACATTGTCAGAGCTAAGAATCTTTTCACTTTGTCTATTTACCTGGCTTTTCCTTTTCTGACGTGCATCCTTTGCATGCCTGTACACCAATCTTCTCATAGATACTATAGGCAATGCATCTACTCACCTCTCTAATCTATCCCTCCCACTCCACAAACACCCAACACCTTGTCACAGGGGGCTGTGGACCTGCTAGTCAGCTTCCAGCAGGACTGATTTCATCTCTGGCTACGCCTCCTTGAGATCTCTGGACTTCACTGCTCTCACTGAGACTTGGATCACACCTGAGAACACTTCCATCCCTGCAGCCCTTCTACTCAGCCTATTCCTTCACCCACACACCAACACCTGTCGGCAGAGGGGTTGGCACTGGTTTGCTAATCTACCCCAAATGTAGATTTTCTCTCTGCCGGCTTCCACACTGTACTCCTCCTTTCGAATTTCACACTGTGTCTGTTACTTATCCGGTGAAACCAAACATTGTTGTGCTCTACCACCCTCCAGGCCCTCTCGGGGAATTCTTGGACGAGTTATTTATCCTCCTATGGAACATCCCTGAAGATGGCCCCCACTTGAACTTCTTGGTGACTTCAACGTCCAGACAAAGAAGTTAACATCTGACTTACCGAGTTAACTATCTTCTTTCGCTCTCTGACTCTCTCCCTCCCCCTACTCACAAAGTTGGTAACCAACTTGACTTTATATTCACCAGGAATTGCTCTACCACTAACCTTTCTGTAACGCCTGACCACTTCTTCATATCCTACTCTCTCCGCCTCTCTCAAACCAATCTCTTCTACACATACTGTCTACTATTCGCAGCAACCTTTGCTCCCTGTCTCCCTCGTCTCTTGCCTCATCTGTCCTATCAGCTCTGTCCTCTGACCTAGCTCCTTCTCACTCATGCTTCCCCACTCTGCCACAAACACTCTCCTCTCTACTCTGTACTTTTCTCTGGACTCCCTCTCACCTCTCGGCAGGCCCATCCAGCTCTGTGGTTGTCTGCGTGCTCACAGAACGGGCAGCTGAAAGAAAATGGTGGAAAGCCAACCGCTCTGAGGACCTCCTTGCCTATCAATGTCTTCTCTCCGCTTTCTCCCGCTCCTTATCTGCAGCTTAAAGCTCTTTTTCAAGCCAAAATCCAATCTTTCTTCTCCAACCCCAAAACACTCTTTTCTATCTTCTCTACTGTGCTTGGTCCTGTTGTCTTCACTCTTTCTGCATATCTCCACCAGAACGACCTTCCTGACCCCCAACAATATAGTTTCAAGGCAGAACACTCAACTGAGACTGCCCTCCTTGCCGTCAGAGAGGAACTCCACACTGTGAGAGTAGCCTCCCTCTCCTCCGTCACCATCCTGTGGGCAGAGTTTGACACGGTGAACAACCAGATCCTCCTTACCACCCTCCGAGAACTGAGAGGCTCTGGGAGGCTCTGCACCCGACCTACCTCAAGGACCGCACTTACAGGGTAACCGGGAGAGAATCTGTGTCTGCACCTTGAAGCCTCACTACTGGGGTCCCTCAGGGTTCGGTTCTGGGCCCCCTCCTCTTTTCTCTTATTATAAGTCGCTTTGGATAAAAGTGTCAGACAAACAAATTAGCTTTGCAGGATGAGGATGAAGCTTTTTGTAAATAGAAGTGTATATATCACACAAGGGCTAATGTTAGTGAAGTGGAGCACTAAACTCCAGCCCTAGGAAACTAGCTGGCCAACCAATTAGCACTGCAGCACTTGACAAAACTTCCAGCCAACTCTCATCAGGTGTCGAAACTGATTTGGTTCACAGTCTGTTGCATTTCAAAAGACATGCGGCTGAACAGCATTGTGGATGACAATGGGATACCCTGGCTGGTACATGCATTGCAGCAGAGAGGGTATTCTCCACTGATGAAGAGATGATGTTAGTAACAGCACTGTTTTGTTCCCTTACCCTAGAACACATGGACCAACTTCTATTTTTCAAAAGATATATAGCCAGTGGAGTCAGTCACCAAATGACACTTTGATTTTATTATTCTCATACAGGCAGACGACTGTAACATACTTTCAAATGAATGCAGGTAAGATTTTCTAATAAAAAATCTGCGTGTACACTTTCCTCAGCTTTTTTTTCGGTCAGTTACCTTCATCAAGACCAGTTTTTTTAGCTGCCAGTTATGTTTCATATCAAAATTCTGGGGACTAAAGTAAGAACACAAATATATGGTTTGGCACACAGTGCACTGGAGTAAGTGTCTGAAAATTGCTTTTCTATTCATCGAATCTTCCTGAATCAAATTGAGACGCTAAGAATCAAACTGGATCGTGAGATTCCCAAAGATTCCCACCCTGAATACAGTATATTCTCTCCACTTGGAATGTGAGCTCTGTCAAAATGCGCCTAGTGCACTGCAGTACTGTGGCTGAGCAGGTCCAGGGTAAACACTGAGGAAGGACTGCAGCTGCTGACGTACTGCTGTTGCTACATGGCCAGTGCAAGACAAAGTGTTAGAAGCACTTCTCCTTTTCCTGTTCCCTGTGACTTGTTAGCATTTTACCACCCGCTGCTCCACCTGCAGGACACTAGCCCTGGGCACTTTCATGGACTGCTATTACTATGAGAAGTTACCTGAATATGAACATGCAGTATAGATACTGTAGATTAGACCGTCATCTCTGTCTTCTTCTCTCTTTTTGTCATGGTTACAATAGACAATAACCACGTGGTTTTCAATCCAGCTAACTTCTAAATTCACCCTGCTTTCAGCAACACTGACTTGACCAAACACGCACACAAAGACGGTGAAGGGGTTTTGCACAGCCAGTCCCTCTGTGAGTGTGACGTCAGAGCTTGGCTGAGGTCAGGGATCAAAAAATGATGTGACCAGTTGATTACATGATCCTGTGGACAGAACGCTAGCAGCTCTCTCTCTCTCTCTCTCTCTCCCACACACACACACACAGCAGAAGTTAAACATTTCTTCACATACAGACAATAAGAACTGAGATAAAATGAAAGCAAATACCTTCATTCAGAATGGAGCACGCAAGTGAAGTCATAAAAGAAGCTTTATGTACAAAAGGCTTCTGCAGTCGTGTCTCTCATGCCTCCATCCTGGAGGTCAACAGTCTTTTTATCAGCTGTCTCTTTCAATATGGGCCTGCGCAGTGTGAATGCATCCTATTCACTGCACAGTGACAGCCATTCAGGGCTGTCTGGGCCATTATCATAAAACTGTGGCATGAATGCCACCCAGTCAGTGCAACAGAAAGAAGACAAAACACACTGGACACCTATTGTAGAGGGATACACACTGCCTTTACAGTGATGTTTCAGGCAGTTATTCGTCCAACTCCGATGGGATGCAGCGTGACTGATACAGCACTATGTATTTGGGACTCAGCCATGGAGCTAAACATTCGAAGGGGGTGATTATGGCTGGGTATCAAACCTCAATACTTTTTTTGGTACTGACATAAATCGTGTCTGTAGCAGAGTATCCAAAACTGTCAAGTAACAAAAGGTTACCAAAACAGTGCTGTTAAACCAAAGCCATTCCTGGTAGTGAATATACTGAACTGGTGTCATATTCCACACTCTCAAACTGACACAGTGGAGAACCAGTCATGCCAGAGGCAACACTTTGTTCTACTGTGCCAGACAATCGGCTCTTTGACAGTGAAGTAAAATGACAGCCACTGTCGGGAACATCACACACAGCCTTCGGGATGTGCCAAGCATGGACCTATTCACCTTCCGGTCTCACACACCATCATCTCTACGTGGTGGGCTTTCTCTCTTCCGGCAGCCAGTACACTCGAATCAGCAGGGAGCACAAAATTAAAGTACCGCTACTATTGGTACAAATATAGCTCTACGACTAGCCGTCATATTTCTTGTGGAACCATCAGTACTGCTGCTTCTAAAGGCTGGACCATGCTTCTCCACCAGCCCATAAGTGAATCCGAATGGGTGTGGGTCAGAGATGTTGTCATGGCGGTTCTCTTTCATACTTAAATATTGATTCGGGCTATACCGTAACTCTGTCCGGTGTTCTGTTCTGAACCCACCTTCCCACAGGAAGTTGGACGAACCAATCAACTTGTCTGCAATGCAGAGCCACGCAACACATTGGCAAGATTTGTAAGTGTAAGTCCCTTTTAATGCTTCTGCCACTACAACCTTTACTTCTGCTACCATTAATGCAACTACTGCGACTCATATGTTTACAATGAAACCACACAGATAGCACGCTGCTATTTTTCATACATCTTGGTGAGTTTTTGTGACATGTTCTGGTGTGTTTCATACTTTTTGCCCCCACTAATGGGAGCGTTTATTGGTGGGCAATTATTGCGGCTGGCTTAGTGCAGAGCAAGATGTGCTTTTCTGCTGCTGGCCATGTCTGTCATGAGACTTGCCGTGCACATTCATCACCCCCAGAAGCAGATTTGTAACACGTTGGTCACCTCCTGACCTTCCCTCTGCTGCGCCAGTCAGGCCAAAATGTCCACCTGTAACATCAAAACCAACTAAATGTTAAGCAAAAAACGTTCTTTGTTGACTTCAAAATGAGCATAACACCTGGTTTTGTACTAAGGCCTCAGTGCTTCGGAGTTTTGCAAAGTAAGATGTTCTTTACTGTAAATGCATGAGGCGAGACTCCAGCTCAGTAAATGACTCTTCCTAAACATATTAGTTCACACAGATAAATGCAGCAACAGTCCACACAGTGTGCACAGAGGAACTCGTGTTAAGTCTCATCCAGTGGTTATATCACTCTTCAGCATCACTCTGATTAGCACTGTGAACCAAACTTAATGACTGGTTGGGTCGGACTGCTTAATTATAATGAATGTTTGCCGTAGCGCTCTTGCTGCTTACTCCGCGGTGTCGTACTTGTGACCAAGTGGCTGCTCCAGTTCTAATTACCTCGTGATGAGAAAGCAGAGCGTGTTTTTTTTTAAAAAGGTCAAATCTCCACAGATGGACTATTTTAATTATTATCCGGCGACGCTGTGTTAAAATGCTACACCAATCTTGTGTAAAACACAAATGCTGCAGTGAGTTCGAATGTCGGGGCTCCCTCTCCACACGTCAAGTGACTCATTCGAGCAGACGCTTGGGGTTACTGCCCCACATGCTGTAAGACCTACCTCCACCTGTGGCGCCCCCTGCAGGCAGTCAAGCATTCTACAGAGCACCTGGAGGACGGGAAGGGACCACAGAACAGACAGCACATACATGAGCACAGAAAACAGACAGGGAAAACTGTTGCAAAGAGCCAATTGTGAATGTTCCCGTGTTCTAAAGTATATTCTTCCAGTGGTTGACTGACAGGGCTTAAGGGAGCCTCATCGTCAGATCAGATATCATTTGAAGTCTGGCCCTACCTCCCTCACACGCAGGGGGTTACTATGGCAACCAAGTCCAGTGAATCAGTCCGGACTGATCTAGATTTGCTGATAGCACGTATCGGGACGCACACGCGCGCACACACACGTCTCCGCACGAACCGCGAGCTGAGCAGAAACACAAACACACACACACACACAGATAGTACAGAATGTGCAACCAGAGAGGAGCTAACAAAGCACGCGCACGCACGCACACACACACACACACACACACACACACACACACGATGAATAAGTCAGCTTGGGGTTTACGTATAGGTCTAATGTATAAAAAGATAAATATCAGCCAGGTAAAACTTACTATGGCAAACACTGCAGCAGGGTATTTTGCTTTTGAGGGGACCAAGAGCAAGATCCCTCCACCGCTACTGGCCAGACTACCATAAGTAGTCAGACCCTGATAACATAATTATATACACACTACAATTTCACCATTGTCATCATAACTGTATATGTTATAATTCTGATGCCATGAATCTATTCTGTACTTACGACATCTATTGCAGGTCTGTCCGTCCTGGGAGAGGGATCCCTCCTCTTTTGCTCTTCCTGAGCTTTCTATCATTTGTTTCCCTGTTAAAAGGGTTTTTTGGGTAGTTTTTCATTATTCAAATCGAGGGTCTGAGGACAGAGGGGGTCGTATGTTGTGCAGACTGTAAAGCCCTTTGAGGCAAAATGTGATTTGTGATACTGGCCTATAAAAATAAAATTGAATTGAATAACTGTGCTGGGAATTTTCATGGTGGTTTTTGGGACTCCCTGACCTCGCCACTGGGGCCAGCCTTTTCAATAAGTGCAGAAACAATACAAACACGGAATGGGCGGATTTAAAGCCCTACAGCCCAGCTCAGACATGGAATTCATATCATTGCTAGCTTCATCTCTAAGTTCTATGTTTTTACCATTCAATCATAAGCTTCTGTTAAGGAAATGCTTTGTCATGACTTTATTCAAACATGAGAGGACCATTGCAAAGAGACGGGCTGCTCGTGTAATGTTTGGTACCTGGCGTAAGAGGGAGCCCCCATTACCTCTCGCCATCAGGGAGGTGAAGAGTAACAATGTCAAGTGATGGATTTTAGAACTTATTTTGCCGTTTGAATGACTTTTTTTATCTCTCTGGATGCATTAACATGTGAAGAATGCTTGCCCGTGCTTCTCAGGGTGCTTTCACACCTCTAGTTCGGTTCATTTGGTCCGAACCGAGGGCAAACAGTTATACATCGTAGCATTTTTCAGCTTTTTTTGGTTCCTTTTCACACCACCTTGATCGCTTTGGTCCGAACCAGTTGAAACGAACTAAAATGCAGTCACATGACAACATCCACATCACTCATTGGCCATGGTGTATGTCCTAAACTGCTTTTCCATGGGTCAGAATTTAAGTGCGGGAAGATTCCAACAAAAGAGGAAAAGCCAGCAAACAACACGGAGACATCGCTCGTCACTTCCAGCCGAGGCGCGCATTAATTCTTCTTAACTCTGACATGCTCATCTTCCCGAAAATATGACTACGGCAGCTGGTTTAGTCCAAAAATGATCAGTATTTTTTGCAGTTGGGTCGGTTTGAGGTCGGATCCCGTTCTCACCACAAACGAACCGCTCCAGAGTTCGTTTGAACGCGTACCGGGACCTCCTACGCTTGTTTGGTCCGCTTTTGGTGCGACTGCCGCTTTCACACCTGAGCAAACGAACCGCACCAACGGGACAAGCGAACTCTAGTACGATTCAAGCGAACTAAATGAGGCAGGCGTGGAAGCACCCTCACTATTCGAACCAACCCTGCAGATCCCCCAATAAATGTTCCAATCAGTGTCATCACTTATGAGACAGAATACACTGCCAAACTGAATTCGGCTGCCTGTTTTATACCGAACTGATAGGATGGTGGTTTGACTCACATTATTCCAGTCAGAGTGCCATGAAATGTGTCCCATGAAGCTGACTGTACTGACTGCGGTGACCTCTGACCTTTCCTCTGGCGCCGCCGTCACGTGAAACGTGATTTGAATGTTGTTGTTTTTTGCTCACGTAATCAACAACTGTCTTTGTCAATGATCGTTCCATCTCTAGCTTGTTCGTGCACGAAGACAAGCTCACTGCTCCTCCCATTTTCTGTACCGGAAGTCTAACTCCAGTAAATACACAGATCCATGTATACCATCGCATTGCAGGGGAGAGTTCTCTAGAGGCTGTGCTGTCTTTTTATAGGCCATCTGAAGTAGAGTAGGCTAATTAGCATTCAGCCTTAATATAGCCCGCATGGTGCGCACTGTGTGCTGCTGGGACACCATCCATGTTTCAGACAACACAACAGAAAAGATGATACTGATATTAAAGTGACTTAAAGCATCAAGCTGCATCAGTGACCTATTTACAGCGTGTTTTTTAACATGATTTCTAAGCAGATTTAGCCACATGTATCACTGGGCAGAGCGAGTCACGCTGACTGAAATGTCATTTGTTGCTACGGCTGTTTGTGCAGTTCTTTCCCTGACACACTGACATGCTCACATAAAGAGCCACACTATTCTAGCTTTAGACTGGGGGAACTGAAGGAAGGAAGGGGAGGAGTAAACACCACGTCAGTTTGGATGAGGCACACAGTTCCATGACTGACCTACATTACTGTGATGGGCCAGTGGGAGAGGACGGCAATGCTTTTTCATCTAACATGGATTCTTTCGCGCTATGAGCAAGGAAGCCATTAGGATCCAATGGAGGGTAAAGAAAAAAATGTTAAAATGTTCCCCTATACAGTTGCCGCTGATGACATTTAATATTTACACGTTTGTGTTACGTCTACATGTAACATTTTCCCACAACTACGAATCTCTTAATGCCTATAAGATCACTTTATTTGACCCTAGATGGCTTCGGCAGTGCTCATGCCAGTTCGGCAGACCGGAAGTGGACTGGATCCGAGAGGAAAAGGAGGCGAGAAGGTCTCCTGAACAGGATTTGTTTTCTTCTTCTTAACATGAACTCTGTCCCTAAACTATTGCACTACTTTAACGGACTGTGACCTTTACAGCACCCACTATTCTCACCCAACTTCATGCTTGAAGCTGCACTAATCAACGCTTTTCTTATAACAATGACTGTGTGATGCAGCCCCAGAGATTCATCCCCACCTCTGAAGGTCCCCTCAGCTCTACAGAGCGTTTTAGTGTCTTTCAGCTCATTGTTTCGGGTCTTCTGGCTCACACCTTTGCGGTTTTGGTTCCCTCGCGATGCTCGCGTCAGCCTGGTGTTCAGCAGCAGCAGCAGCTGTTTGCAGTGACAAGGCGCTGATAAACCCGCTCTCTACTACCCTCCCAGAACCAAATGCCAGACAGACACAGTCAGAGACATGCTGGTGAACACAGGGGGGGGGGATTAGCAGCCAAGCAGGCAGATATTTCCCTCAGGAGCTGGTGGACACCAAACCAGACCTAAAGGGAGACATTCATCAGGTGGACACAAGCACGCCTCCAAATGAACTCTGACCTTACCGTGTCTACTCAATGTGTAACTAACTTTCCTAACAAGGTCACAATACCAACTTTGTAAGGCGATATGTCAAAGGTGTGTTTTCAGGTTTTTCTGTTGCCCCCAAGTGACCAAGAATCAGTTAATGCAGCTTTAATGCGGCACTTCCTGCAATTCCAACTGGGTGACAGTATTTATCCCACTGGAAACATGAAGGAGATACTCAGTATTCATGCCAACCGGTCTATTAGATCAACAGATATGTTGTATCCAAGGCTGCATGGTCATCAAACTGAAGAGTCTTCATTCTCTGGGGACCACGGACATCCACTGCAATTATGACGGGAATCCAGGCTGTGGGCAACGTTGACATTTTGACCTGAGTGGTGCCACAGGGTCAGGGTTAGGACAATCCTTAGGATTCATTCACCGGGGAACATGAATATCTGACATCTGGCCAGTAGTTGGGGGGGGCGGCTGTAGCTTGGTGGCAGAGCGGGTCCTCTACCAATCGGAAGGCTGGCGGTTCGATCCCGGCCTCCCCCGGCCATGTGTTGAAGTGTCCTTGAGCAAGATGCTGAACCCCAAATTGCTCCCGAAGCTGGGCCATCGGTGTGTGAATGATTAGTTTCATTTGTACTGATGGGCAGTTAGCTCCTGCCATCAGTGTGTGAATGTGTGCGTCTGGGTGAATGTGATGTGTAGTGTGAAAGTGCTTTGAGTAGTCGGACGACTAGAGAGACAAGTACAGAACATTTAGTTGATGACATACAGAATCATGCTGACCGCTGTCTGGGAAATAAAGCAGAAAGGGTATACAGCACAGTGCGCATGATCTGAAACTACTGTATAAATGGGGACGAAGGACCTATTTTGAAGTTCCAACAGTTTGAGAAGGCCGGCCTCCTCTTACGTAAGGCCTGGTGGGAGGCTACTGTAATGCGAGCTGAAATAATCCTGACCTAATTTCACTGCTACACTCCTCCAGCGAGGTCAAGAATGTGTGTGAGGGATGCACAAATGCAGAGAACCAACCGCACAGCAGAAGTGGTGCACAGTCTGGCCGGTGTTACTCCTTCTCCTCAGCGCTCTCGCTGCACACACACACACACACACACACACATGCAGTCAGTGCAGTCTGGCGTGGGTCCCACTTCCCCCTCTGTCTGGCCAAAGGAATGCTCCGTTTCCTGTGTGTTGTGATCAGCGCACATTGCCTGCTTCCCAGCGGGCCTCCTAACAGATCCCAGCAGCCTGATAAGGAACCAGCCTTCTCTGCTAGTAGACACAACAGCTTCTGCAACCATTTCAATCCAATCCAAATGTGATGCCGCTTTCTCGCAATCCTGCTTTGCTGTGAACATTTGTCAAGTGTGCCTTTCCCGGAACCCTTTGGCGACATAAACGCACGACGTGACACACTTGTGCGCAGCTCAATCAAAGTGGAACAGTGATGACTCCATTTGGCCCACATCCACGAGGTCTGCCTCATAACGAAACGGTCCATCAACTGATGTGAGGCCAGTTGAAGTGCATTCGGGAGATGTTTGATGCTGGTTAACGGTAAAGATTCAACTCATTTCATAATGGAGAGGAAGTCATTCAGACTGTTATTTCCTTATAGTTTGACAGATTACCAACCAAAGGCTGTTTCGCTTCTCCAGCAACTAAAATAAGTCCTGTGGGAGCTGTAGTTGGAGTTAAAAATAGACCAGTTGTTACATCTCTGTAAAAATAGCATACTTTATTAGCAAGTACAGTAGCCCAAAGGAAGCCTAAATGCAGAAATACGCTGCAAAGGATAGCCGAGAAGTGGGGCGGGACTTCGACTCTCTGTTAGCTATGCTAGCTAGTTTCATGAAGCTGACCTGGTGGTTGACTGGTAATAGCGAAAGGCCCGTCTGTCCGCGCAGGCTGCGGAATATCAAGCGAGAGCGGTACAATCTAAAGCCAGAAGCAGCTCAACACCACGTTTTAGGAGCGCCGCCCTCCGTCACATATTCCAAACATGCATTCAGCTCCGATTCAGATTCCCTCCGGTGTAACCCTTGGTCACACGCTCCTCCCCTGCCTTCTTTTGCAAATTCCAAACACGCCGCACAGACACGGGCAGATCATGAAGTGTGTGTGACGCCGACCCTCTCAAGGCTGCAGAGAGGATCGTTTGGGCTTTAGCTTTCACAGATCTCTTTCCTCTAGAGGACAGACCGATCACTTCAGCTCCTTCACACCCAATAATGTCGCAATCATGACATTTTAGTCCTTTAATTGTCTTTTTCTGTTCACTTTATGCCACACGGCGGTGCTGTTGTGTCTGGCTTTGCACGTCGGCCTAAATCCATGCTGTTCAGTTCAATGGCTGCTCATCGAAACGACGCAGTCTGCGAATGGTTCGCACACGGGCACGTTCTCAAACAAGGCTCGGCTGCACGCGGGTCGATTTTAAATATCTTGTTGTGTCACGAAAACAGGGGTTCAAGACATTGAATTGATGTGGATTGGATTTAATTTTCTAACGTTCACATGGGAAACACAAACACGTTTCCATCCAAGCATTGGAAAAGGTGGATGGAAGCGAGTAAACTTCCGCAACGTCACTAAAAAGGTCTTTTCCTTTTGTCCACAAAGACTTTTAAACGCCTTTGTCCAATAAAAAAACGGTGTTGCGATTATTACATAACCGATCAGCTGTTTGGTCCGATGACATTGCACAACAAGTCGAGACTGGGTTCAAGCATACCGAAATTAAGCAGCAAATGATCTCCAGCGTAGCTTTCCCCAGAGCTGTCAAACGCACCGCTGCACCCGTTGCTGCCACCTCCGTCACCACCTCGCTTCTGCGAGCGAGAAATATGGTCCCGTATGAGCTGAGACAGAGAACCTGCCTGACAGCAGCAAGGTGGAGCCAGCCAAGCTGGAACCTCGTGCTCAGGTCCACAGTTTGTCCTGTAGCATCCAAAGCCTGGCACAGGGTGCAAACCTTAGGATGACGCGTGCTTCTTAAGCTTTATCCACAAAGCTCACACCGACTCCTCTTGTGGATTAAAGCAAAGAGGTTTATTTGTCCGCTTTTCGACGTCGTTTGGCGCTGTAGATTCCAAAAGGTCCACAAGACGCTGGGAAAACTGGGCAGCTCCCCCCTGCACCTGCAGCTACTCGCTGCCCTAAAGTGGCATCATGTGGCTGGGGGCGGTCCTGAGGGGACATGTGTGTATTGCTTTGTTTTGCATTGCAGGTAACAGAAAAATGTAATTAAATTGTCATTATCCAGAGCAGACCTGGATTTAACCTAGTATATTAACTAAATGGAAATGTTATTAGAACAATATTGAACTGCCAAACTTCCCTTGATTGCGGATTCTGACGATTATGCAAAATGATGGCGCTCAGCTCGAGTAATCGGGATCGGGCGATCGTGTAATAATTGCGAAAGGCCCACTGCTGGTGTCCACGGAAGGGATAGCATGAGCTACGCGCGTCTCTGACAGCAGCTCCTACATGTCTGGACACTGCTCGATTCACATGTGCGGTCCAAGGCTTTTCCGCCTTGACCATACTGTACAGGTTCCTGTACAGCTGCATGCTGTTATATATCATTTGGCTTGAAAATGGGAGAAGCACGAGCTTGGTCAGCTCAGTTCAGCCCTGCTGTGTTACAGCTCGCGGAGCCGTGACACACGCACATTTTTTTTGTCTGGAAACATCTCTTAAATCATCGTCTAATTACACAAGAAAAAACGGTGCGTGAAAAAAAATGTTTGCAAGCGCGCTGACTCGGTGGATTTTCTCCGACTTATCATTCATCAGCACAGACACATACGCCCTCTTTTTATGTCTTCCTCTGTCTCTCCCTGTCCATTGTTAGCCGAGTGCCTGCATACAGGACACACACACACACACACACACACGCGTGTGTCCTAATGAATGTACCATCTGAAGCTGATGTGCAGTGCTATTACTGGAACCGTCAGCAGAAAATGTGGGTGCTGAAAAGCTTCCCTCAGCAGAAACTCCCCTGACGTCGTCTCCGCCGCTCTCCCGCTCCTTAAACCACAGTGGCTCCAAAGGAAGCTGGTCCATAACCAGGGCTCCATGAGGGGTCTCACACACAGTGGGCGATGTGGAGACAATCACAGCGTATGTCATTTTATCACATACGTATGATACAGTAATAATACTGTGAGGTAATAAACTTGATATCAGCGGTACATATCATCAAATTAGCCAACCCATTTTCACAGCGTAATGACCCTAGGGTGCTCTCTAAGCTTTGTTCACCGCTGACTGTCACGTGCCGGCCTTTCTACCTGCCCCGGGAATTTAACTAGTCTGTCGGTAGCTGTATACATGCCTCCTAGCCCCAACGACGACGACAGAAATGCAGTCGCGCCGCGATGGAAACGTGGCTGACGGTATGCCGCCTGAGATGTGTACCGGCACGTCCCGTTTCCTTACAACTCCCTTTAGAAAGTATTGTAAAGTACATTTTTATATACACATACAAGATTTGCATTCAAACTTGGAAGTCTAAAAACTCAATTCTCAGCTTCACCTTTCAAAACCATGTTTGGGTTGGACCTTAAAACGACATTTCAAACTCTCTCGCAGACGGCACGAGTTAATTAGGCACACATGAACATGTTTGCCAAATGTTCTGCCAAGGCTTGCCAACACGAGCTGCACAGCTCTACTTATGCAGAAAATAACCGAGAAGCCAGTCACCCTCCTCTCCACACTGTTAATATGATGCACCACGTCTACAGCTTGGGCGACCTGACCCAGGCTAGGTCCATTTCAGACTGAGCTGGACTACCAGTCTGGACTGCCGCGCCAGGATCCATGTTTATCAAATGTCAGGGGTCGAAAACCAGCCCTAAATTCTCAGAGTGACACGCACAGAACGTGGCTGTCTACTGAGGCTGAGGAGTATCAACCCTGTTGACCAGGGAAATCAAGCTGCAGAGCGGCCCCAACAGCGCCCAGCAGCCCACGTCGAGCCAATCATGAGCATGCATTCCGAGAGGCATGGAAACCCGGCGTATAGAGAGCTTCCTCAAAGATAAACGGCTTTCGTCCGACATTTAATCATCACACATATTTAGCCATTTCCTGGCAAATTAGTGCTTTCCTTGCTTCCTCATCAGTGCTCCAAGCCCAGATAAGGACACAGTCCCAGCAGGCCTGAATGTATTCCGCAGTATCAACGCACACGCCGTTGCCGGTTCATTAGGTTCACCTGGATGAAACTTGTGCAGTCTGATCCAACAGCAATCCCGCAATCAATCGTACCTTCATCATTGCCATAATGTAATAACGCTTTTGTTCAAACTGTTTCAGAGCCGTGGCGACAATCATTTTGGAGGCTGTAGTTAGTCTCTCAGCTAAACATGATCTAGGGAGGCACTGAGCTGATATTATGTAGGGATAGACCATTCCAGTGTTTAGACTGGGTCATTCGGACGCTCGTAAAGCGCCCAACACTGTCCCCTGGCTGTCTAACCATCGGCTTTGGCCACTGTGCACAATGTTCCGACTCGCCAGACACGGAATGCTTTACGCACACCATAGGATCCTGCATGTTAGTCGTGTATTGGTATATCACACTATCGAGTCACTGCTCCGCTGAGGGCCACATTGGGTTCGTACATGTGTAACAGTGGGGCCCCGCGCAGTCTGACATCCACAAGCACTCGGGTGCCTGTGGCGACTGTGATGACACTGCCGTGCTCTCACTACCCAATGACAGTTACAGCCTGTCAACACCCGATCTCTCCCTTCACACACACGGATGCCTGCAGCTGAGTGTGGCCCACGCTGGACTGAACCCCCATCCAGGGCAGGACAGCTGAACAGGTGAGCAGCTTCAGATATCCTGGACTCATAACGGACAACACACGCAGGTACATTCCATTACTACCGGCCGGGCGCAGCCCTCAGCAAACGGCCATCTGGGTGAAAATGGGTTCCTGCGGTGCAAGCAGTCGACATTTCCACAGAGTACAGTGTGCTTGTTTTTTTGGGGGGAGGGGGGCTGCAGCTGATCAGCAGCTCATTCCGATCTCCGCTCCACGTAAATACTCACTTTCTATTAACGGAAGCATATTCGGGACAACTGAACGTACACAGACAGACATGAGGGTGACTGCAGCTTGGGTGGTCTCTCTCTCTCTCTCTCACACACACACACACACACACTCTCTCTCCCTCCATGGGAGCTGTGAGTTTAATCTGCCCAGCTGCCATCCTGTGAATTGGTTGTGAACTGGGAGGCCAAGCAATTTACTGCTCACAAAGGCCATTCCACAAGTATGATGGAATTGAGACGGGTTGTGGTGGTGGGGGGGGGGGGGGGGGGGTTTCGGGGATTGGGGGGGGGAGGAGGGGGGGGCGGGGGAAGGCCTGCCTCTTATCACCTCTTAGGTGTTTATAAAAGAGGGGTTATATATCTTTTG
>CM022474.1:31576529-31672213 GCA_011952105.1 Coreoperca whiteheadi
GGGGGCGGTATACGGAATATGTGTGGGATGAAGAGTGCTGCAGTAGAAGGATGTGGAGGACTGGATACATGATGGGGATGAGAGAGGGATGCTGGGAATTGGGGGGTGGGCAAATGAGAGGAAGGAAGTGAGCAGAGGGATAAAGGTGGAGGGGGTGTGGGGGTGTTTAGCTCCTGGCTGATGTTACACTTCTCTCTGAGAGGACAGTATTTCTACCTCCTGGTATTACAGGGTTTGTTTGTTTTTTAACAACTGTTACCATGCATGTCCCAATAGTTCACCTTTTCAAAACTCTCGAAACCTCAGTCAGCACAACAGAAGGCCCTGTGGACTAAACTGTGGCTGCACTACATTCACACAAAATGACTGCAATTTGCTACATTTACATTAAAAAAAGGAAAACTATCAATGGAAAAGACCAACCACAGCTGAATCCCTGGGGCCAGGCCGACACCCTCCATATTCATCTTTGTGGACGAGGCTGGCTTCATCTTGGCCAAAACGCGGCGGCGAGGAAGAAGGGTGATTGGAAACAGAGCAACGGCGGATGTTCCCCGGCCGCACGACACTGCCTCATTTCAGTCCTCTATGACAGACGTGTCCAGGTGAGGGGGGGGGCAGCGGAGGCAGAGCGCAGGAGGTTTTGTAAGTGTACGGGGCGAGGTGGCGTTTCACGGCTCATCCCAGGACGGCGTCACTTCTCCTTCCTCCTTCCTCGCCGCTCCTCAGCCCCACAGAGGAAAGCCTCTCCTCGGGGAGGTGGACAGTTTGTGACCAGCGGCCACATGATCAGGTGTCCCTCTGTGACGCAACGAATGCTGGGTGTCTGGACGCATCTGCAGATGATTACCGGGGACGGGTCAGGTTTGCATAAAGATTCTTTCCCAGGTGGAATGCAAGGGAGAGGATGGAAGGTGTGATGAGGATGCCGATCCATGCAATAAAGAGGTGGCCTTCTTTTTGTTGCACTGGGATCTTGCTTTATGCTAAATAAATAAATAAATGCTCATTTCAAAGACAACAGTGAAACATATATAATGTTAGGGATTTTCAAACACTTACTGTGGTGATATTACTAATGCCGTTATTTAGCTTTACTATTATTATTAGTAGTAGTATTATTATCATTATCCCTCTACTTCATGTTTCCTCAGACAACCAATTAGTATAATTCTTTTCTCTGTAAAATGATAATTCATGCAGTGGAGGGCTATTGTCACAATAATTATTAGGGAGGATATTATTCATCACCATGCATACGGTATTTATTATTCTTACCTCACTTTAAGACTACCTATGTGCCATAATTGTTTCACGGGCAAGGTTCCGGGGCTTTAGTTGAGTTTTGGTGCCATAGTGTACGTACTCTATTCTGTGATTATTATTTTCTTTAACCTTCTGGTTTAATCTTGTTTAATATCGTACTGTCCATTTTATAGTTAGGATTCTTCAGCTGCAGCACTAACTTAGGCTTCTGTATATTCCTAGTATTCTTATTGTTTTGCACCAAAACAAATTCCTCGTACGTGTGAACCTGCTTGACAATAAAGTGGTTTCTGAGTCAGTTAAGCTCAGCGGTAACCGAGCTAAGATCCTGCGTGGGGATTTAGCCTGACATTAGGGACAGGCCAGCATGGGGACCCAAGGCCCCCGATTCTGTGCTTCTTCTGTTTTTCTTCTTTGTTTTGTGACAAATGTAAATGTAAATGGACTGTACTTGTATGGCGCCTTTCTAGTCGTCCGACTACTCAAAGCGCTTTCCCACTACAGATCACATTTACCCAGACACACACATTCATACACTGATGGCAGGAGCTGACTGCCCATCAGTACTAATTAAACTAATCATCCGCACACACTCACACACCGAAGGCGCAGCTTCGGGAGCAATTTGGGGTTCAGTATCTTGCTCAAGGATACTTCGACGCATGGCTGGGGGAAGCCGGGATCGAACCGCCGACATTCCGATTGGTGGACGACCCGCTCTGCCACCAAGCCACAGCCGCCCCCCAAATGATTCGTGTTTGTTTGACAAACAGGGAGAGGACCCAAGCGCAGAGGGAAAAGGCAGGATGGTGACCTGGAGCGGTGGTTTTAATGTCTCACAGGCTGGTTGACAGGAAGACAAACGTGAGAGGCAGGCAGGCAGGTGGCGAACAGGTAGGTGGACAGACTAAAATCAAAAATGACTAACACAGAACCAACACAGCAACTGGGTTAACAAACAGGACGAAGGAAGTGGACCAGTATACGTGGGGAGAGGCTGATAAGGGAAGGTAGGTGAGGAGAGGACCAACTCACCGCAGGCTGATGAGGGAGGAGAATTTCTACCAAATAATACAGGAAATAACTAAACATATCCCAAAACCATGACACTTTGTAAATATAGGATACTTGTCGTGCTGCTAGGGACTGTAACCATATTTCCATCCAACCAACTGGCTACATATTCACACTTGGGAGTACACCGTGATCCTGGCTATTTCTCCAATGTTAGGCTCAACCCGTTTCATTAGCTGGATCATTCAAGGGATCCTTCTTTTCCTTTCGGCTGTTCCCTTTCAGGGGTCGCCACAGCGAATCATGTGCCTCCATCTATCCCTGTCCTCTGCATCCTCTTCACTCACACCAATTAACTTCATGTCCTCTCTCACTACATCCATAAATCTCCTCTTTGGTCTTCCTCTAGACCTCCTGCCTGGCAGCTCCAACCTCAGCATCCTTCTACCAATATATTCACAGTCTCTCCTCTGAACGTGTCCAAACCACCTCAATCTGGCCTCTCTGGCTTTATCTCCGAAACATCTAACATGAGCTGTCCCTCTGATGTACTCGTTCCTGATCCTGTCCGTCCTCGTCACTCCCAAAGAGAACCTCAACATCTTAAGCTCTGCCACCTCCAGCTCTGCCTCTTGTCTTTTCTTCAGTGCCACTGTCTCTAGGCTGTACAACATCGCTGGTCTCACCACCGTCTTGAACACCTTTCCTTTCATTCTTGCTGATACTCTTTTATCACACAACACACCTGACACTTTTCTCCACCCATTCCAACCTGCTTGCACTCGCCTCTTCACCTCTTTTCCACAGTCTCCGTTGCTCTGAACCGTTGACCCTAAGTACTTAAAGTCCTGCACCTTCTTCACCTCTGCTCCCTGTAACCTCACCGTTCCACCTGGGTCCCTCTCATTGACACACATGTATTCTGTCTTACTGCGGCTAAGCTTCATTCCTCTGTTTTCCAAAGCAGACCTCCATCTCTCTAGATTCTCCTCCACCTGCTCCCTGCTCTCACTACAAATCACAATGTCATCCGCAAACATCATAGTCCATGGAGATTCCTGTCTAACCTCATCCGTCAGCCTGTCCATCACCAGAGCAAACAAGAAGGGGCTCAGGGCCGATCCTTGATGCAGGCCCACCTCCACCTTGAACTCCTCTGTCACCCCTACAGCACACCTCACCACGGTCTTACAGCTCTCATACATGTCCTGCACCATTCTAACATACTTCTCTGCCACTCCAGACTTCCTCATGCAATACCACAGCTCCTCTCTCGGCACCCTGTCATACGCTTTCTCTAAATCTACAAAGACACAATGCAACTCCTTATGACCTTCTCTGTACTTCTCCATCAGCATCCTCAAAGCAAACACTGCATCTGTTGTGCTCTTTCTAGGCATGAAACCATATTGCTGCTCACAAATGCTCACCTCTGCCCTTAGCCTAGCTTCCACTACTCTTTCCCACAACTTCATTGTATGACTCATCAGCTTTATTCCTCTGTAGTTGCCACAGCTCTGCACATCTCCCTTGTTCTTGAAAATTGGCACCAGTACACTTCTCCTCCATTCCTCGGGCATCCTCTCACTCTCCAAGATCTTGTTAAACAAGCTAGTCAGAAACTCAACTGCCACCTCTCCTAGACACTTCCATACCTCCACAGGTATGTCATCAGGACCAACTGCCTTTCCACTCTTCATCCTCTTCAACGTCCTCCTCACTTCACTCTTGCTAATCTTGCCACTTCCTGCTCCACACCAGTCACCTCTTCTACTCTTCGTTCCCTTTCATTTTCCTCATTCATCAACTCTTCAAAGTACTCCTTCCATCTTCCCATCACACTCCTGGCACCTGTCAATACATTTCCATCCTTATCTTTAATCACCCTAACCTGCTGCACATCCTTCCCATCTCTATCTCTTTGTCTGGCCAACCTGTACAAATCCACCTCTCCCTCTTTAGTGTCCAACCTAGCATACAAGTCCTCATATGCTCTTTGTTTGGCCTTTGCCACCTCTACCTTCACCTTACGCTGCATCTCCCTGTACTCCTGTCTACTCTCTTCAGTCCTCTCAGTGTCCCACTTCTTCTTTGCTAGCCTCTTTCTCTGTATACACTCCTGAACTTCCTGGTTCCACCACCAAGTCTCCTTGTCCACTTTCCTCTTTCCAGATGACACACCGAGTACCCTCCTACCTGTCTCCCTGATCACATTAGCTGTAGTGGTCCAGTCATCTGGGAGCACTTCCTGACCACCCAGAGTCTGTCTCAGCTCCTCCCTGAAAGCTAAACAACATTCTTCCTTTTTCAACTTCCACCACTTCGTCTTCTGCTCTGCCTTTGTCCTCTTCATCTTCCTCACCACCAGAGTCATTTTACACACTAGCATCCTGTGTTGTCTGGCTACACTCTCCCCTACCACTACTTTACAGTCACTGGTCTCTTTCAGATTACAACGTCTACACAAGATGTAGTCCACCTGAGTGCTTCTCCCTCCGCTCTTATAGGTCACCCTATGTTCCTGCCTCTTCTGGAAGAAAGTGTTCACGACAGCCATTTCCATCCTCTTTGCAAAGTCTACCACCATCTGTCCTTCTGCATTCCTGTCCTGAAGACCAAACCTGCCCATCACATTCTCATCACCTCTGTTCCCTTCACCTACATGCCCGTTGAAATCTGCACCAATCACCACTCTCTCACCTCTGGGGATGCTCTGCATCACTTCATCTAACTCACTCCAGAATTTCTCCTTCTCTTCTAACTCACATCCTACCTGTGGGGCATAACCACTCACAACATTGAACATCACCCCTTCAATTTCCAGCTTCAGGCTCATCAACCTGTCTGACACTCTTTTCACCTCAAGAACATTCCTCACAAACTCCTCTTTCAGGATAACTCCTACTCCGTTTCTCTTCCTATCCGACCCATGGTAGAACAACTTGAACCCTGCTCCTAAGCTTCTAGCCTTGCTACCTTTCCACCTGGTCTCCTGGACACACAGTATGTCCACCTTCCTTCTCTGCATCATGTCACTTACCTCTCTAGCCTTCCCTGTCATAGTCCCAACATTCAAAGTCCCTACTGTCAGTCCTACATTCTTAGCTTTCCTCTTCTCTCTCTGCCTACGAACACACCTTCCTCCTCTCCTTCTTCGTCTTCGACCAACAGTAGTCCAATTTCCACCGGTACCCTGTAGGTCAACAGCACCGGTGGCGGTCGTTGTTAACCCGGGCCCCGACCGATCCGGTATGGAAGTCATTGTCATGATTCGCATTTTTAGTTTGGCATGTGTTTTACGTCGGATGCCCTTCCTGACACAACCCTCTGCATTTATCCAGACTTGGGACTGGCACATGAAGACACTGGCTTGTGCCCCCCTGCGGTTGCATTGATCATTCAAGGGATACAACATCCTATTAAATGCAGCAGGGTGTCCACACACCTAAAGTCACTGAGGCCGGACGTCATGTTCCTCCAGCCGAGAACGGCTGGACAGCACAGGTATTTCACTCCAACTATGGTGTTCCATTTATGTCATCCACGGCATTGCCAGACAACAACGGCAGGTTCATTATAGTATTGGGAAAGCTATTTGGCATTGAAGTGGTGCTTGTTAACCTCTATGGCCCAAACTGGGATAACCCCCAGTTCTTCTCCCACCTCATGGCTAAACTCCCCGACCTCAATTCGCACCTGCTAAGAGGAAATTTTAATTGCCCATTGTCCCCAGTTTTGGCTATGACCCCAGACACAATAGTACTGTGTCAAAGTCAGCTGCAACAGTTTTATCATTTATGCGATCTTATAAATAATTCGACCTTTGGAGGCATTCTAACCCCACCTCCAAACAAGATCATTTCTTTTCAAAGGTACATCCCTCATACTCTAGAAATGACTATCTTACTAACTGCCAATACCACAGTACAGTGACTCCTGACCACTGCCCCATTCAATGGGACATGTCATTCCCAAACAGCACTGCCCCCCAACGCTCCTGGCAACCTGACCTGCTACTATTACCCTGCAATCCTTTCAAAAAATGCATCTCTGACCAAATCGACTTTTACCCAGAAAAGCCCACCTCGTTTATGCGAAGCACTCTGTGCATGTATTTTTCGTTGTAAAGCACTTTGAGCTGCATGTCTTGTATGAAAGATGCTATACAAACAAAGTTTATTAATATTATTATTCTAATATCACTAAGTAATTGCAGCGTCATGACGAAAATGAACACAAACCAAAGGACACTTCGTGGTATCGCCATTTTTCAGCACAGACTGTCAGCCAGACGCAGATGTCGAAGCTGGGTACACGAAATAACCAAACGAGGACACAACTGGGACCGTCTGACAGGTCTGATCGCCAGACTGGCCACCGCAGTGGGATGTTGGCTTGCGTTTCCATATTGTTGTCTATTCATGAGTAAGGAGAGCTTTTGAATATCTTTTGTCCTTGCGGCGGTTTATTAATACACTCATGAAGCCATAAAGTCATCTGCTGTCTACCTTAGAAATTCCAATGAATTGAAGTGTTTGAGAAATGTTAAGTTGTTTTACATTGTGTTTTTTGTGCTGCATTACAGAATGACAAACAAATAAAATGAACTCAAATTAAATGATCAATTTGATTTTTGGAGGAAAATGTATCGATTAAAATCGGTCAAATAGTCAATGTCAAATTAATTCATATAGCACATTTAAAACAACCACTGTTGACCAAAGTGCTGAACAGGATAAAATACCAAATACAGAAACGTAAAAGTTAATGAGAAATACATAAAAAGAAACCAAAACAAAAAACATAAAAAACACAAAGAACAGCAGCACAATATAAAATGAACTCAAGGTTCTGGCAGCCCATTTAAAACCTTAAAAGCAAGCAATAAAATCTTAAAAATCATTCCTGAACTGGACAGGAAGCCAGTGGAGGAAGGCCAAATCTGGCGTGCTTTCTCTTACCAGTTAAAATCCGAGCAGCTGCAGTTGCAGACGACGAAGAGATGACTACTCTGAACCCACGTACAAAGAATTACAGTAATCCAACGGAGAGGTAATAAAAGCATGGATAACTCTCGAAGGGAGAGGGACTTTACCTTTGCTGAAGGTCTTAACTGAAAGAAGCTGGATTTGACAAATGAACTAATCTGCGTTTCGGGTTTAATGTTGCTAGAAGGCCAAGAGTATCAGGGTCATCCAGTAGGGTAGGTCATCCAAACATCACAATCACGGTCTTATTTTTATTAGGAGTGAGAAAGTTTAAACCCATCCAAGTTTTGATGTTGTTTAAGGAGTCCAACTAAGGCTACTTTTAGTTTTCGTTAGCGAATAGATTTATACATCATCAGCAAATCAATAAAAGCAATATTATGTTTCTTAAAACTGGATCCCAATGGCAGCATATACAATGAAAAGAGGATGGGTTCAAAAATGGAGCCTTGAGGGACCCCACAAATGGGCCACAGTCGACAAATATTTGCCTAGGTGAACCTAGAAATTCCAATCTATCAGGTATCACCATTTGAGGGCAATACATTTGAATTCTACACACTGTACCAAGACGTGATTAAAGGATTCTATGATCCACAGTGTCAAATCAATAGTGAACCTGCATCAACAGTTAAGAGGAGAAGATCATGAAAAACTCTTAAAAGAGCTGCTTCAGTGCTGAGGCGTGGTTAAAACCCAAGACTGAAACTTTTCATAAATGCCATGATTATCTAAAAATGTTTTCCGTTGATTAAAAACAACTCTCTCCAAAACTTTAGATACAAAAGGTAGCTTAGAAATAGGCCTGAAGTTAGAGACAACAGAAGCATCCACATCCATTTGTCTTTTTAATACAAGGCTTTTCTACAACATGTTCAAAAGCAGCTGGAAAACACCCTGAAATAAGACAGGTATATCAATCACAATGACGATACTAGACCCAACAGTACTAAAAAAATCTTTTAGTAGACGAGAAGGAATACTGTCTAAGGGACAATTTGTAGGCTGCTTATTATGAACTACCTCTGATAGGATGGAGAGAGACAGCTGGACACAGAGGAAGAACAGAAGGGTCGCAGGCAAAGGAAGTGGGTGAGGAGCTAAAATATTAAAGAAAGCTTTCACAGAGTGTAGGCGTTGGCACAATGATTTAAATACCTGAGTCACAGGTATTTATAAGAGAATTCATTGTTTTGAAAAGAACCTGAGGCCTAGGACTGTTACTAGAGACAAGGTTAGATATAAATTGTGTTTTTTGCAGTTTAAACAGCTCTATGGTAATTTGCTAAGCAGTTCGTTAAGATTCCTACGGAGACCTGGAGCTTATTCTTCTCCCCCTCAGCTCATCTTGATATGAGTCTGAAGCATTTAGCCCTAAATGGAGCAACAGCGTCCAAGATATCAGTGCAGCCAAGAAGTCCTGTATAAAATCCTTGTTGTCTGAAAAGGTTTCACGATACAGGAAAGCACCATTTTCCTCGTTGAAAGGAAACATTGACTAATCGTCTATGAATTACAGAGTATTCTGAACATGTGTCTCACATGCAGCGTGCAGGATTACCTTTCACAAATAATTAATTTGTAAAATATGATGCAAGAAGCTTTTCAATTTACAGAAAACATTATGGACTCCCTCCAACAATCAGAGGAGATGCTATTATAAATGTTAATCCACAAGACAGGCCTTTAAAATGAATGTCAGCAAGGCAATGAGTGTACACACACACACACACACACACACACACACTAAAGCTGCATTTAATGGAACACTCAGTGTTATAAACTGGCTCATTGCACGTTATTTGCCAGCAGGGTTTTGCAAGTGCTGTTGATCAATGCCAGGTTCACTGTGGCTGAGCCAGGCTAGCAGTTTCCCCCTGCTTCCAGTCTTTGTGCTAGCCTAGGCTAAAGACGCTGCTGTAGTGGACGCACAGCGATGAAACGGATATTAAGACCACAGCAACCTGGTTCTTCCTTTAACAAAACAAGCTCAATGTGTACCAGCATGCTGCACGAAGACATGACCAGTGTCAACATTTAGCCTTCATATGCAAAACTGCAGTAGTACAACTGTATGGCAAGGGGTTATAATATTTAGATGGATAGCTGTACTACTAAAGGGCTAAATGATTACCCTATGTCAAACAGGAAGTCCGAGAATGCAGAGAAAAGGCCTCCTGATGAGGACTGTGGATTTCAGAGAGCGTAGACTGCTGTTTGCTTCAGTGCATTTGATTTCTGAACTGTACATGTAGCCTACATGTCTATCAATCAATAAAGCTCTGTTCCAGCATACTGGCTAATCAATACCAAACCATTTATGGCTAATGGAGGCAAGGATAAGGACATAACATCACAACACCCAAACACACTGTGGTATGCACAGTTCGAACAAGGTTCCTACTGTGAGTTTGAAGGCTCATACCATAATTCAAATTATGGGCTTTTTAGGCCAATACTGATAATGACTTCTTTTGTTATCCTATAACAATATATCTGTTGTTTTTTTAAATAAACAGATGACATGAACAAACATTTGTTATAAAGATCCCACATTGTGACCAAGATATGTCGTGAGCGGGACATTTTACAGTGTAAAAATACACTTGTCAGTGCTCTCCGGTGATGGGGACACTGTTTCTAAATGACCTCAGACCTGTCTTTGACATTTCTGTATTGACGAATCTTGTTACTTTTCGGCCGGCATATATATACCAGATACAACAGATCTGCGATATGCTGGAGTGGGCTGAGAATGTTGCCGATGTATCAACTAAAATGTTGCGCTGGTATTGAATATACAGCCACATGATAATTCAGTATCATCAGTGAATGTCTCTTCAGGGTACGCAGCACCAAGCATCCATGTGTAGACAGCGAAGAAGAGGGGGCCCATGGCTGAGCCTTGTGGAAACCCCTGTTGCCAGTGGAAATCTAACTGAGGATGTTTCTGGAAACACAAAGTACAGTAAATGCTGACTGATTTTTAAGGCGAAAACTTGTAAACACAAACACACCAGGTGTCTGTTAATAATATAAACACGAATATCCTAAAACGCCATTGCTCTTAGTGTGTGCAGCGCGTCCTCTGCAGTCAAACACTAAGGCGTGCGCAGCTAGCTGCAACGGTGGGCTCACACACTGCAGCTGTACCTGACACTGTTTGAACAGGCAGACAGTTTATACAGACGCAACACTGTGTGAAAAGTTGCCGGCAGCACTGAGCGCTCTGCACCTGCACCTCTATATATCGGTTATTACACTCTCTCTCTGCTAGCCTGCTGTTGCTCTGCAAGCTTTAAAACTGCCACGCGTCCACACCTACATTAACGGACAAGTTCTTTGGAAGCAGGTCCCGGACGTCAGTATCAAACAGTGACAAACGGAGTTCAGAACCACCACGACTTTCACACATTATCTAGTGTGCTACAAAATACTGAAATGAAATTATTAGAATTTTCCGACATGTTGATATGATGGAGCACTCTCTCTATCTTTCCATATATCAAAATGATTCCCATGGTTGCTTATATTTTCCAGGAAACCGTCTTAATCGCAGTGTAAATGTCACACACACACACACACACACAGAAGGCAAACATGGTATTTTGTAGTTTGGCCACACTGAAATCTGATAATTAGCTCCAGCTGATTCGATCTGCGTTTGAGTTGCTGAAAATCGATGGACGTCAACTAAAAAACAAGCTTTCATGTCACATCACTATCCGTGCCATGACATCAGGGCCGCAGTTTCACTCGGGGATGAAAAGGAAAGCTGAGGAAACCAGAAAAACAGATGATGATTCCAGAAATCCCTCTGGCATGAACGTGACGTTCTGAATACGGACTGTGTGTGGATGCTGTCATAGCTGCAGTTCAGACATGTCCACCTTCATCAGATCAGGAATTATGTTAATGGAAAAGAATACTTGCCGTCGCCACACCGACGAAAACAAACGTGGGGACGACATGCTGCTGAAGAAACAGTAAGAATGATCGTTTGTGATGTTAGCCTGGTGATCGCGCACATTCAGCAAGTTCGGGAACCGGTAAAGAGGGCTGCTGTAGCCTCAGACTGAGACCGGCCACGCGCTGGGCTTGGATTCTTAAAGGACGAGTCCGCTTTATACCAACGTTGGTTCTTAATTTCGTGGTTTTGGCCATCACTTCCATCAGTCATGACAACACTGCCGTTTTCTGTTCCAAATGAGTTTGAATAGCTTGGAGGTTTGTTTCCAACCTGTCCAATCATCATCATTGGACATATTTTTAGTGATGTCACCATGTGTCAGCTGTTAATAACACTGTACCCATCATTGACACTGATAGGGAAGATGCGGAACACTACGAATACCAAACCCAAGTTATAATAAATCAGAACGATCCTCATAGCAATAAAACTGTTTCTCTACTGTTCCTCCTGAGCTGGGATGTTGTACCGGAGTCATTAGCCTAGACAGAGCTATCGGAGCCATATGACCACGAGCTGAGCAGCTCTGATCTCACTGTACTTGTATCTGCGGTTGACCCACACAGGATGATGGAACCCTAACCCTAACCCTATGCTGCTCTCATGCTAGCTGAAACAGTAACTAAACCCCAAAAACACTTTTTTCCAGCTGCACACCACTGTATGTGGGTATTTAGTAGTGTTGTGGATGGATTCAGGTCCAAAGCTTGACATATTTAAATTCTGCATATTGTGTTATAAATATACATAGCGACGGCCCTCTACAGGTTGAAACCCGGCTATTGCAACTGAATGTTGCGATTGGCTGATCTGGAGGCAGGTGACGCATACGGTGTCAGCTTCCGTCGCAACGTAACGTCACACGTTTCGTTGCTCCGACTGGTTGCAGGTCTATCCAATTGCGCCGCTTTCCCAGCGCTGCCCTTGTTGATACTTTTTTCCCCCGTTCTGGAGTCAGTTTTTGAATTTCCAGGGTAGAGGCATTTTTGTGACCCGTGTCTATCTGTTCGGGGCGGGCGGCACACCGGTTTCGTCACCGGTGTCACGTTCTTCCACAACATGGATTTTGGAATACCGTCATTACCATAAAAATGTAAGCATGTTAAAACTAACGTGCTCTAATGTGGCTGCGATAGCGTGCAGGTAGAGGGCTGTACTCCTAGAACTGGAGTTCGACCCGGTAACTTTCCTATTTACGAGCAACGCACACCAGGTTCTCCGTTGTTGGCTGCAAAAGCAACACAAAAGTCTCCATCTACTCCCACCATCCGAGGAAGAGAGAACCCAGGATTAACTGTTTTTTTGATGGTAATGTCCCCACAGCAGAACTCTCATGTGTGCGCGCTAAGTAGGGCTGGACCAGAATATTCGAATATTCGTTCGGTGGGTTGGTATTCGAGTTTCAATTTTGGGATTCAAATATTTGGGGTTTTTTTTAATACATGTTTAAATCTGGCGAAATACAATACTCTGGTTTAATAGGATGGGACAGTTGAAGGAAGGTAACATCGTTATACTTAATAGATATCTTTGCCTCAGCCAGCTACAGTGCTCCCTGCAGCTGCAGTATGTTCTCTGTGTAGAGCCACACCTGCAGCTGCTTTAATGGACAGAAGCGCCTGCGCCTGTATTTTGGGTTGAGCTGCGTTGCTTTCACGTTGTGGAAAGTAGAATAATAGAAACTAAATGCATTTGTCTTTTTACCCGTTATTAGAAATCTAAATGAATCTACTGCACAACACAGTAGCTTTTAGCGGTGAGTCACGTGTCCCAGTAAACTCGCCCACACCTAAACATCGTGATTCAGTTCATCTCGAGGAGAAGACGAGATGCCGAAGAGCTCAGCTGTGTGGGAGCACTTTGGACCGAGCGAGGACAAGACAAAGGCAGCGATTTGAAACTGGCCGACCACAACGGCACAACATGTTTGAAAAATCACCTGAGTTCCGTCAGTAAAACGCCTAAATGTTAAACAGCCTCGCTTATTGTTGGCATACACAGCCGCCATGTTAATCAGTTAATTTCACACGTGAAAAAGATGTGCACTTGATTTGCTTTGACAATACCTGACATGTGGGTTGTTTTTGTGTCCGTTCTCGGAGTATACAAGCCCCGCCCACTTAAACGGCGCCGCTTCCGGCTCGCACTGTTCTGTAGTTTATTAGGTTTATTAATTCTGATGTGTTTCGTGTTTCCAATATCGCGCCAAATGCGACACGGCACTCCCCAGCCACGTGTGAGGTCGATTGGATGAACGGTCCCTTTCTGGACATATTTAAATAGCAAACACAGCCCCCCCCACCCACCACCCCGAACCATCGAATATTCGATCTTGATTGCTACCGAAGCTTCAAGCTGAAAAAATGGTATTCGGACCAGCCCTAGCGCTAAGTTAACATTTTACTCCGGTACAAAGCAGGCTTCGCTTTAAAACTGAAGCTCAAAGATGGATCGATACCGACTTCGGGAGCTGTAAGTTTAGCCGTTTTTATGTTGCCTCACGGGTTATTTTGCAGGTTAGCCTGTTGACCTTGGCGTTAGCATGTTGCGGGGTAACGCGGCAGGCGTCTGTCGTCCCACAGGCTGAGACAATGCTGGACCAGTGTTGGAACATTGAGGGTCAGTCAGAAACTGAACGGTAAGCCAGTTAAAAAACCGGAGCGGCAGGTTGGTGGTTTTTTCACGTTGCTTTTTAGTGGAACTCCGTAGAGCAGCGCTAACGTTAGCTCAGCTGGTTTTGTTGTTACGCTAAAGCCCCCTCTGCCCTCACCGGTGGTATGTCCCAACGGGTTTTCAAACTAACCGGATCACGTCACATTGGCTTATTAACCGGCATTATGGGGCAGGCTACTCCTCCCAAAACACGTGTAGGCCTGCACCTCAGTTTCATTCCTATCTGGGGCCAACAAACACGTAACGTTTGAATCCTTTTGGATTTCTGAAGATACGGTCCCTGTCGTTACCAGCAGAGGGCAAAGAGGTAGAGTCCCTTTTCGTTCTGTAATAGCGGGATATCAATCTGGTCATATGGCCCAGCCCTACTGCCTGGCCTTATAGCACAACACACACAAAAGATGTGACTGTGTGGCTGACACTGAGTGGACCCTGTTGCCCCTAGCAACTCCCTGCAGAGAATGAGAGAGCAGGGGTGTGTGTGTGTGTGTGTGTTTGCATTGAGATTGGAGGAAGTGCTTCTATCTCTAAGTAGTAATGATTAATATAGAAGTGGAAAGTGTTACTATTGTGCACACACAAACGCCGCTAGCACTGCGATGGCCAAGCCGTCCCTGTACATAGCCTCAGGAAACCCCACCTATCCGACTACCCGATGGTGTTGGCGTGAGTGTGTGTGAGTGTGTGTGTGCTTGTGTCTCAGACGAGGCCAAACACATAAATGGCAAGTATGGACAGCACCCGGCTGTGGCACAAACACTTAGCAGTGGAAATAAGCACTATCAACTAGCATTCAACGAGCGCACACACACACACGCACACACACACACACACACTTATGTATGTATTTATGTAGATGCCCTGCATGCATATAGAATGAGATGCATGAATGTAAAAACACTTTTGCCTTCATTAAATTTTAAAGCTGAATTTGTGTATTTATGTTTCCATTTAGAGACCACACACACACACACACACACACACACACACACGGAGGAGGCAAACAGGAGAAAACACACACTCAGCGTGACAAGCACTTAACCCCCACCACTTGTCCTCTCCGTCGTCCAACACGGGGACCCGCTGCTGGAACAGAACGCACGCCCGCCCCGCGCAGTATCCTGCCTCGGTTTGAACACTAGCAGCGCAGCACTAGCTCCCCTTATATCCCCCCCCCCCCCCCCCGTTCTGAGTTCCTTTTCCTTTTATTGGTGCAAAAGGACAGGGCGTGGACCCCAGCAGAGGTAGGGACATGCAATGCCTCGAAACAGGCAGAGGAAAAGGCTTACTTTCAATCAGGAGAAATCATGTTGCGGTAATCTGCCAACAGATTATATCAGCTGAAGCTAATTAAAAAACTTTTGGTAACTAATGAAACTTTTGGCTACTGTCTGCTTAAAGTGCTCGCTGTACTCAGAAAAAGATGTTCTGAAGAACCATCACTATGTAACATCCTTCTAAGTCCAGTGCACTGTGTGTTTTGGCAGTCCAGCGAAACCGGTCTCGTCCCCTGAAAAGATCAGCTGACCTCGGAGCCCCCTCCCGGCCCATCCTCACCTCTTTTGCTCTGCCTCCCTGTGTGTTATCAGAGCGGCGCGGCCCCTTTAAGGAGCCGGGCGGGGCGCAGAGGGACAGGTGAGCAGGGAGGTTGTCTCGTGGCCGTAAATGTCCGTGAACGGACGCCGCAGCTCGTTCCCGGCTCTCGCCTCCCGGCTGCTGGGTGAATCTCGATGTCGCAATGGTAGAGGGCGCAGCGGGCGACGAATCGTTCATGGGCCCCACCAACTCGCCGGTCACTCCAGATGCAGCCACTGGCTCCTGCCCTGCGGTAAGCCCTGTCCCGCCCACCCGCTCACCTGTTTCCCATTCCCCTCATTAGGCCCACAGTATACGCACATATATCGCCCCATGTTCACTCATTCCCTGGCAGTCTGCATCCGCCCTAGCGTTCCAGCCTCTGCTCTCTGCCTGCCAGTTCCCTGCCTGTTCCCTGGATGGGTGGTTCTCTGCCCGACCCCTCCCTGGATAAGTTTGCCTGACCCCTGCTGACCTTTTGGCCGAAGTAAACGAGACCGTCCATCTTCGCCTGACTGTCTGGGCGTTGTTCTTTGAAAATTCAAAACGCACCCAGCAGAAACGGGCTGCCAATAAGACGTGTGCTGCGGTAGCGTTATACGTGTGGATGGCTCTCTTGTTATTCACAAGTGCATAAGCCATACTAGGCTAGTTCTGGGTAACTTTATGTGCACCATTTACAAACTGGCCATGGTTGAAAGGAGCATGTGGCAAATGGACTGCATTTATATAGCACTGTTCTAGCCTGCTGACTAGACTAGGCTCTGCAGGAGCTGGGGATCGAACCGGAAACCGGCCGCTCCACCCCCCCCCGAGTTTCCCTTTTAATTTAACAAATACTAACAGCACATTCCAAGGAAGCTGTAAAAGCCCGTGGCGCCACGCAAACAATTCTAAAATTCAAGCGCAAACATGCAGACACCTTGTGAATTCGCCTTGAAATCCCACCGGAAGAGCTGTAGCGTCAGCAGTGACACAACAGAGCAGTGTTTCATGGAGTGCACACAGCATGACAGAGCTTCCTACTACTGGAAGCTGGACAGAAAAGGCAAGCCCGGTTCCATTTGTGCTGTTAGCTGAGCACACAGGGCTGGCGTGCACACACACACACACACACACACACACACACCCAGGTTTGCAGCACTGTCTATGTGGGGAACCGTCATTGACATAATGCATTCCCTAGCCCCTTACCCTAAACCTAAACCTAACCCTTACTTTAACCCTAGAACCAAGTCTTAACCCTCGAAAAGCCCTTTAAACTTGTCCAGCATTTTGGCCCCACAAGTATAGTGGGCTCCTGGGTTTTGGACCCCAGGAATATAGTAAAACAGGAGCACACACACATACACAACCTGGTACACCTCTACTATACTCTAACCCTAACTCTAACCCTAAAATCCTCAAACAGCCCTTTGAAGGTCTGTTGAAAAGTGAGGACGGCCGGAATGTCCTCACTCCCAAGGTCCTAAGCAAATTGGTCCTCACAAAGATGGCTGTGAAAATGAGCGCGCGCGCGCGCGCACGCACGCACCCTCGCGCGCACACAGGCTGCTTTCAGGCCCTCCAGGCAGAGCAGTGAAGCTGATCCTCAGGAATGGGATACAGAGCAGCAGCAGCAGCCTGAAGCACCGGAGCCTCCATCGGCAGGCCGTGCTGACTGCAGGCCCGGCCCTACAGACCCAGGGCGGGCGGCAGATGATGAGCAGAGCCGCACTGTGACTCTCTGCTTCCGCCACAAAACAAGAGTAGCATTTTATTCCGACACTATGTTACCGTCTCCGAATTGGCTCGCACTACTCTTTGCTGGCGAACAGCAGTTGCGGAAGTTGACATTTGTGATATTGGGAGTGCTGCTCGGTGTGGACCGGGGTGTGTGAGCCGGGTCCAGTCTTGCTCTGCCGTGTAGCAGCGCTGTCTCTAAAGCGCTAATGTGAAACCCTGAAGGGCAGACATACTTACAGGGACAGACATGTTGCTGCTGCTGTCGCTCTCCTTGGCTCCTGCCTTTAAAACGCACGGTGGTCTTTTTTTCACTGCCCCCCCACCCCCCGCCCCCTCCCCCCCAAAATGCTACTTTTCCAACAGAACGAGGTATTTCTTCACGGCTCCCCGAGTGTCAGTCCCCCTTCATCATTTCCATGGTGAACTCTTTCGGAAGGGGAAGCCTCCGGCTGCAGAAGGCGGTGGCCTCTCGCCGAGTTCAGAGCGGAGAAACTGCGGCGTTAGCGGGGCTTTGCGGCGGCGGCGGCGGCGGCGGTGGCAGTGCGGCCGCCTGAATGTCCAGCAGAGCCGGCCGACTCTCCTCCTCCGCTCCTCTCTTCCGTCGCGGATTCCTTCACGGAGCCCTTTAGAAATGCGTCAACATTAAAATGAAAAAAAAAACCCCGCTAGTAAACGACGCAGCGATGATTCGGGAGGTCGAGCGGCTTCCAGCGTTCCGTTGGCGGGTCTGTGCCGTCAGTGCACGGGCGGAGAGCGCCGCCTCTGCCGCTGCCTGCTGCCGTGCTTCCACAGGGGTGAGCCCGTCCAGCCTTAAAGAGACCGTCTCACTGCAAGAGCTTGGAATTCCTACAGTTTCCAGCGCACTTGAAACATCCACAGCACGGCTCCCCCTGGAATGAAACCAGTGCTTTTGCATGTTTTGGCCCATTTACTACAGATCATGTGGACAACTATTGCTGATCCTGCTGCTGTATGTTGGCCATTTGAGTGGTTTACATATGTATGCACTGTACAGCTGCATTACTATAGAATATAGAGCCTATAGTATACTGTTATGAAAGAAGAACACGTTTTCACCCCAAAAAATTCAATGTTAAAGAACACACATATAGGCTAGTAAGACTGTGTACCACTCCGAGCAGCCAGAGGGATTCACTGTTTTCCTTACACTTTGGAATCCTATTAGCATCACTCTGGACATTTTTTTGATTCCATCACAGTAAATATCAAGTCTGCAACACAGCAACCTGATTTGCAAAATGGTCGGCTGTAACGTTAGTATGCCTAGAATAGCCTCTGCAGTGGCATGCCGCTACAGTATAAGGGTCCCGTACGCTCTGAAGTTTCCCTACATTGCCTCATCTGATGAGCAGTCCCTCCTGGAAGTTGTTCAGTTGCATGCTTCTGCTCGTTTGAACACTGTGGCCCAGGTTTGATGACTGCAACACACGACACTGACACAAATCCCAGTTTTTCAGTCATTCAGGAACACCCCTGTGATAACAGAGCGTGGTTAGAAATCAGAACAGGTGGATCGTCAGGACGATGTGCCCCGCGGAGCCCGTCTTTCCGTCTGACTCTTGGAACATATTTCTGTCATACTGCCGCTGTAGACAACAGCACTGTGTGTGGGCCTCCCCTTGCATTAGATTAGATTGGGGAGGGCAACTGAAGGTGAAGTTCGTCACTAGAAAAGAATGCGACTGCTGCACTTTGGCTGCGTTTCGGTTTTGTACCAAATGTCAAGGCCGAGCCAGCGAATGTCAGAGCGTTCAACGGACAAACCCTGAACTGTCTACACCCCCAGTCAAGGGCGGGAGGGCCGTCGGACGTTTTTGTGTCATTATTTCATTTTATTATGTTCATTGTTTGGAAAGTGTGGGGGCAAAAATACGGCTCAACTTGAACTGTGGCCAGTTTCTTCATTCAGTGACAGTGGCCTTATCCAAAAGAGGGGCAGTAATACGTTCGCCCCACATAGGTGGAGGAGGTGCAGGAACATCTGCACTGCCTCTTGGCCCAGATGACTGATTTTTGTACGTCACAGTGTTCCCACATCTCAGCTATTAACCCGAGGAGAGCAATGTTAGTGCTACTAATAGATGTGATGGCCCACACTATGACAGAATGATCCTGTAATGCTACTGGTTCTAGTTAGAACTGGGACTAAAATAAGAATAACTCAAATGTGTCCGCAATAAAGGCAGTTAGCATTTGAGGGCATTAGATCGTCAGCTAAACACGACATACAGTGACATGAAGGTTCTTTCCTCCCCCCATTCGGTTTAGTAGAAAAAGCAAAACTAAAGACGAAGCCCGCGTTCTTCCACAAGTCATCAAGAGCCTTACGATTCCATCGCCCACTTGGAGTGGGTGTCTTGGCAGCACGCGTGATTGTTCCCGCGTTCGGGGACGAGCTCCCGTGACCGACTGGTGTCGCGCCTCAGCTCTGCCCGGGCTTCCGGTTCGGCCCAGAATTCCCATTTCCTCGCTCTGGCAACAGATGCAGATGGCGGTGACTGTGAGTCCAGGCTTCGGTGTGTCCCTTTAAAGCCCTGTGGATGATGTCAGCCGCTCCTTCTCGCTCTTTAATTAGACGCATGTCTCTTACGCTCTCACGGAAATGAAACTGTCAAATTGTATGCAGAATCAAAACAATCCCTCATGGCTGAAGGTCTTAATGACACTCGACTCCAGGGCCACCGCAGTGCAACAGCGTGCACATATGAGCGATTCAGCGGCGGTGAAGATATTCCATGTCTAAGTGATTACAGTAGCAGCTCCATGTTAAAAAAGGTCGGCCCGCTGCCTATCATGTAAATAAAATAAAGCATGAGAGATGAGACTGGGGTTCGAAACAGCAGTTTGTTGGCGTACACGGCTGACATCCATATTAGTCAAATCTAATCTGATGCACACGGTGGTCCACCTCTGACACATGGCAGCTGATTGATTGATTCCATCATCATCAGAGATGAGCTCAAAAGGCAGTGGTTGTCTGTGGGAAACCATTATAGGGAATTGCCTCTGCTGAGGCCTTTTGATTGGAGTGGCGTTTTAGCATCCCACGATGGAAGCGTGCCGTCCTGACAACAACAGAATGATGGCAACACACCTTCAAGCATGATGAACTGTGAGAACATGTGTGAGGATAATCCCCTGTCAGCCCTACATCGGTCTCTGTGTGTGTGTGTGTGTGTGTGTGTGTGTGTGTGTGTGTGTGTGTGTGTGTGCGCGTGTGGAAGGAAGGAAGGGTTTAGCAGTGAATCACAAGCTGTTTTTAGGCAGCTGTCTGGAGCACTTTTGTCCAGCTTTATTCAAGCTACATAAATACCGTCTTCTTCACTCACCGGAGGAAAGTGCTTCAGGGGTACTGGTGGTAAGTAGAAGTGATGGTAAATAGCTGTGGATTTACTAAACGGCAGACAGCCTAGAGCACAGCAAAACAAACACCGTAGAACATCCTGTGTCGTGACATTTCAGAATATTTAAGATTTTTGATTTCAAAGCAGAACAATTCCATACTGCAAGGGATTGTGTTGGGCCAAATATCCAAGGATAAGGCTGGGTGTTTCTAAAAGGTCCGTGTAACATTTATCACTTTTATTTTCCATCAAAAAACATCTCGTTTTCTGCCGCTTGTTCCCGTTGGGGGTCGCGGGTGCCTGGAGCCTATCCCAGTGGCTCTGGGCCTCAGGCGGGGTACACCCTGGACAGGGGCCAACTCGTCGCAGGGCTGACACAGAGACAGACAACCATTCACTCTCACATTCATTCACTAGGGGCAATTTAGAGTTGTCAATTATCCTACACATGCACGTGTTGGACGATGGGAGGAACCCGGAGAGAGCCAGAGAGCGTGATGTTGGTCTGGTCCGGGATTCGACCCCCCTCTAACCGCTCTGCCACCGTGCGTGTTTTGACAAGTGGGTCGCCTCTGGTTTGTGTCTCCTGTGCGAGGACACACGTAAGCACGCACAGGAATGCAGGCGGCCCAATACGCATGTCTGCCGTTGGATTCAGACTGTTCCAGCCAATAGGCAGCCGGGGTCTGGAACGCAAAAAGGAATGTCGCACAGCACCATGAAAAGGCTGGGGGGGGGGGAAAGACAGTTTGACACTAAACGTGGATGGTACGAAAACAGCTTTGCAAATGTGTCATGAGGAGGACGATGCATGCAGCGTGTTTGTTTGATGGATCTAAACATTTGAAGTTTCCAGGAAAACCCCACAGGGGACCTTTAAGACTCGGACCGTCTTTTCCGCTCTCTAGCCACGGCGTAGATGTTTGATCTCCCTGATCCGACCAATCGAAAGCAGAATCAAAAAAGGCAGTGGAAGCTCGGTCCTCTCTGGCTCAGTTGTCACGGAGTTGGCTGTGGTGAAGTTGAAGTGACGAACACAGAGCCGTCTCCGTGACAACATCTCCTCAGCGATTTGATGATTAACCTGTGAGATGCTATTGAAAACTGGAAAAAAGTTACTCAGGTGGACCATGAGTTAAGACCACTTTGTCAATCTACTAATGAATTGAATCGAATATTTCCATTTTCAATTGTTTATATGGACAAATACACTGCTACACTACTAATACATTATACTAAACCCCGTGGTATGGCCCTTTAGGTGCGAGAATGTGACCAATCACATTTCATTTACATATTGCCAGTTCATAACACAAGTTATCTCACTGCACTTGTCCTATAGAGCAGGTCTAGGCCGTACAGCGACCCGACACTTCCCATTTCCAGGCAGAACCTGTAGGCTCAAGGCGGGCGGCCATCTGCCTCGACCATGTTGGGTCGGGGAGAGAGAGAGAGAGAGAGAGAGAGAGAGCAGGACGAACGAGAACATTCAGGACAACTTTATCAATTCCTACACTGTGATTTACGACTCAAGATACAAAATAGATTTATTGATCATTTTACAACACAGGGTTGGAGAATGAGATGTTGTTGTGCAGTTCCCTTTATGCTACTCAAAAACATTCGATACAGTAGAAGAGTGAAGAAATAATTCACAGCAATAGAAATAGAAATAAACTATTTTACATGGCGGAGTGGTGTGAGCTGTCACACAGCCTGAGGGGAGATGCTGCTCTGTAGTCTGGTGCTTCTCTATCAGGTCAATTCAATGGCTTTATTGGCATGAAAGTTTTGAAAAAAATAAAAGTTTTGCATCCAAGTACATGTTGGTCAAATATTTGGACAATGCACAAACCAGGAATACAAACCCAAAATACACAAAACAGTAATATTATCAATAACACAACATTGACGAAATGCAATTTATATCATCAAAACCATACATACCACCAAAATGTAACCCTGTGTGTGTGTGTGTGTGTGGTAGGCTGTGTCAAGATAATTATCTCATATTTAGTGCTGCAAACCCCTCTCCTAATTCAGCCTGTTCGTTTTATAAGACAGGGTTGTATAATGAGATTTTGTTTTGTAGTTCCCTTTATGCTACTCAAAAATATATGCAATATATACAATAGATCAGTGAAAAAAAAGTCGTAGAAGAAGGGACAGAAATAGCAGACGGCAGCAAGGTGAACAAGCCGAGCACATCCCATGCCAGTTTGTGATGTTTCCCGTCAGGATGCTTTCTATTGCCCCTCTCTAAATGTTTTTGTACTCTGGCCGATGATGCTGGTGTCATCCACAAACTTTACAACAGAGTTGTCTCCATGTCGGGGGCTGCAGTCATGGGTGTGCAGGGGGAACAGGAGGGGGCTGAGCACACTGCCCTGGGGGGCTCCGGTGTTGAGCACTAGATGGGAGAGGGTGTGACCGCCAGTCCAAACTGTCTGGGGTCTGGTTGTGAGGAAGTCCAGTATCCAGTTACAGAGTGTGGTACTGCAGCCCAGAGTGCTGAGTTTTCCATCAGTTCCAGGAGGGAGATTGTGTTGAATGCTGAGCTGAAATCAACAAACAGCATTCTGATGTAGGTGGTGTTGTTCTCAAGGTGTGTGAAGACTGAGTGGAGGGCCGTGGAGATGGCATCCTCTGAAACTGGTGAGGAGGCAGAAATACCTGCTGAAAGCAACAGGAGAGAGTCAAGGAAGCCCAAAACTACAGGACAGAGAAGATGTCCAGTTAGTACCATGCATTAATGGGATAAGAATGCATAGACATGGAGAGGGAGAGGAGAGAGGTGCACCATGGGAAGTCCCCCGGCAGTCTAGGCCTATAGCAGCATAACTAAGGGATGGTTCAGGACTCACCTGAGCCAGCCCTAACTATAAGCTTTATCAAAGAGGAAAGTCTTTAGCCTACTCTTAAATGTGGAGATGGTGATTGGCGACTGTTTTCTCAAGCATCTTAGAGATAAAGGGAAGGTTAGATATAGGTCTTTACGTGGCTAAAACCCCTGGATCAAGAGTGGGCTCTTTAAGAAGAGGTTACAGCTATTTTATGGCGCTTTTCCACCACACAGCACCAGCTCGCCTCGACTCGACGCACCTGTTTGGTTTCCCACTGTGTAACAGTCGTACCTGTACCTGTACCTGTATAGTACAGCTATACTATGGATCATCATGCCATTTTACAAAAATAACGGTGCTATACAATGAACACTCGTCTTCCTGTGATACAGTAACAACAAAATACAGCAGGTGATCATTGCAGTCAGCAGGAAAATTTACAACAGGAGAGACGGAAGAACAGTGATGGCTCTTCACAACCCACTTTAGAGAACAGTTTGGACAACAACAAAAAATCAACCAGCAGACTTAAAATGATCCGTTAGAGTTTATTGGATATTTTATTTTTACACGAAGAAACAGAGCACTGTATCAAAACTCCACAGTCAAACTAACAATACATCAAATCTCCCTTTCATCTCTCTCCCTCTTTTGCATCAATCCTCCTCCCCCCACCCGTCCTCTTTGTCCTCGTATTTGTTCATAACCATGACAAAGCAACACCTGAGGGACAGGCTGATATCAGCCATCACATCTGCTCCAGTCCCGGTCCCGGTCCCGGTCCTCCGCCGATATGATGGATAAGACACAGTTTGATGTATCACACTCCTACTGTGGCACTGATCAGCACTACAGTGCTCTGCACAGGGTCCACACGAAGCTTTTCACCGGAATGCATGAATACGTGTTATCATCATTTCAGTGGTCAGCACGGTGTTCAAGTGTCCCATGAGGGTGGACCAAGTATGGAAAAGAGTTGGAGGATCATTTTTTCCCAATCCAAAAACATCATTAACGACCTAAAGAAAACCGTATTGGTCAAACACTGAAACAACGAAAAGTCTACCAACGAATGTCTTGAAGCTAACCAAGCATTTGTCACACACGGACACATTGAACCCTTATTGTCTTTCTGCCAGCGGAGTATTTCGAAAACGTCGATGGACTCCTCGTTAGTCCAAACAATGCGAGCCTGCTGAACCGGTCTTCTGTTGTAGAGGAAGGTAGTGTCTGGAGCTTTTTCGAGGTAGCAGGAAGAGGTGGGCTTGGAGGTGATTTGTTTCCCCAGGATGTGGTCACTCTGTATCGGTGTCATTTACACCTGGCTGGGATCCGACACATTCCGATTGCAAGGCGTTCTACGTGCATTTAAACCTGCATTAACGTGTTTTATCTGATCCAGACAATGTATCCAGATGACATGGTAATGCCTGGTGGAAGCGGGGTCAAAAAGTGAACTTTCAAAGGAAAATGTCCGGTGCCAAGAAATACTTCCACAGCCAGTTGCTCTGCCCAACCTCAGCCTTTACCCTAACCAGATCCTAATTACGGCACTGAGTCATTTTTGAGATACTTCTTTTTAGTGACGTCACTGTGTTCCCGAATCTCACCACTTAACTCGGGGAGTTCGATGTTGTAATCACAGACAGAAATAATGGTCAAAACATCAAGCAAAATACGACAAAAGGTGTAATAAACCAGAATTACTCTTTGAGTCCTAGCCCTAAATCAGCCCCTTGAGGAAGTAGGACAGACAAGAATGACCTCGCTTCCCAAAAACCTGTCCTCACTGTAAAGGTTCGACACTCTTATTGGTTCTCACAAGGATAGAAGTACAGGAGCACTCAGCCCCAGACCATGCCACAAACTCAGCCTATTAAAGTAGACTCCCGCCACAGCACCAGTTTGAACTCCTGTCACTGGGAGAACAGCGACTCTGTCATTAGAGAGAGAAAGCAAGATAGGAGAAGTCTAAACATCGGTCGGTGTGTGTGTGTGTGTGTGTGTGCGCGCGCACATGCTGTCAGCCTGTGTCATTGTTTCATGTTGCTCAGTCGCACGGCCTTTTCTAACTCAAACTGGCGGTGGTCGACGCGCTCCAAGAAGTTCTTCCGCTCCACATACCTAAACACACACACACACACAAAGAGAACATTAGGCTGCTGAAAACACAATCGAGGACACAGAGTATACAGAGTACACACACACTTTCCCAGCACTAAAGCACATCTCTCTCCACTTCAGCACAGGAGGCAGTTACCTGCAGTGTGTGTGTGTGTGTAAAATGATTTTAAGTTAGCGCCCTTCCTTCTGGTTGGTTGGTCGGTGGTACATGTTAAGTATGGTATGAGAGCTTGTGTGTGTGTGTGTGTGTGTGAGAGGCACAGAATGACAATGACGGAGAGAACTGAGTGCACACAGTACAGCCTCCTGATAGCTCCCTGGGGTAGCCAGTTTTCCATTGGCTCCCTCCCCCCATCCATCCCGACTAAAGCCCGGCTCCCTGTATTTACACTCACTGCTTTCCAGCTGCTACTTCCTAATTAAAAACTCGCTTTTCCATTGGGCCGGCTCACTGTGCTTGAGCCCCGTTGGCAAATGTGTGAAGAAAAGGTCCACATGTAGGATGGAGTTTGCAGAGTAAACTAACAAGCCACGTGAAAGCGGCTGTTGGTCCTCGGTCACATTCAATAATAAAACAATACAAGGATCCGCTGTATGAAATGTTGGGAAACAGGTTTTTGGGAGTAGACAGATAATGTACCACTTCTTCAGATATTTACAGTCCGGTGTAGGGTTGGCCGTGTCTGCCATACTGGCACGTGGCTGTGGGGGGAGGGGGGGGGGTCGGGCCCATCAATTACACACGTGAGCTTTGACCATTTTAAAGGGCAACTGTCGCGGCACCGTTTCGTGTCGTGTGAAGCTCTCGCTCGCACAACATACGTCACCAACAGTTTTACGACAAACTGCCGCGTTCCTGACACGCACAACTGTCTTTTAAGTTGACAGACATTGTGTGTGTCAATTCAAACGGGAATCAAACTAGTACTCGTCTCTCTCCGTTGACTTCCGAACATATTGTGTCTGAAATAAGGCTCCATGGCAGAGGGGGGGGGGGACTTCGGCTGGGTCCATCCTCGCCTACTCACCCGGTCTCTCTTTGCTTTTCCTCCCTGTGTGTTATAATATATGTACGTGTCTGGTGGCAGTGAATGCACAGTGCAGGTCACGGTCTGTCCGTGAATAAACGCTGCAGCTCGGTAACGGGGAAGGTCTTGCATCACCTTCAGCCCTGGAGGAAAACTAAGTCTCCCTAAGCAGCTCCTAGAATTCCAAAAACTAGTTTAAATACTGGTCGTTGTGGTAAGCTTTTTTTTTTTACTCGCAAAGCTTTCATTGCACTTTCAGCAACAAGATTTTACTTGGGGGGCAAATCACGATGTCACGACGGTAGAGGCCTCGGTGGCCGATGGCTGTCAGTCTGGCATCGTTCAGCGGGCCAGCCCTGGTCCAGTCACACCCTTTCAGGTCCAGCGCATGTCGGTCATGACGCAGTTTACAGAACAAAGGTGCACTATGGTGCCTGGGCGTTAGCTAAGCCAATGTGCAATTTGTTCATCATGTTTGAAAAGTGCATACACCTGGAGACCATGGTGATATAGATACCATCTTTGTAGAGATGGCCTCCGGTGAATGTGTCTCTGCAGTGAGGCTGGTGAGTCACATGTTCCATATATCAAGCCCAGCACTCAGTCTGGGCCGAGCCACATGCTACTCTTCGCAACCGACACGTCTAGCCCTGTTTTCTGTCAACGGGATGGGAAATGAGACACTAAGGCTAATATCTAATTCAGCTGCTGCTGATGATTACGACACCCCAAAAATCAGTCAGATCTATTGCGTGTTATGGTACATTTCCAGAAGACAGAGACATTTGGGCATGTGGACAGGAATAAAGCAGTGGACGACTAGATGAACAGACTGACTGCCATGCTTGGGTACGTGGCTCCATGGTTAGCAGCTAGCTACCAAATGATGGAATATCTAAATTGGGTGTCCAAACACAGGCCGGGTCGGCCGGGTTTCCACTGCTTCGTGGAAGCGTGTTTCCCACTATGGGTGGGATACAGCCTAAACTAAATCTAACCGATGCGGCGCTCAAAGCCTATTGGAGAACAGAGGGCATACAAGCGTAAAGATAACAATGTCTGGGAATACACACCATAACACACACCCGATAATGTATAAATTAGGGCCTGACCCATAATGGATTATTGATGATGCAAATCTGATAACAACATATCGACTGAGATTAGCGTTTGCTAACAGTTACAGCTTGTGAAGGTGATATGTGCTGAGGCAACTACTGCACTATCATAAATGAAGACGTGCAGTGTGGACGAGCCTGGGGACATCAAATGGTAGTTCCCAATGGCTCTACATCAATGTGTCTCCAAAACTCCTTTTCAGAACATGTCTTTGGCAGGTTCTTGTTACTTATCAGCCAACACACACCCCGATGCCGATTTATCTGAGGAGCCAAAGGTGGCTGATATCAGTGGGACGCTAGTACTGATGCGGCTTGATTGATTACTATGAAACAACAAACGGACCCCAGAACAACTACTACTGTGGGCAGGTTTGGATGAAGTTTGGTGTCCCTTTCTCTCTTGCGTTTCTTGATTTCTTGACAGTTTTGAGTTTAATATGTTGTGAAGTTCTCCTGTAAAACGCGCTCAGTGTCATGTCACAAACACTGACGGGGAGAACTGCATTGCTCAATGCTAGACTGAAGTCCAGTTGTTGCTCAGTAAAAGTCCCCATGATGTTGTGTACAGTATATATATATATTTCAGTGAGTAACCCTAAACAGGTGAAGGATTTAGTCATTTGTAGCATCAACCTGCCCCTGACCCCCCCCACTCTTACCCCTCTCTGCCTCTGTTGTGGATGGCCAGCTCCTCAGTGATGCCCTCCTCTGATTTAAAAGCATCCCAATCCATCTTCGATTTTTCCAGCGTGCTCATCTTCTGTTTCTTCCCCCCGATACGACCCAGGATGCTCGTCATGCCAGCCGGCCGCTTGCCACTGCCAACACAAAGAGGGGGGACCTTTAGGTGACGCACGGAAGGCCCACACTACAGCGGCCGAAGCACGCCTCGGCAACACATGGCGTGAACTTTAGAAGGAAGGAAAAGGCTTATGTTCCTGTTCTACGTCCACACTATTCAATCACAGCCTTCTCAGTCTAAATGACCATTTAAACATTTAAATATCAACATCTCATATTCATTTCTGTTTGTGTATGGATTGAACCACTTGGTTTGCCCTGTGACCCAAACAATTGCTGTCAAATAGTCTATTTATGTCTACAGAGAGTCTAGAGCGCGAGTTTTACCCCGAGGGTTTTGCAAGAGCACCAGTTGTTGTCTATCGATCGGCTGTAGCACGCTAGCTAGCTTAGCTCGGTTAGCCAGGTCAGTGAAGCTCATGTGTCGCTGCCTCTGAACTGCAAACACAAAGACCAGAGGTGGAGCATCCTCCGTGACATTTGGATCCACTGTGCGGGAGCCTTACCTGGGTAGTTACGGTGTAAATGGGCCAGACCGAGCCACAGAAAAAACTACTGCTGTTGGAGTGTTTAGCGCTCCGAACAGGAGACTACACTCAGTCGCAGAGAACAGAATTTGAGCGTATGGTCAAAGCGCTGGAGCCCCGCTACAATGTGGCTAAACGTCTGTTGTGCTGCTCTGTGTAAACGAGTTCAGGAGGCAACAGGTCGGAGTCTTACCCTGGAGCACTACGGACAGCTGTGTTATTTATTGACAATATGCCAGTATTTGTACAGGGAGAATTATGGCCAAAGGGCCACTGCTGAATGTTTATATTCAAAAATGATATTTCCATCATTTTCTTTCCCCGTGACCCTAAAACCGAAGTACATAGCGAACCGTGAATTTTGAGTCCCCTTACACCACTGAACAAAAGAGGTATGTGTTAACTAGTGAGCTTTACAGGTGTTGGTAGGTGTAGTTTTGAGCTTTGTACAGAGCCGGGCTATCTTTCCCCCCCTACTTCCAGTCTCTATGCTAAGCTAGGCTAACAACATCCTCACTCCAGGTCCGTATTTAACACACAGACATGAGACGGACGTCCATCGGAACATCTCACTCTTAGAAGGAGACAGCGTTGTCCTGCTCCTTAACCGCTGGGCTTCACATGATATATCGAAACGTCTGATTCTGTCCGAAAAGTCGAACGAGCTGCAGACACACTCACAAAAAGTCATGCCAGGGTCTTTCACTGCGAATGAGAGGCTGACAATCATTTTACAATTTTGCACCACAACGTTAAAAAGAAGCTGCACTCCAGTGGGAGGGGGATCGGCCGCTCGGATTCCTTCAATTTCCTTCCACAGTAATACACTCTGAAACTGTGTGTGCAAGGTTAATGAGGGAGTGGTGCTGATAGCGCTTTCCTGTTTTGCTGGCTGTGCCTTCTTCACACACACACACACACACACACACACACACACACACACAGTGCACGGAGATAAAAAGGAAAACAGCTTGTGGACACACTGTACTTCCTGTCTGTCAGAAGATGATTTCCTGCTTCCTGTCTGGGATTTTGGAGGGAAGATGTGCACATCACCGAATGACTTACTGCCATGGCAACAAAGGGCATTAAAAGAGGTAGGGAAAAAGCGCACACACACACACACACACACACACATCACGTCTGCTGGACAGAGGCCCACAGTTGTGTAGGCTGAATAGAGTCTAACTCCAAATAGTCTGCTCAACAAGACAATACTGAATATCAGCACATCTCCGTAAAGTTACACTGCAACTCGAATGCAATGAGCTACTCACCAGGACACCCTGCAGTGCCTCGATTGGCTAGCTGCATTTCCTTCGAATCCTAATTTGTATATGTGTGCGTGTGTGTACCTGGGGCCGGGAAGAGCTGGTTGGCTAGGCGATGAGCCGCTGTCGTCGTCTCCACTCTCCTCCTGTTTGGTGCCCTGGCTCTTCAGGTAACTCTTGGCCTCTCTGGAGTCTGCCGAAACCTCTTTCTTCACCCTGACGGACGGAGACAGACACACAGGGTGCTAACCGCCGTGTGGAGAAACACGAGCACACGGAAAGGAATTGCTACAGCGTGTCTACGGAGCGGATTGAAACAGCTAGCATTATGGCGCTGATACTAGCCTTTCACTGAAAAGCTCTCGGTAAATGAACACCGGTGAAAAAGCGGGACAGCGTTTTGACCCGACAGTGGTCAGGAGCTTAGGTCGGGACTTCATATATATATTCATATATTATTATTATTATCCTACATGCTTAATATGTATGTAACTGCTGTGTATAACTCATACTATGTCATTATTCTTACTCTTTTGAACAGCACTTGGATCACTAGTAAAATAAAAAGTCCTTCTCTCAATCTCAGCAGGCGTGTTCGTGTACATAGCCCATGGGTACATGGGTCTAACAGGCCAACAATTTCAAATCCAGAATTTTCGATTCGATTCCTCACAGGTAGGCAGGAACATGAATGTGAGTCAAATCACGGGTTATTTCAATGCGGGCAAAACCAGTTAGCAGCAGACTGAAGCTAATGCGTGTCGCTATGACTCTCTACCGGTGGAAGCCCACTGTACGTTCCTGCACGTCCTCGGGCTGATGCTCCTCAAGGGTTCCTTTAGCCTTTGTCATCCGAGGTTACAAGCAGTGGGAGGAAATCTGCATGGCGAGCCTGAGCTGAGCCGGACGCCAAAGCTTTCGGTCTACCTGTCCATCTACGTTCCGACCGTCACCTACGCTCGTGCGCTTGGGGCAGTGGACGAAACGAGCTTCCTGTGCGGCATGGCTCAGAGGCAGGGTAAGGAGCTCAGAGAAGAGCCGCTCCTTCGCGTCGGAAGGACCCAGTTGAGGCGGTTCAGCATCTGATCAGGATGCCTCCCTTTGGAGGTTTACCGGGCACCTCCAAGTGGTAGGAGACCCCAGGGTAGACGCAGAACATGCTGGAGGGACTATATACCTCATCGGGCTTGGGGACGCCTCAGGATCCCCCTGGAGGAGCTGGAAAATGCTGCTGGGGAGAGGGCCGTCTGCACTACGCTGCTGCCGCCCGAACCGGCAGAAAAACGAGGGATGGGGGTAAACTGGTTCAATGTGACTCGTCGGGATAATCAGCCCTATTTTACTTACACGTATTACATTTACACTGAGCTCGATTCTGCTTTACAGGATAGGATACCTCCCTGCAAAAACGATGAACACTTACTGAAAACATTAACGGAACACTCCACTTTTTTTGAAAATACGCTCATTTTCCAAGTCCCCTCATGTTAAATAGTTGAGTTTTACAACTACTAAGACCAACTGAAAATGAAAAGTAATATCATTGCGCCGCTGCACCCGTGGTACGGCCGCTAAGTTCCTTGACTATTACGCAGGAATGAGAGAATAGTTCCTCACCATATCGGTGTAGAAAATCGCAACTTTTCATTTTCAGCTGGTCTTAGCACACGATGTAACTACAGAAGAGTCAAGTTTTAAATAGGAAAAATATTGAAAGTGTCTTTGGTCATTTTGGAACGAGATGCTTACGGGCTAATCCGATTCAATGATGTATGCTAAGCTTTGCTAAAAGTGCTACCGCCAGATACAAAGATCGGCTGAATGGATTCAAAAACTGTAAAACTGTCCAAGCCTTACTGAGCCTCTTCAGCAGGCAGCGTGGAATGTCCCTGACGCGTCCCCACAGGAGACAGAGCAACGAAATGACATCCAAGATTTATTTCCTTTTGGGTGATGTTCCCGTTTATTGCAAAGATGAAATATGGTAGACGTACATTTCATGACTTTCTTGCCGTTTACCGGCTGGAAGCGTGTGCTCCCCACCACCTGCCGACTCCAACGGACCTCCCCTGCTGCCTACAACACACACCTGGTGCTCATCTGTACATACAACACACACACAGAAACACAATACCCCGGCTCCTACACGTGACAAAAGACCCAGATCCATCGACACATATCTAGTCTACACAGCTGCATCTAACCCTTAGTGTTAAAAGTAAATCATTAAACAGGATGCAGGCTAGCCTCTCCCTCTCCACACACACACACACACACACACACACACACACACACACCTGTCGGGTTTCACTGTGGAGTTCGATGGGGAAACTGCCGCGCACGAGGAACAATCGCTGCATCCTCTGGGACCATCAGCACTGCACACACGCCACCATCACCATCGCGGCTGCTCTAAAAAGCTTTCCCGCTGATGTATGCTAATGATATGCAGCCATAATTACATGGCGCACACAGCTCCGTAGGTGAGGAGGAGGAACGTCTGGAACGGGCGAGTCTCGTCTCGGGCAAGAGAAAGACATCGGAGTTCCAAGGAGAAGAAAATGGAAAGACACCAGGGCAACAGCAAGCTCGGGTGACAGACATCTGGATACTAATTGAAGCCAAAAATACAAGTTGTCCACAATGTACACATCCCACGTCAGGGCTCTGGGGAGAGCTTCCAACCAGCGTCCATGTGCCCATCCTCTGCTTCTGTAATTACAGCGCACACTGCTTCATGCATGATCAGTCACATGAAGGATGCGCAGGATCACGTTTGGAAGGAAAGGATGGGACATCACTCGCTCCACATCCTGTCTGGCTGCTGATAGACTCTTACACACTAATAATTATACTGTTTTTATGGGGAACACTCAGCTGTTTGTGTGGCTCCTACTGAAGAAATGTCATGAGCTGTGATAATTAATCGAGAGTGCCTGCGAACTGAGTCTGTCCCAGGGGCTCATTACACTGCTCCACTGTCAGCTGTGTATAATTAGGGCATGGGATTACGGCTTACATTGCAGGATCAATTGTAAAGGTCCGGCCTAAAGGGTCAAACATGTTGCTGGGGCTCACTTTAAACGCCTCTTCCAGTCTTTCTTTGTAAAAATGTGTCCTGAGGGTGGTGCTAGAGGAAAGGCCATGAGGGCATCCTCTTTGGAGAACGAGTTAGCTCAGCAAAATTCCCGAAAACAAGGACACGTTTTGCCCTGATGGAAGGCAGCTGCACGGAAGGTCCAGACAAGAAAACACAGGCAAATCAAGCAGAGCTGCGAATGCTCTGATAGAATGATTCAACTGGGTTCAAGTCTCAGCTGCTGAGGTAGGCCAGACGCTGCAGAAATGACAAAGAGCTCCGGAGATGTTGAGAAATTAAAGACACATCTACATAGTGTACTGCAGATTCTGTACAACGAGGCACTGGAGGCCACTACCCTGATTCTTAGGTTACGGAAGCCACAGAACTGCAATGGTGGAGACAAGACAGGCCGCCACCAGCACAAACCTGGGCAGGACTGCTGGATAAGCAGGCTTTTCCCTGAAGTCGTTGTGTCACAAACACTACCATGGTAAGACTCAACACTGGGGTGCATGGAAACCTACTCGTTTTAAAAAGCACTTACCCGCTCTCGGTCACACTGAATGACTACATGCGAGCCAACGCCCACTAAGGCCCCGCCGCAGAGCTCTGCCATCGCGCTGTTACTCACCCAGACTGTGCGACTGCGGCCCCACCTACTGGTCAATGTGCACAGGGTTTGACGACTAATTTTACCATCATCACCGTCATTCATACACTCCCTGGACAAGGTATTCGTTTATGGCGTGGCGCGTGGCGATTGCACTGAACGGCTAAAGAAGGATTATATTGATTATATTAAGCTGCAGCGTAACTGTGTGCTTCAAAGGTCGGATTTAATCTTCAACAAACTAAATGATTTCACATGCCCATGGCCCTTGGTTCCTTTCTTCCAAACCACTACTTTGTGGTCTAGAAACACAAATGTTTTGTCAAACGGTCTCAAAATGTGAGGGTGATTCAGAGCCATACCTAACTTCTTCTCCAGCGAAGTCAAAAACTTTAGTGATGGTGACTTTAGCAGGCTCTGATGCTTTTGTTTCTGTACTCAAATGAGGAACCTTCAATACTGAGGAATCATCCTGAGGATAAAAACAAAAGAATCAGTCTAAGGGAGAGACACACATGATAGACACAAACAGAAAATACTGTAGGTTTGATAACGAATGCTCTGACGATCCATTAGATCTAGTGTAGGCACCCTCTATATATCTTTAGAACATGGTACCCTGGGAATGTTTCCCTTTGAAACACGGTATCCTGTCGCCTAAAGGCACCATTAAAGAGTGGCTTAAGTGAACACTCCGTCGTAGTCCTACATTTGGGTTTGGGACAGTTACCTTCTGCGAGGCGGCCGGGGAGTCTTTGGGTCTGGAGCCAACGTCAGACAGGAAACTCGCCCAGAGGTCATCGGATTTTTTCTTCTGTCTTGCATCGTCGTCCTTCTCTACCTCCGGGGCTTTTCCCAGCTCTTCCTGTGGCGGCTGCTCTGCCTCCTCTGCGCCACCTCCACAATTCTCCTCCTTGTCGACTCTCAGCACTCCTTTCTTCCTCTTTCTGTAGGGGTTTTTTTTTGTTCAGGGATGGGAATAAAACGGTCATCCCCATTGGCACACATTTCTCTTACGTGGCTTTGCTTAAAGCCACAACACAGTGTACTAAATGCAAACGTAGAGAATGTCGGTACTTGGACAACAGTGGTGGATATTTCAGGTCAAGAATTTAAGAAAAACCACTGAACCCCTGACAAAACTAATATTTGAAAGAGCTCATTGATACGTTACCCTGTTTCTTATGTCACCATTTTAATTCTCCACCTTAACTTAGTGTTTACTCGCAAACTACTAACCCTAACCCTACTGCTCACCTTGCTTTTCTCCACACACACTCGCACACAGACCGGCTCGCCCCGCCTCTTCCTGTGGCGGCTCTGCTGACTTTCTTCGACAGCACTGGGTTTTATAAAGCCGCCCAAAAAACACAAGTCGCGTTTTGGAACGAGCTAAACCAACGGGTGCCCTTACAAGCTGTAACTGAACTACGGCATCGACAGGACGCTCTCTCCGAGTGTGTTTCTCTGCAGAGCATGTGCGACTGTCCGTAGACTGCACGGGGGGGGGATTGTCCACTCCTCACTCGATCGCCGGGTGGCAGTTCAGTGTTGGAATCAGACTTTGACCACAGCCACATTATAATTTGTTCATTACTGGGGTTAGACTGGTATGTGACAACATTCGAACGTATATTGTGAAGTCCTGCCCTTTATCTGAAAGCAGTCTAACCTGGTGTTGTGAGTGTAATCCAGATGCATGTACAGATGTCCTTTGTGTTATTGGACAGTGACTTTAACGTGTCCTGGTTCTACGTCAGGGTTTCACGGCCTCGCTCTGCTCTGCCCTGCCTTGACCTCATTTGTAGTCAGTTATATTGCCACGGCCCCAGCAATTAGAGTCTGTTGGTGTCGGCCGTCACAATATCAACAGTGACCGCCACGTATTGATTTGCAGGTTTTTTATCCCAGCGCATGTCGCTCAGCCCTATCTGCCGGTGGTGGAAAAGCATCCTCGCATTACACGGCGAGCTCCTGAAGCGGCTTGCTAACAAGCCGATCGTTGAAAAGCCCGTAAAGTGCGCCCGTCGGTGCCGATGTCACTCAGCAGCACGTTGGGTAGCAACAAGCCTCCACACGCCGCTCGCCTGCTGTTACGTGTAGGTTTGTGGGCGTGTGGGCAGGGAACTGAAAGCAAGGTCTGAAGTAGTCTGTGAGTAAACACTACACCAAGGTGGAGAATTCCTGGTCAAATTAAAAAGGTGGCATAGGGTAATCTATGTAAATGTGTTCTTTCAAACATTATAGCCTGTATATAACATCTTCAATGGATAATTACACACACCTCGTTACAGTGACATTCCGGGGGAAACACTGGATGTAATAATATTTGAAAGTATTTGACGTATACAGTATTGAAAATGGCAACATGATAGAAATCCTGGGCAATTCCATGTGGGGGTCTCAGTTCCAAGGTTGAGGAGCTCGGCTTCAGAGAACACAGGAAACGCCTCCGACCTCTCACCTCATAGCGATGTCCTCTTTCTTTCTCTTCTTCTTCTTGCCGCCAGCGTCAGGCTGCGGCGCGTCGTCCTCCCCGTGCAGAGGGTCCTCCTTTTCGCACTCATTAATGTCGTCCTCGCTGAGGTTATCATCTGGGGAGAGAGAGAACAGGAAGCAGTGGGAACGAGGAGAAGAGGCACGCAGGTGTCAGGGGGGTCCGTCAGGCTTTTCCCCCCTACCATGAGCTCGTAATGATGGAGATAAAATCTATTTAACAAACAGCCACGGGAGGAACACTCCGAGGTCCCTTTAGGAGGAACACCTGTGCAATCTAACACAATCCAATCCAAGTGTTCAGCAAAGAAGTCTACGTTTATGATGCCTATAATGATATGTTTTAGCACTGAGGCCATGGTCAGCGATGTGATGTACTGGACTGCATTATATCCAGAGGTGCTTCTAATGGCGCTTTTCCATCACCACTACGGCTGTGGCTTGGTGGCAGAGCGGTCGTCCACCAATCAGAAGGTGGCGGTTCGATCCCGGCTTCCCCCGGCCATGTGTCGAAGTGTCCATGAGCAAGATACCGAACCCTGAATTAGTATCGCCCCAGCTCGCTCGGCACCTCGGTGATACGAAGAAAAACTTTGACACAGTGTGGAACCAAACCGAGGCGAGGCGAGCTGGTGCTGTGTGGTGGGAAAGGGCCATAACATTCTGCACCCATCATGTACAGTATGTAAACACCACCTTCGACTACGACCTCAGGAATACACATGTAGTAAATTTACACATTTCTGACAATGTCAACTGAAGGTGAGCAGTATAAAGAGTGTGACGGTAGGATTTACTGTTGTACTGAACTACAACAGACTGTACAGGGGGACCTAATATAGAGTCACACATTGGCAGTGTCTACATCTAATGTGTCCCACTGGCCAAATATCAACCCCGTTTTAAAATGTGAACCCTGTATGAACCTGGCCGGGTTTGCATGCAAGTTTACCAGAGCTGATGGTCGAGGAGAAGGTAACCTGGCAACGGGGGAGGACAGTTTGTAACCAACAGCAACGGTAAACAGCGCGTGAACGCGTCTGATAGCGGTGATGGACGGCCTTATAACAAACGACGGGTTCCCATCACTTAACGTCAAACCACGAATATTACTATAGCTAACTGGTAGCTACTAACACTATGGCTAGTTTAGCGTGCTTAGTGCGTACCATTTTGTGGCTGAGCTACTGTTAGCTACCGTTGGTCGTCTTATGTGACAGATTCATTTGCTACGACAGTTCAATAAGCGCTGAAGCCCACCGGAACCCGCCGTGCGACACGTCCTGCAGCTAACGTTAGCGGTCAGCCCCGGACTAACGTTACTTCACCGCTGCATTAAACTCGACGCACGGTGTTCGTGAGTCCTCACCTGATGGGACGTAGTCCGCGTCTTCATTAGACGAGTAGCCGTCAGAGTCGTAGTCAGAATAGTTCATCATTTTGAGGGAAAAGCTTCAGCCTGACGTCGACTTAGTGAAATAAATGAAGGGGGCTAACAAGGCGCCAACATGCCCGACGGTGCTAACTACTGACGTTAGCTTATTTACCGCTTTCACAACGTCACGAACGTAACCCTAACGAGCTACAACAGCCTCCATTCTAACAAACACTACGCTAAAATGCTGCTTTGTCAAGTCTGGAACAGATATAAATAAATCCAGGGTGCCAAATGTATGGAACGGGGTGCTAGTGTAGCCTTTCTGCTAAGGAGGAAAACAACGTGACTTCCTGTGGCAACGACGGCAAGCTCAAAGGTACAAACTGTTCGCCTGGTGTGCCCGCGTCGGCCAGCGGGAAGCTGCCGCGGCCCAGCGGCCTACGGTGCATCCCCGCATCATCATATTCAAAAAGTAAACTGTAATTTAAAACACATGTTGTTTTCCTCTATTGGAATAAAACAACAAGTAGGCTCAACAGTAAACAGAACAATGACTGATGATTTTAGGCAGGAATAAATATGTAAGGCCTTGTTTTACTTTGTAAATACAATTTACATACATTGGGGGCCCTTAAAATTGCCTTAATGGCATGTAGCCATTAAAATGAACAGATAAGTTAGATACAACTGAGATGTAGTACATTTGTCAGTAGAAGGCGAGAAGACAGTGGCTCAAGTGTTTGTCGTCACTGCTGATGGGACAAAGCTGTTTGAACATAGCACTGTGAAGAGTCCCAGTTAGGGTTGAAAGTGGTTATGAGCCTTGGTGTCAATGGCCGGTATAGGAGATGATCATTCATGCTTTTATCTCATCCCGTTTAGACTATTGTAACAGTCTTTTTATTTGTCTGAATAAGGAAGATTTTTGTCACCTCCAGACTGTCTGCTGCAAGGCTTTTCACCCACACCAGTAGACGAGCACACATCACATCATCCGATCTCAGCTCCGCTCCAGTGCTTACCAGTGAATTTTAGAATGCACTCTAGAGTTTTGGTCCTTAAAAGGACAGGCGCCTTGTTACATCTCTGACCCGATACAGCTGCGTACGTCCTCACGTAGTCCAAGATCTACAGGTCGAAGATTTTTAGTCGCCCCCCACACTCATTTCAAAACTAGAGGGGGCCGTTCATTTCAAGCCGTGGCACCTAGGCTGTGGAAGGCACTGCCTCCTTCCCTACGCTGCCTGGACTCAGCGGAAAACTCTTCGATTTACAGAGGCTTTGCTCTAGACTGCAGGGTGGTTAGGCATTTTTGTTTACTTCCTTTTCTATATTCCAGTTTTTGTTACTCGTTCTGATTAGGTACTGTTTCATGTTTTTTACAGCTCTGCCCCCTGTAGCGCTGCAGACATTTGGGGACAGGGTTTAGAAACGCGTCGGACCAGCAGAGGGCGCTGTTTGGTTACGTTAGCTCGCAGCCTGAGAGCCTGCTGGAGCATCAAGCAAAGCAAACAAGTGTCCGTGTCCCGGGCACTCCTTTTTTTCCTTCCGCTGTGGGTATCTCTGAGCGCGCTGTATAGAGCACAAGGTTCACGCTCAAATCCAACCTGGAGGATGAACGTAGCGCCGTTTCTAGAAGACACGCAGCCAGTTGGATTCTCTGCTCTGCACACTGGTTCATCCTTTCATCAGCAGTCCTCCGTGTGGCTCCCAAAACTCCTACGAAAAGAGCAAAGCCAGCAGCGCGTGGCTCCGTCTTTCCGTGCTTTTCCATTTCCTGACCCTGTCTGTGGCACTGTGGGGTCCTTTCAGACCAAGAGCTGCACATAAACCTACAACGCAGCTTAATGGCATGCAACAGACTGCAATGGCATGGCGTCCCAATATACATTTCAGCAACCAAGCACGGCCCAGATTCTACTGGCCCGTACAGTTTTAAAGTATTTTAAAGCACTAGACTGGCAGGAAGGGGAAAAAAACTGTCTTTAAAAACTCTAAGATGTTGATGTGGGAATCCATGCAGGCCGAAGACACACTTAAAAAAGACAAGGGACGAAGGTGAGATTAGACAAATGATGGGATAATGTATCTGTTCTGAAGACAAGTCACAAAATCAAGGGCGCCCTGAATAAGACTGAGCATAATACAGTAAGCACCCTTATTGGAGTGTCTCTGTGGGCGGGTATTACTGATGTTGTGGGGACGTGGATCTGTTTACACAGTCACATTGTGGGGACTTGCCTTCCTCGTGGGGACAAAATGCAAGTCCCCATAACGGAAAATCATTACATTTTAGGGTGAAAACTTGCTTTAAGGTTAGGGTAAGTCTCCAGGGAATGAGTGTAAGTCGATGTAATGTCCCCGAAAGTGACGGAAACACAACTCTGTGTGTGTGTTTGTGTGTTCATGCATATGAGTCACCCAGTAAATGTTGTTGGTTGTTATACAGGCCTAAATTACTGATCGTGACTCTTGCTGATCAGTCCAGGACAAAAGAGAAAGAGGGGGGGGGGGCGGGGTTGGGGGTCAACAGGGTAATACTCCGAATACATCCTGGGGCTACTCCAGAGACACCGAGGAAGACATCTTGTGGACCAACGGAAAAGCTTTTTTCCATGGCAACCAAGCGCTTCTTTTCCTCAAATGTCAAATGTGTTTTGGGATGGCTTTCTGTTAGCCGTCGCGAACGTCAGACACCACGTCGGCTAGTAGACTGAGTCGGAAGATGTCTCCCAAGTCTTGGAAACCAGTCGGCCGTTCCAGTCGAAAGGAAGAACACAGACAGAGTATCCCACAGCAAAGATCATAAGAAGCTGAGAGAGGTGTTCCCACAAAGAGAGGCAGCCATTATACCTTCCCTTCCCAAATAACACATAATTGCCGTGTCACGATGTAATGTGTTTAGATGGCAGCCGTGCGGCTCCATCTGAAGATGACCTAAATGACGAGTGATTAAGTGTAATTTGCACATATTATTAATAGCAGGAGGCGACAGCGTGGCGCTAGCCATGTGCGGGCTTTTTAGTGGAGAGGACAGTCGATCAGCTCCGTGATCAAATACACAAAGTAAAGTAAAATGGCCGGATGTTGAGTTTGACTGCGATCACCATTAGCTGAGAGAGCGCCGCTCGATGACTGGACTCTGCAGTGGTTCCTGCGCTCCGAAAGGTTTAAAGGAGTGAGTTCGTTTAACAATGTTACCAACAGTGATGCTGAGATTGCATTTTGAAACCATTTAAACAAAAGATGACACGAAGCCGCTTTCCTTTTTGCACAACATGCAGCTCAAGGTGCTTTGCATTCAGAGTGACGACGGAAAGCACTCGAGCAGAAAGAGCCGGCTATTTACACAGTTAAAACTTTAAAGTGGCCTTTTTTTAATCAGGAAGGGCGGAAAACTGGTGGATGGGGGGGGGAGTGGGCATGCAGCTAAGGGCCTGGCATGGAACCCGGGCTGCTGCGGTAAGGACTCAGCCTTAATGGTGGGCTAACAGGGCGCCCCAGTTCCCATGTATGTTGTTATTTTTGGGAAATCTAATTTAAAATGCTCACAGTTTTACATCCCTACTAAACAGCATTTTAAATCTAAAGTAGCCGGTCAGACGTATGGACCTTAAACGGGTCATCATTTATTTTTACTTTGTTTATAACTGCTCTTTATGGAAGAACTAGTTTGCGTGGTGCAAGCTGTTTAAAGACCTGTGATGTGTAACTCAGTAAGCCATGAGGAGTTATAACCAGGCTAAGTGTGCACTAACTACAGAAGGCAGCTTCACCGGGTCGCTTCGTCTTAGTTGTTGGAGCAGTAAGCAACAGGAAGAAAAGAATATTTTAATTCTTCAAGAGACAGGCGGCTTGTAAGATGGCATCGCCGACTGGCTTCCAGGTCACAAAGGAAAGGAGGGGGCTTCGGGAGGGGAGGGGCGAAGCACACAGCCCTTTGGTACGTTCACGTAGTGCTCCACAAGCCCCTGCTGACTTTCCCTTCAGGAACATTCCCATCTTCAGTGGCTTTCAAGTATGCTGAGGACTCAGGGGGATTCCTGTGAGCTCGACCCTTTCAGCCCCGAGGGAGGGAGTGATTAATGACCCGGAACGCAATACGCTGACCCTAACTGCTCCGTCACGGCCTGCCCCCTCGCTACGGGAGTGGACGTGAAGGAGCGTATCCCAGTGGCTCTGGGCCTTAGGCGGGGTACACCCTGGACAGTGGCCAACTCGTCGCAGGGCTGACACAGAGACAGACAACCATTCAGCCTCACGCTCATAGTAGGCCTATAACATTACAATATTTAATGTATGCGACTGCAAGCCAAGACAGTCAGTCTATAGCCTACATGACAACACACACGCTTAACAATTTTGGATAATCCGATACGCTATAGTATTCCTAAAGCATTGCTTTATAACAAGGAGAGGCAAGGTTGTGCATTACAGTGCAGACATGACAATAGTTGGCACCATTCTGTCGGACGCCGACAGACAGCTTACCACAAGCCAGACATCCCCACGGCGGGTGCTCCCTCGCTCTGCTTTAACGCCTCGCTTGCTAGCCATGTTTCGCATGACTTCGTCCCCAACGTCTTCTGTTTGGCGCGCGTGGCTGGTTCGCATACGTGCACAGGATTGGCTGGCTCCGCGTGGCAAACAACAGAACATATCTGTGAATAGGTGTTTCGAATTCTGTACACCTGGTGGGCTTACAACATTTTAGTGACCGCTAGTGACAATAAAAATATTACATTTTTTATGTTTTTGACTAAATTTGAGACAACCTTCAAATTTTTGGTTTTGAGGGGGTCTCATGGGTTAATCAGGGGGTCGAGCCCCCCCCCGTATTTCGCATACTGTTTTCATCCCATAGTCATGGACGTCACACATGTCCGCCTTGGTGAAGAAACAGCTATATTTCTCAAGGAAAACGTAAGAATTTTGCCTTCTTACGATTCCGTTTTCAAATGAAATGACATGGAACTTTCGGTTATGCTGCTTTTGCACATTACCACTACCTTTGTATAATATGCTGCTCCAAAAAATAAAGGGAACACTTGGAGTTACATTGTGTTGTTTAAGTGTTCCCTTTATTTTTTGGAGCAGTATATAAGTAACCTTATATATTGTTTTTATTTGTATTCTATTCTAATTTTAATATTTGCATACTGTATATGTTCTGTTTGTGTGAGTGTACCCTGTGTAGAATGACAAATAAATGTACCTTGACGTGTGTGCGTGTGTGTGTGTGTGTGTGTTAATGCCTCAGAATGCTTCAAATGACGCACATGCCCGATCGTTTAACAGCTCCTTTTCCAATGGCCGTGTCCGACACCGTTTGTAACAGTCAGTCTGACAGCCACGCCCACTCACCCCAGTGATTGGCCAGGTATGTGACGGTGCGAAAGTAGGCTGGGCTTGAACGTCTTTCTCTTTTTCATTCTTCACACAACCACCCGAGGCATCTTTTTAAGCTCCAAGTCCACTTTCTTGGTCGAGGTCATTTGACACAAGCTGGCTTTATACTTCTGTGTTAAGGGGTTACGCCCATGGGCTCTCACGCTCTACCTGACGTGCACCTCTTCACATACTTAACCACAGAGGCACCAGGTGGAGGCAACAAGAACTGCCATTGGCTGCTTGGAATGCATAGAGGGAACACAGAACAAAGACAGAAAAAATTAAAATCAATAATAATAATACCAACATTTGTATCAATGATAATATGGAGGGCTAAAAGTGCCAAAATGAAATAAATAAATACACCATTAAATAATTACTTAAATGTGTGATTAAATAATTAAAATACCAATTATTTCAATATTTCCATTTCCATTTCATGATTTACATTTACATTTCATGATTTAATGATTTCCATTTACATTTCATGATTTAATGATTTACATTTACATTTCATGGTCCTGTGTTGCAGTGCTTCATGAATTGTCAAACTGTCAAACTCGCCCATCACAGTTGGTAGGCGGATCCTGACACCTGATTGGTTACCCTGCGCATCAAGTCAAGACAAATTAATTCCAGATAATGGATCGATGCAGAGCTACTTCCAATACACTGGGTGGCGCTCTTTGCCTCTAATGTTGGTTTAGATAACTATTAAACTAAACTTTACCGCCAAGTCGAACCTGCTAACCCCTAACGCTGAGAACGCCAGGACAAAATGGCTAAAAGTTGCCCGGAGCTGCTGTTAGAAGCAGCTAATTTAATAGAAGAAGCTCTGAGCAAAACTCCTCCAGCTCCGGCGGCTCAGTTGCAGCAGAACCCTGCCGCTTCAGCGTCAGCTAGTAGTGGCACTTCCCGGTGAGGCTGCCAGGCAACTGGTGCTGTTATCGACGAGGATGGACAGAATCAGGAACGAGTCCATCAGAGGGACAGCTCATGTTAGATGTTTCAGAGATAAAGTCAGAGAGGCCAGATTGAGGTGGTTTGGACATGTTCAGAGGAGAGACTGTGAATATATTGGTAGAAGGATGCTGAGGTTGGAGCTGCCAGGCAGGAGGTCTAGAGGAAGACCAAAGAGGAGATTTATGGATGTAGTGTGAGAGGACATGAAGTTAATTGGTGTGAGTGAAGAGGATGCAGAGGACAGGGTTAGATGGAGGCACATGATTCGCTGTGGCGACCCCTGAAAGGGAACAGCCCAAAGGAAAAGAAGAAGACGTATGCCTAAGCTGAGGTGGTGCATTGAAAGAAGGGTGTGGTGCATTCAAATCAGCATTTGGTGTATTGGTGTAATCAAGTGTGGTATATTTTAGGTGTTAATTTGATTTGGTTATATTTTTATATTTAGATATTAATATTATTTTTTATCATCACTTATTTATTTATTTTTTAATCAATAAAGATATACATCATACCAATACCGTCCATGTCATGTTGTGGGCCTGATGGGGTGTGTTTTGTTTTATTCTGATTGCTCCTAGGTCGCCTTAGTTCTCCTAGCGTCTTGTGTTAGTTCTGACCTTATTTTGTATTTGTCCGTTAGTTCCTGTTGTTGCATTCTGTCTGGTCATTCCTGTTTTATTTCGGTAGGTGTCGGTTTCCCTCTGTCCTGGTCTACTCTGAATTCCTGTCCCTGATTTCCCTGATTGTCTTCACCTGTGTTTGTCCTGCACCTGTGCCTCGTTGTCTTCACCTCCCCTGAGTGTATTTAGTTCGTGTCTTTCCCTGGCTTGGTGTTGGATCATTGTGTTTGTTCTCCTGTGGAATCTACCCTGCGGTTTTCCTAGCCGTATTACTTCTATTTCATTGTGGATTTTGTCATGCTCCTGGTCTTCTGTTTTCCCGCGTTTGCCTGTCTACCAAGTGGTAAGCCAATAAAGACTCTACTCCCCAAGCAATGTCTGCGTTTGGGTCCTCCTTACCTCATCAAACTCGTAACAGTCCTTATATCAAGCAAAATATCATCACATTGCCATCATTCCATTACTGCTAAATTTTTCTATGATATTGAAAATATTAATAACAATGTCACTAATAATTATACAAATGAAAATACTCACTATTACTAAAACCTTGTATAAAGAATGAGGATGAGTGTGTCAAATTTGTAATAGTTGAATGAGGTCTGATCTGGAGTGTTGTGGTTCCGATATGTAGTTGTAAAGAGGTGAAAAATGTTCTAGGGAGATGTAGTCCGTGAGCAAATGTTTCCAGTGTGTTATGTGAATAGTGTTTCGGGATTTCCAGTTCAGGAAGATAGTTGCCTTGGCTAAGGTTGCAAGGAGCATCCGTTTGTTTATTTCCTGATTGACAGTTGATAGATCCCCCAGTAGACAGAGTGGGGGGGTCATGGTATGCGGCAGCCCAGGAGGCGGGGTGGGATTCAGTGACGTCTTTCCAAAAGTGTTTAATGGGTGGGCAGTGCCATGTGGCATGGACATGTGTCCGGGCAGTTTTGTGAGCACATTTCTGATGGGAATCCCGTGTTAGCCAGCCTTTCCCCAGGGTAGTGGGTTCTATGAAGAGTCTTCTACTGTATGAGCGGAAGGTTGGCGTTTTTGGCGTCCAGAAGTCGGTATCAGGAGCAATCGAAAGGTCTTCTTCCCATTTGATTATTGGTAAAGTTTTGGGTTTTATTTGAATTAGTTATAATTTTGGAAAGTAATTTTTTCAGGGAGGAAATATTAACAAAATCTGCTAATGTGGTAGGAAGGTGAAGATTGATAATTCTAGTGCTGATTTTGGATAAAACAGCTGATTTGAGTTGCAGATTATTCAAGAATTGATTGCTCCCGATACCGTACTCCTGGACTAGGTAAGAAAATGAAACCAAGTTGTTGGACTGAAAAATGTGACTCTCGTGTGATGTGCTTTTGTGCCCATTTATATAGACTGAGTTTTTTTTTTTTTTTTTTTTTGCTTGTGAAATCAGGGTTGTTCCAGAGCGGGGGGAGTTTAGATGGGGCCTGATTGGAGTTTTTGATCTGATGATATTTCCACCAGGCTGTCAGCGCAGAGGCTATTGTCAGTGCCTCGAAACATGGGTGCCGTTCAATGGACTGACTAAAAAATGGGATGTCTGATATGTGCAAGTTTTCGCAGAATGATGGTTGTGTCTATGTCTAGCCATACGTGGTCTGTCTCCCACATGTTTCTGATGCCCGGGAGGATTAGAGAGCGTGACGACGACATTAAGAAAGCTGGAGAAAGTCCTCTTCAGTGTGTGCAAACTCATTAGTCTCCTATTTAGTAATGAGACCTTGTGAAATAACGTTTGACGTTACCGGGATGAAACTCCAGTTCTATAAGTGTGCACAGCTGGGCAGCAGTTTTCCCCAGCGTCGACTATACGTCCAGCCTTAGTTTGAGGCATAATGAGACGTTTACCCCCCCCTCCCATAAGGAAGGAGGAAAGTTGCAAAGGGAAGACATGGATGAGGGAACGAGAGTAAGGTGACGAGTACTGCATCGTGTAGAGTGATCGTCATGAAAATCAGCTCAGTTTTTTTCTGTAGAGACAGAATATGTACTTGTGCTACTGTACCAGGAGGACACCTTTCTTACAATAAACACAGGATGTTTGTTTTTTTTCCTCTTGTTGCAGCCGCATTTCCACATAAAGGGGGTGGAAGAAAGAGGAGAGGTTAAATCAGAAGGCACAAAGGCGGAGGAGATGAATGACTGCAGAACTTTTACAATAAGCAGTCCTGATCTGGCCTCCTCCCGTCACACCGAGGATGAAAGTGCTCAGCGAGAGATGCTCGTCATCCAACCGAAATAGAATTTTAATCCGAAATGTCCGCTGTTTTTCCCGTTGCTACTTTTGTGTGTGACTGTGAGAGTCTTGAGACATCTGATGGGTTTCAAGGGCGCATGTGCTGCTGTGGATCCCAGGATGATCCCAGCCTCTCTAAATGCTAATGGTGTGTGGGGGTGAGTGACAGATCTTTCAGAGAGCCCTGCTTTAGAAGCACAGGGAATATAATCAACCTCCAGCTACTGAGGCCTCCTTATTTCACAGCAAAATAATCAGTAACAGTTTGAATTCTAGCTACCGATTTAGGAGCTGTATTACCAGGGGAGACCTGACTCAAGAACCATTTTATGGACGGGGAAAGATCATTCTGGTTTATGCACCATTTGTAGCGTTCCACAAGTCCTATCAGTAATCATAACAGCAATTATGATCAAGTTAAGATCTAAGAACATCGCTAAAAAATAAGCCAATCACAGTCAGACAGGCTGGAAACAAACCTACAGGCAAGACACACCTATTTGAAGAGAAAACCCCTGTTTGCTTACCATACTCTACAGCACTGTGTTGGCCGAGGAAATCTACAGGTTTCTGGATTCTTCTATCACCCGCGACCTGAAGTCCATCAGAGACTCTATCATAGCAGAGCCAGTGGCTCTGTGAGGCTGTACGTAGGCACGGCAGTGCTGTGAGCTAAATGCTAACGTCCGCACGCTAACATGAGCACATGTTTGCCATTTTCACCATCTTAGGTTAGAGTTTTAGCGTTCGCTTATTGGCTCAAAACATCAAGTACAACTGAGGCTTTTGGGAATGTCATCACATTTGCAGGTATTCGGTCATAACCCAAAGTGGACAAAGGAAAAAGTCACCAAAGTTATTAAAATTCATCCTGAGGAGGACATGAATGTGGGTACAAAGTTTCACGGCAATGCGTCCAAACGTTGTCTAGATGTTACGCTCAAAATCTCAAATTTCAGCCTCATGATGGTGCTAGAGAAGAGGTGAGCAGGATTCAGCCTCCGGGAACCGTGGATGATGGTACAAAATTTCATAACAATAAAGTCACTGGTTGTTGAGGTATTTCGGGCTGGATGATGGCAGTGCACCGACCAATCGAAAGACCGGCATTGCCATCCATAGAGCAACGCTGCTAGCATGGCTTAAACGTTCTACACAGCCCGTTCTCTGCACATCTGCCATGGCCTGGTTTGGATCGGCCACCAAACAGGACAGTTAAGTGCGCAGAAAAGATCGCTGGTGCCAACCTGCCCACTCTCCAGGAACTGTACACCTCCCAAGTCAGGAGATGGGCAGGGATAATGACTGCAGCCCCGTCACACCCTGGACACAAACCGGCCCAACTTCTCCCCTCATATACACTCAGAACACTGTACGCCAAAACAATCACAGTTTCTTTTCTCAGGCATCGCGCTCATGAACAGGCGACTCTTCGAGGGCAAACACGAGCTAGCTAAGAAGAGCTGTAAATGCCCCTCTTCATAACCTTGTTCTCATGGCAGCGTGGGTCTAACTCTGCTAGTGGAAGGGTTGTTGTCAAGCTGACACTGTACTGTATGGTATGTGTGGAGTTGGCTAATAAAGCCTTCTCGTAAGGCAGTGGAGACTGACCACAGAGGGTTTTTATGCATCAACAGTGTAGCACACAACACATTGTGCAATAGCATGCCTGTAATATTCTTTCATTGTCCTATGTACGGAAAGCCTAAGCAGACTCTATACTCTTCCATCAAAATCCACCTGTGTGTATAGAGCCTCTTGTTATCCATACAATATTTATTCTAGTATTGTTTGCACTACTTTTCCCACAACTCTGTACAGAATCAATGTGACCTGTATTTAGACAAAGCTCTTTCCTGTATATAATAGCTGTATGTCTAAGTTTGCTTCCAGTTTGATTAGCTTACCTTGTTTCGCTGCATGTCTCTATTTTGTATCCTCCTGGACATGTGCGCCGGAGTCGCATTCCTGCTGCATATGCGCACATACATGTTGCTTCTGAAAATAAAACCCTTATTTTAATCAGCTGGAATCATCCTTTAAATGCTCTGACAGACACAGTTCCAGTTTTCAAGAAAGTGACTGCATTAGAATGTCGGGCCTTGAGAAAGAATCATCAAGTTTAAACTGCTTTTCCACAGTTTCATTTGAACAAGCGTGACTATGGAGTCGTTGCCAAAGAGAGTTTTCTTATTCTAGCGTACCTGTCTGTCAGCGTGGTAGTGTAATTTTCTTTTATATGTCTTTATACGGTATATGTCTTTGTGTCCTGCTGAGGCTGTCCTTTTGTGGCCATCTCTCCATCTGCCGTTTCCTGGACCCCTCCATCATGCTGAAATAGCTCACTAGTCACATCCTTTTCTTTTTCTTCTCAGCAAGACCTCTGTTCCCTCTCAAAGAGTTAAGGTCTGCTCTGCTGCGGGTCTCCTTTGATGATGAGGACAGAAGGGACAGATATGAAAGCAGATGAAATTGGCGCCCTGATGCCCCCCGCCCACAAACTCTCACCACTTGGTAATTGGGGATTCAGGGAAGGAAAAAATAGGCAAAAAACAAAGTGTTTCCCGCCCCCTGATCTTCAACATCGGGCTGTATTTAATGGTGTCTACTACATGCCCATAAAGTGCCCTTCCTCTACAATTCCAGTCCCTTCCTAACCATGGATCACATGTTTGTGTGTTTTCTTTTTTCACACTTTCTGCGTGCATTAATAAGGACTGCAAGAACAAACCTAAACACAGCCTCTGTAAACCTACCTGGTCAAGGGGGCTGAAGAAGCGGTTCCAAACAGAAAAACAATTGATAAAAAAAAATATATTTGCTGTTTCAGAGCCCCGAGTGACCTTCTGTCGGGGGGACCAGAATATATATGAGCACCCTGGAGGGAGTTGTTCCTCTGAGGGAAGTCTAAGGTTAGAACCTACAACCAAATTAGTATTAGTAATATTACATCCCCATGACCATCTGAAAGTTATGGAAGCTTCATAAAGTCGGAATCAAGACAAGACTCAAGACCCTGAAAGGACTGGAGTCCCACGGCCCTGTTTGGAGTGGTAACGCAGTGAGCAGTGTACGTTTACAGCCCCTGGCGGTCCTGATCCTTTGGAGGCAACTCCTCCTCATGAGGAAGATTGATTTCGCACACACTAAGTAATACCAAACCTTATTTGAGGATGTGTATCCAGACAGGTCAATAGTTTACAGAGTACAGGTTCTATTCATAACTGTCACTCTAACCCAATCCAGGCCTCCACTGTGGTCTGTATTGACAGCAGTAAGATAGGATTGAGGCAAACCAGAGCAGGAAGATCAGGTTCAGAGTACGAACGCAACACTCCGACCGATTGTAACTTAATCCGTCAGCTCCACAATGACGTGGCGTTAAGGCTGATAGAGACACGGCATCCTCTTTAACTCTGTCAAATCGACCAACATCACATCAGCCTCGAGATGAGGCTGTAAATGATCCGTCAGGTCGGCCGAGCATACTGAAAGACCCAATGATGTACACTCAGTAGCTACCTACTCCTATTAAGTGGTTCACTTAGTGTTTGACTAAACATTACAATTAGCACAACACATGATGTTAAGTTTGGTGCGATAGTCGATGCCAGACATGGGGGTTGCAATTGCTCCTGTGATTTCTGTACCCTTATCTCTGAGTGATGAGGTAAATAAAAAACTTACAAGCTTTACACCTGAGGACAAAAGTCCCACAAAACTGCCCCCGTCCATGGTTAAGCTTTGGAAACTAATACACCATTAAGGCGGAGAGTGACGCTCACGTCAGCCAGGGTTAGACGCTTTGGTGCACTGACATTGCTGTCACAGATGGCAGTCAATTATGATACCAAGAAGACAGAGAAAGAGAGAAAAAAATATAAACGGGAGAGAGATAGAGAGAGAGGGGAATAGAAAGTCAGCCAGTGAGAAGAATTACAAATTCTATTCTGGATTTTACAGGGAGCCAGCACAGAGAAGCTAATGTTTGATCAATATGATCTCTTTTTCCAGTTCCTGTCAGTACACGTGCCACAGCGTTCTGGATCAACTGGAGAGTCTTAAGGGACTTATTCAGGCAGCCTGATAATAAGGAACTGCAGTAATCCAGCCTAGAAGTGTCCCATTTTGAGAAGGGTGTGAAAGTGAAAGAAGGCACTCCAGCTTGTTGATGATCATGATCAAAGATAGCTGTTTCTTACAGTAAATAAAATGGACTGTACTTTCCTTTCTAGTCTTCCATTCATTTAAAGCGCTTTCACACTACATATCACATTCACCCCATTCACACACATTCACACACTGATGGCAGGAGCTAACTGCCCATCAGTACAAAGGGACTGCATTTATAAAGCGCCTTTCTACCTTACCGGACAAAGCGCTTTACAATATTGCCTCTCAATCCCCCATTCACACTCACACAGCCCTGATCTTGCACATCGGCAGCTAATCATTCTCACACACTGAAGGCACAGCCCTCGGGAGCAATTTGGGGATTAGTATCTCCAACATGTAGACTGGGGGAAGCCGGGATCGAACTGCCGACCTTCCAATTGGTGGACGACCCGCTCTTGGGTCTGAGGCTGCTCTGATGGGGGGGTGATTCACATCACAGCACCCACTTTTGTGGGTGTACAGAACAGAATGAAGTGCATGAATATACCTGTATTTATTAGACAGAAAATATTCAACTTAGCAGTTGAGCAGCCATCGGTGCTTTTCATAATTCTAAGATTTTCTCCCCTTGTATGTTAGTTTTTGGTCGTTGGCTTTAATATGACAACCAGACATGGTCTCAACTTCCATTTTAGTGCTGCATCCTGTATGTAGCTTGGGAATAAAGTTGCCCAGAAGCACAGGAGCACAATGCCTTATTTTTGCTCCCTCCACACTTGGACGTGAAGCGTATTTATGGTCATTTACCTGCTAAGAGTGTCTATTCCTGTGCAGGAGCCAGAAAAACAGTGGGAGAAACGTTGCCCTGAAAATGGCAACAGGCATGAGTTAGATAAATGGTAGTTGTAAGTCAATCTACAGAACTCTTTGAGCAGCATATTTCTTTGGTTGATGTGAAAATCATGACCTGCTATACCAGAGCTCCTGTGTTCCCGGACATTTTTTGTGAGTCTTTCAGCTCCCTGTTTTGGTTTTACTCGTGAGGTGTAGAATTGCCCAGTGTGGACGAAACCTCTGGGATACTGGCCTGCATGAAGTGCTTTCCTCTTCCTTTTGTTCAGCCTCTCCACTTTCTTTCACCTACTCTGCCCTCGCCTCCCTGTTCTCATTTAATCCCTCTCCGTCTGTGTTCCTTCCCCTCTTCTTTGAGACGTTTCAACTCCCTTGTATTTCCCCTCGCGTCCTGCCTCCCCGTGTCTCTGCTCCATTATCATCAGGTGCCCTGACTCTGTGGTAATGCCCACCATCATGTCTGATACCAGTGACCATCATTGCAGCCAGTGACAGTAAATCCTGCCCAGCTCGTTGCCAAGAAGCCCCTGCGCAGGTCACTGTGTGTTATCACAGAGCATGAAATGGCTTCCTCCCCCTCTGCTGTACTTTTCACCTGCCTATTAAACTGTCATCAAGTGCTTATTTTGACCACCGCAGGGAAGCTGTATAACATATCCAATATATTTGGTATGTTTTCCCCTCACAAGCACTCGGGATGAATTTCATTAGTGTGTTCTCCGTGCACTGGCTTCTGAATGGGTTCTAATAACTTTCAAATACAAATATGATACTAATAAAACAACTGTTACTGAGGGCATTTATGTGCTGTCAGAGGTTTCAGCGCATCAAATCATTCCGCACAAACTAAAGGCTGCAGTGATGCGTATGCACATTCGAACCGTGGTGGGAGTTTTCACTTCTATTTCTGGTCCTGAGGCTTGCAACAACAAAAGTAGTACGCACTGCCTGAGGGCATGTTTGCTTATTAGTACGAGAGGTAGCGAGCACTGTACCAAACCAAGTGCAAATACACACCCACACAGTCCTGGTGAAGCAGATTAGCTGAGTGCACTTGATTGTTGCTTATTTAGTGGTGAACACTTAATGTAACAGAGAGATACTCCAGACATGTTTTAAGACGTAAAAATGCTCTGTTTTGAATAATGTTTTGTGTCACATGTGGTTTTTTTAATTCATAACATAAGTTATCTCATTGCACTTTTCCTATAGAGCAGGTCTAGACCGTACTCTTTATAATATTATTTACAGCGACCCATCAATTCCCACCATGAGCAAGCACTTGGCCACAGTGGCAAGGAAAAATGTCCTGAGACAGGCAGGAACCTCGTGCAGAACCTGACTCAGGGTGGGCGGCCATTCCACAAAGAACTTCAAAAAATCCGCAGTCTATAAATATGCAAATATCGTTCATTTCAAAGCTTCAACTGCTTTATAAACTCCTGTTCTCCTGAACTGTCCCGTCTTAGTGCATGTGCACTGGAGCTTTCAAGTTTCCACACCGTGCAAGCTGTATACCGGACCGCCACACGAGTTGTGACGTCACAAAATTCCGCTCGTACGCAGGTTTTCAACTGAGATGTAAGGCGAGCACAGAGAAACTTTGCCCCCTCGGCAGGTGAATGTGAAAACAGCTACTGTCCAACTCTGCACAGCTCAAACATCCAAGTCAAGTCACAATAATCAGAATCAGCTTGATTGGCGACGTACGTGTACGCATGCAAGGAATCGGACTTCCGTTGCTCTCAACGTACGTACACAGAAGTAGACAGCTAACAACAAGGACAACGAGCAAAACGAGGTGAACAAACATTAAGCTAAGCTAACACTATTTTGAGTGCAGGTGGAGGAGGTTTTTTTTGCCTTTTTACACACATCGCAAAACAACACATTTTGTTTGATGGCACAAGCCAAGTTCAAGCAGCAGAGCTCTCAAACACCATGGAACCATCAAGAACATCGTTCATGTCACCTCTTCCCTCCTCACATTTCCGCTGTCGATTATGTAATACGTGCCAGAGTAAAAGCGCTTCTCCCGGTGTGTCCGAGTGGACGACCTTCTCCCCTCAGTTCCAGCAACGTGTCCCTCAGCACAAACAGTTCACTGTGCTCATTGCGCCTCTATGATCCAATGAAGCACTGTGTGATTTGCCTCATTTCAGGTGCTTGGTAATTGTGTCTGAAGACGTTTTAGTTGTTTTCTTTGGAGAGATGTGCCAGAGGACCAAAATGACTGAATGTTATTAGAATTCATTATTAGCATCAAGGCCAGGTTAGCTCCCAACGCGGTGTCCAGGGAATCTTAAAGCCTCATCAGCAGGTTCCACTGGGTCCAGTTTGAGTTTTTGACATGTGCCACAATGTAATCATGTTTATTTGGATGATGTTTTTCAGTCCTGTTAAAGGAAGAGAAAGGCGTTGTTGCATGGTTCCCTTACACCGCAAATAGAAAGCGTGTGTTAAATCATAGCACATTCAAATCCCAACAGAAATCTTTTCACAGGTATTTAAAGAGACAATCTAATCAAATAGCAGTTGCAGGGGCTGTGAAATCATGTACATGTATACGAAAAAACTCACTTATTTATTCTCTAAAAGGGCTTGTCCTGATCACAGAAGCTCATTAGAGTCTTTTAAAACACATCCTTATACTGTATCTGATGGCTCCCTATGTGACAAGATTACTGGCATTTGAATACAAGCAAATTGTTTTCGAGATCAGGTTGAAGGACGTTAGTGTGGTGAAGAAAAATGTGTGGCAACATTTTACACCTCCATCCATCTTCTTCCTCTTACCCGGGGCCGGGTCGCGGGGGCAGCAGTCTGAGCAGAGACGCCCAGACTTCCCTCTCCCCAGACACTTCCTCCAGCTCTTCCGGGGGAATACCGAGGCGTTCCCAGGCCAGCCGAGAGACATAGTCCCTCCAGCGTGTCCTGGGTCTTCCCCGGGGCCTCCTCCCGGTTGGACGTGCCCGGAACACCTCCCCAGGGACAGATGCCCGAGACTCCTCTCGATGTGGAGGAGCAGCGGCTCTACTCTGAGCTCCTCACCCTATCTCGTAGGGAGCGCCCAGCCACCCTGCGGAGGAAACTCATTTCGGCCGCCTGTATCCGGGATCTTGTCCTTTCGGTCATGACCCAAAGCTCATGACCATAGGTGAGAGTAGGATCGACTGGTAACTAGAGAGCTTCGCCTTGCAGCTCAGCTCTTTCTTTACCACGACAGACCGACATCACTGCAGAGGATGCACCGACCCGCCTGTCGATCTCCCGCTCCGTCCTTCCCTCACTCGTGAACAAGACCCCAAGATACTTAAACTCCTCCACTTGAGGCAGGAGCTCTCCACCAACCTGGAGGGGGCAAGCCACCCTTTTCCCAGCACTTTACACCTTGTAGCTTTAACTTCCCACACATATCAGTTTACTCATTATGTTATGTATATATTTGCATTATATTTGCATGCTTTTTCCAAACTCGGAATGACCTTTCCACCCTTTAGCACGAAATAACAGGAAACCGTCGTAAGATTTCAGGTCATGATTCCAATCAGAAATTCGTATGGCGGCTTAAATAGCATCAATTTTGGACCCACGGTGAACAGGCAGAAAGTACTAGACGGTGCTAAAACAAAAACTCCAGTGAGAGTTAGTGACTAGAATCCACTGAATCGAAAAAGAAATATTAATATATTAGCATAGATATTAAGTAGACATTTATGAATCTACAATTCCATGACAACTGAGCGAACTCCGTGTGCTGATGAAGCATGCGAAATAGCCAAAAGCTCTGGATCGAGTGAAGTCAAAAGTACAGTAGGTGACTTTGGCACAGTCCCAGCTTTGTCTTGTCTTCTGATGCAGCTCGAGAAGAGTCAAAGGCACGGCTGAAGTGAAAGTTAATGCTAAATATATCTTTACTCTCTGACTCCAGTCCGCTATTCACATGCTGCGATGTTGCTTTAATGTGTCCCCGCCTGTGCTATATTTCCCAGTAACTCTAATATGTAGCCACAGTGTAGCTGGTAACACTGTCAGTTGAATCTTTACAGCTTTTGCAGCCACACCCACATTCTGTTATTTAGCCTTCCCTCCTTGATACAACTGGGGTGGACACAATAATAGAAACGGCTGACATTACAACGCAAAACAATTCAACAGCAAGCCTCCAAAATCGGCATACAGCTGACTCCACACCTCTCTAGCCAGTTTGAGCTTTATGACCTCCATGAAGGGGAGGCTTTATTGGTTTGATGGACCTAATGAACAGTCCTCTGAGTGTGGGCCCTGCTCCTATAGCAGTTTGAATGAAGAAATATAAAAGCAAGAAAGGAAGGCAATCATAAAGGAAAGGTCACAAGCCATAAACTCGGTGATGAGCACGGATCTGAGCACGTTCTGCTGACAACCTGCTCCCTCAGAGAGCCATGAAGCAGGTGAAATCACATCATCGGATTAGGACAGACAGATAGCAGACTTTCTTTTTCTTTTCTTCCTTTTTTTTTTTTTTTTTGCCTCTTTAAATTCAATCCCATGTCTCCCGAGGGCAACAAAGAAAAGCCCGATTATGGCATTATAGTTATTATTGAATTTCATCATGCGTCGTGCTCGTGAGCTGCCCACATCCACGGGAGGGGGCTGCTGACGCGGGCTCGGCCTGGGATGACATAAAAGGGGGCTGGAGACCTGGCTCCATCCGAACCTCTGAGTGCGCCGCACACCGAGACCACTCCTGCTGCGGACTCCGGCTCAAAGGTAAGTTCCTCCTTTAAGACCTTGCGTTTAGCCTCTGGAGACGTTTCTGTAGACTCCGCAGTTCTCCTCCACTCCTGGCGGGAACTGCGTGCGTTGATGCCTCCTCTCCCTGTGGCTCTCAGATGCAGAGGTGCTTCGGGGTCGTGTGCGTGTCGCTCATCTTTTGCGCCACTCTGTCGGAGAGCGTCGGGCTCGTCATTGCGGTGAGCCTTTCCAGCTGTCTTGCTGTTGTCTCAGAGAGAGAACAGAACCACAGTCCAGAAATGTCCAAGTGACGAATAGACAATCAGCATAACAATATAAACAATATGTGCTAATAGAAAATCACAATGTGAACTCATGTGAACACATGACATGTGCAATGTAATACCACAGTGGAATGGCTGGATATAAAGAGGGAGATGCCATAAGGTATATACAGGTATAAATCTCAACATGCTGGTGTAGGGCATGTGTTAGAAGGTGTAGCATGGTAATAAGGATGGATGGATGTGGAAGTGCGGGAGCCTTGGCCAGGCATACTGCATATAATGCCCCGCACAGGTATCAGTGTGTCACATATCTGGCCAGACTAAATGAATGTATAGAGGCTAGAAGTGCAAAATGGAGCTTTGATTAAGTGCTTTCGTTGGAACTGGGGGACGTTTCCCTCACGATCAATGACGCGGAGGTCCTCATTTCTCCCTATTCTATTTACCACGACACCAGAGCTTTTAGACTATGTCTTTTATTTAGGTTTGCTAGTGCAAATATATCTGAAATACACAAAATAACGGACCGAAACCTAAGACACTAAAAACAGCTTGAACATGAATGTCTTTGTCAGGGAGTGTAGTTAATGTGGGAGTTGGGTTGATAATTGAATAGACACTAACGTGATGGGTAGACTACATAAATAAGTACATAAAAAGTAGGAAAGAGGCAGAGGAGTTCATTTATTCATTTGACTAATTCATTTATTCACTTTTCTAATTCATCTACAGGCTTCAATTGTACAATAAATAGTGGCATACTTTAGATTTCAAGAGACCTAAGACACACTTGATGAAGGAAGAGACATATCAGAAAGAGCATTGAACAGTGGACCTGTGCGTCTTTGTCCACGGTCTGATCATTGTGTGTCTCTGGATCCTGCAGGCGAAGGACAAACGTGGCTGGACTCTGAACAGCGCTGGCTACCTGTTAGGTCCGCGTAAGTACTGACACACACACGCACACACACACACACGCGCGCAGGGCCTAGACTTTTACTCTGCATCAGGAAGCAGCTGTTCTCCAAAAAGTCACTTCAGCCCATCTGGAAATGTAGTTTGGGACAGCACATCTTGAAAGTCCTCGTGTGTTCTCACAGCAAATACCTGCTCTTCCAACATGTCCAACACATTTCTGTATTGTAACCCATGAAAACACATTAGCAGTTTTGCCAATGAACACACTCTTCTGAACTCCTAATGTAATGTTCATGATTTTGGTTCATATTAGGGAATGTTTGGCCCGTGTCTGCAATTTCTGGACCAAAAAAAAAGACGTTTAGTTTCATGCAAATAAGTACACATTTCCTTTCAGATCAGGCTGTTTTCCACATGTTTTATTGAATTGTTGGGTCAGGCCAGTAGATTGGGCATCAGGCAGGTACTATTGTCCAGTCATATTGACGTGGTGCCGTTTGATTGATTAGATGTACTAACCTGCTATGGGAAGCAAATAACCTGGACCACACAATACATTAATATATTGTTCTTCATATCACTGTCCTGGAGTCAGTAGTTTAGGAGTACAATGATGGAATTCTGGCCTCTTGAAGTGTTTGCCCTAAGTTACGCTTCCAGAACGCACTGGTGAACATTTTAACTATGTGTTCTAGCAAAAACATAACCCCCATCACTTCATTTCGAACACTTCCTTCCATGCCTGCGCTGCTGATGAGCCTGTTTCTGTTAGAATGTAATCGGTCTATCTCTGCATCACTCTGCCTCTGTGTGCTCAGACAGCATCTGGTTTGTCTTGTTGAGTCTTTTAGATCTGTTCAAACACAAAGGCATCAGATGACTGAAGTCCAGGCCACGGTCAAGTGTCAGTAACTAATACCCCCTAACAGCAAAATGTCGACACCTGATTAAGTCCACCCAATTTCTAAAATGTAGTGGATGAAAGTGGGGTTTGGAAGCGTTGGTGATAAATCATTTGATACAATCTGACCACATCGTCGAGATTAAACAATGAACGCCTTTTACCAAAGGCTGAGCCAGGAGAAGAGCCAGGAGTGAGGCACTCTCCCCAAAAAGACAAATGCAATAAAATGGCCTTGCAAGGCTCTACACCAGTGTTTCTGAGCTGAAAGACATACAAATTGTATAAAAGTGATGATACATCGGCAACATTTTGTGGCAATTCAGTTAGCTAAGTCACAGTAGATAACACAGGACAGGAAGAATTTAAAGCCATTTTCATGGCATACATTTTGACTTGTCAAAGCAGGAATTAATAACATTAATGATGGCTGCATTCCATTTAGATGAGCCAGTTACAGGGCTGTAGGGAAGGGCGTACTGGGACACACACTGGGTCAAACCGGCCTCCATCGGTCTCAGGGGCCGTGTTCACTGTTCGGCCGATGCCCAGGATACACGCTCGTGCCCGCGAAGTGCAATGCGCATCTTTGTTATACATCGTTTGAAGGAACTAAAATGTTAGGTAACTTGATGCAACCGTCACTAATGCTAACGTAGCTCCTCAGGGATTCAAGCTGTTATTTTTCTAATCTTGACAATCTAACCGGTGACAACACATTAGTTAAGGTTGTAAGGACTATGGATGCCGGTAGTTGTTGTTGATTCTGTTTACATATGCCGAATTGTAATTTTATGAGTTGTTCTGACAATTAAGCTAAGATAGCTAAAATGTGCTAATCGATGGGCCGTCACTTTGATCATACCTAAGATTATCATCATGATCTTTATTTATTGCGCCGTAGTGACTACGGTGTAGATCCCAGTTATATAACGTCAAAGCCATAGCTTTAGTTTTCCGTATGAAAAGAAAATTGGCCCCCTCTGCGTGGCATTTCAGCCCTTGAAGCTCCTTCAGCTGACTCTAACAGGAAAAACTGAACCAGGTTCACCCTGGTCTTGTCCATGAAAATGTTATCAATAAAACCTTTAAATATACAGTGCATCTTTTTTGCCAGTACTTAGCAATATTTACTACACTAGCACTAAATATGCTATTTAAAGGTTCCATGTAAGATTCTAGCTGTCATGGTGAGAGTTGCCCTCACAATAAAACACTGTCAGTAAGCATAAAGCTGCATTCATTTATATTTTCTGGCCACTTGGGGTCAGCAGAGCAAGCTGAAAACACAACATTTACATATTATCACCTTTCCACAGTTGATGAGGCCACTGTGTTTGATTACACATCCAGCAGACACTGAGCAACATTAGAATCCATTTGGAGTCCACCTGATGATTCTAGGTGCTATGTTCACACTTTCTGTCCATCCACAAATCAAAGTGAAAAAGCGACATGTTTACTGATTTAACTAATTTGATATAACCTGTTGATTAGTGAGCTTAGTCGCTTAGTTGGTAGGTGGATTTATTTATCTTTCGACAGAGCCAGGCTCGCTGTTTCCCATTTTCCAGTCTTAATGCTAAGCTAAGATAGCCTACTGCAGGCTGTAGCTTTATATTTAATTGACGGATAAGAGAGTGGTATCGATCTTCTCATCTAACTCTCGGCAAATCAGTGACTAAGCCTATTTCCCCCCCCAATAAAAAGGGATTAGTGCAGCTTTGACCAAACGTGGGGGGGTGGATAGGAGTTTTTATTCCATCAGATGAGTATACATGTACTGTTAATTGTTAAATAATGACCTTACGTACACCGAGAACATCATTTTAAAACATCTAACACAGAGTCGTAGAGCTGTGACGGATCTCTTTGAATTGCTTGCTGGGGTTGTTTCGGAACCCAGAGCTCACCTCTATTGCTTGAAAATGTTGCCTCTGTAACACAGCTTACAAAAGACGGCTGAGCTCATCTTCTGTGATTCAGTGTTGTTCTCTTCCTTTCTCCCTGTCCACTGTCTCCATTGTGTCGGCTAATTTAGCATAATTTAAAGATTGCCTCATTACCTTTAGAGGACACATTAAGTGAACACTGGGTATCCAGATGTGTGTGGGTGTGTGTGTGTGTGTGTGTGTGTGTGTCTATGTTCTTACCCATTAGTGGGGTCCAAATCGGTTCAAAACAGGAACCCAGGTAATGTTGTCCCTTTGTGTGTGTGTGTGTGTGTGTGTGTGTGTGTGTGTGTGTGTGTGTGTGTGAAGCCCAGGTAAAGGTCACTCCTGCCTCATCCTGTGTTTCAGGTCGTATTGATCACCTAATTCAGATAAAGGATTCCCCCAGTGCCAGAGGCAGAGACGAGCTGGTCACTCAATGTAAGATAGAAACATACGGCCGCTGCAGGGCCTTGGTGTCAGGCCCAGGAATTGCTCTGTCCAAACATCCCGCCTCTCGCTGCTTCTGCCACTCATCGGGGGAGGATGTGTGTCATCCTACTGCTGTCCACGCTTACGCAGCCAAACATTGCCTGTGTCTCTGTGCTTTAAGCGAAGGAATTCATGTGGTATTTTCCTGTCCTAAGGAAAGGTGGGATTACACTGCGTCACTTACACAATGTGGGAACAGAATGGGAGGAACAGGAAAACCCCTGCTTCTCTCCCGCTACTCTATCCTGTGAGCATTCATGCATTCTTCTAAAATGGTCATTGGGAGCCAGTCCACCAGGTTAAATAGCCCTAATTAGCACGAATGGTTCGTTATCAGATATAGAGGGACATTATACTAATGTTTCTAATGGATTCTATTCAGATGAAGAAATCCCGATACCTCTGGCTAACATGTGTGAAGAGTCAGTTGCTTGTAATCAAGGTATATACTATATGACATCATCAGATCTTGCTGTGTTTTGACATCAGAAATGACCAGAATCCGACCTGGAAGCCATTTCAAACAACTTCCCATACCTCCTTCAGTTCAGGATTTGTGGAAATATGCTTGTTTTCCGTTTTACCCAGAGTAAGAAGAGCAATATCAGTCGTCCGTCCAGGACAGAGGTACTGTCCTGTAGGTCCAGGATAGCCTAGCTTAGCACAAACCTCTAGCTTAGCTGCATTAATAGTTCAAACTATGCCTTCCACCAGCTCCGAAAATGTCTTCTAGTATTGTATCACGTTAGCAAAATGCAAGCTCTCTGTTTGCATAGCGGATGTGTGTACATCAGCTTCTGTTGGCAAGGCGAGGCAGCTATATTGATATAGGCAAATCCAAGTGCTTTACATCGGCAAAGAAAAGCGTTAGAATGACATTCAAAACAAAAGGCAATAAAAACCAGAATAAAATCAGTTTGATGTTATAAAGCGCTCATCTAGGGAGTTAATGCAATGCAAAATGAGCTATTAATGGCTACCATAGAGGAAAACTAATGCCGTGTCTAAATTTGGATACTTCTGTAAGTACACTTCCATGTAGTACTGTGTATACTTTGTACTTACTTGCGTAGTGCGTGAATCTCGATGGGGTAGTGTTCGAAACATGGCTGTTTTGCAACAATATAGTGGTTCTTAAAGAGGAAAAAACCCAACTATAACTTCCATTCGTGCAGTGCTAGTGTTGACCGGAGCTTCCCTCCCCTTCCGCTGTGTAGCCAAGAGTGCGACCACTGAGGGTGAGAAGTGTCCAGCGTTCCACACTCAACTTTTTGACCGGTATGACGGCACCATCCGGGTACTCATGGTGCACTGCATTTCGCCATACTTGCACTCAAAATAGCCAGCGTAGTATGGAAGAACGCAAATTGAGACACAGCATCAATTCTCCACCACTGCACAGAAACAGAACGGGCAGCATTTTCTCCATGGAGCAGTTTCATTGGTAAAACTGGAGGGAATCCCGTGTTGATTATTTCAGTTGTGGTTTGCCTTCCCTATACAGCGCTAGATATGATGAGGGCAGTGATACATTTTCGGCGGGTTGGCTTTGTATTCCAACACATTGGATTTGAAATGAAAGGATGACCTTGACTTTAAAGTGCTGCCTCACGTGAGTTTCCATCCACATCAGATGATGGATCAATCCAATGAAAACACATTACTGTTGGAATAGCTTCTGACTGTGCTGCATCTCTGGACAGGATTTGCAGTGAGTACTCCCAGTGTGGGAAAACCATCAGTCACATCAACGATCATCACCCTGATAGCCTAGTCATATACGGTACGTCCAATTTCATCACATTAACAAACAATAGCCAGTTTTTCACTGTGAATCTTTACAGTAATTTGCTAATCAACATAGTAATAAATCTGACAAGGAGTGTTTTTAAACTGGACCCTTTTGACGTTTAAACCACGAAATGAATGCTTCTTGAAATTAGAAGAAATTTTACCTTTCAAGTAAATATATTATAAAACATATTATATATTTTTTAAAGCACTACCCAACATGCTACATAATAATTTTGCTAATAAAAACACGTGGCTTTTAACACTGCAGGATATATAGGATTCCAAAACACCACGAGCCCATAGAGGCAAGAGGAGCTGTTTATACATGAAAGACAAAACCATTCTTTTTCCCTGCTGGGGTCACTCCAATGAGATGTATTTTAATTGGATGCTTAAGCATATACTTCAACACACACACACACACACACACACACAAAGACTGCAGGGGTTACCAGCCCAAGCACTACTTTAGCTAATGAGCAAGCCCCTAAGATGAGTCAAACACTCCCAGCCACTTAACATTCCTCCTGCTCAGAGAGTTGCGTGAACCGTAGGCTGTATAAAACGGGTTTCTGAAGAGCCGACGTGAAGCTCAGCGTGGGCGCCATCTTGGCCGTGCCTGACTCCGGCTAATCCAAATATGGGCAAAGAGGTGGAGCTGGGCCGGGCCAAACAAAGCCTGGTTGCTGGAACGCCTAGCGGCTAGCCACCTGATAGGGCAGCCACCCCGTTAATTATGCATAACCTTGAGCCTTAATATAATTTAAACGTGTGAGTTATAAATAAATTCACCCCCCTCACAAGTGTCATGAAGGGGAAAATAGCTCTAGAGACCAAAACCGTTTTTTGAACAGGCTGTGAACATGTTTAGTTCTGCTGTAAAGTTGGGCATTTTAACAAGTTGGGCTCTAAGGGGATTGACTCGCTTTTGGAGCCAGCCTTGAGTGGCCTTATGGTGAACTGGAGGTTTTGGCACTTCCTGTTGGCTTCATTTTTCAGCCCCAGAGGTTGGCACTTGGCTAAGATGATACAACATGTAAATATGACAGTGTTGGAGATTCTTTCTAGCACTTTTTTCCCCTTTTCACAGGGATAGGCTAGGTTCCCCCTGCTTGTATTTGTGCTAAGCTATAGGCTAAACATTTGGAACTGTCTCAGCCACTGATCAAGTGCTTCAGGTAACGACATATACCATCAAGACTGACCGCACATCCAATTAAAATGTGCCGAATTTCCCTTCAAGACCCAAGCCAACTGCACCCTACTGATACTGCCAATTTTGAGACCTGAACCCCACCCGAGGCTCAAAGATATAGTTTTGCATCCATTTCTGACTTTTAGCTCACCAGACTAATGCGAATGCCATGTCTCTTCCCATGGGCATTGTGTATCTACTACAACAGGCATGGATGTAAAAAATTGACTCAGTCCGAGAGAGAGAAAGGGACGTTTCTGATTCAATTCTATTTGAAAGTAACCCGCTGACTGTGGCCAGGTAGCAGAGCTCTACTAGACACACAGAGATGATTTTCCAAACAATTGGACTATTCTCTTAAACTGGACACAACCTATTCAACGTAAGGCCACATGTTCTTATATTGTTCTTTAAAAAACCGCATTGGTTAACATGTTTGTTTTCTGGTCTGTGCAGCAGAGCTGTCCTGAACCACTTAAACTCTATCAAACACATAAGAAAGGGCGTTATAGGATGAGGACATTCACTACGATCCGTAGGCCCACGAAAACTCAGTGCCACTCTTTAAGTGCGTAGCCTCCATAGGAAAACACTGAGCGATACTGACGCTCCCACCAGCATGGCTAAGCTAATCACTTTGCTCGTCCATTGTTTCATTTTCCTTTTTTCATCATTATTATCCTAATGCATTTCCTTGTGTGTTTAAACTGCCGTTCATCCTATTTGAAATGTGCGCTGTTTTACTTCTTCTTTTGGTCAAATCTCTGTTTTACTGCAATTCCATGAGCCAAGCCCTGCAGGTGGTCCGTAAGAGTTTGAAAATTGAACCAAACAATTACAAACCAAATACCATGCTGAAATGATCAAGTGTACAACAATGTTCTGAAGAGAATTAGGTGGAGGTGTGCCATGTGTGCACTGTGTGTGCATGTGTGTCTAATGTATGAGGTTTCTGAAACTGTGGGATATTTAGCAAACGTGTGTGTGTGTGTGTGTGTGTTTTTTGGTTGTTGTCATGTTAATTTAGCACACAGCAGTTCAAGCTTGGTGAATTCAAATCGTTTCCTTGTGTCGAGATGTTTCCAGTTCAAGCAAATACAAAAAGGTTTCATTCGCAGCTGAAATATGGGGAAACCTGGAGCATCTGAAGGGACTTTCTTGCGAATGAAACATGAAACAAAACCACACTAATAGCTGTAATCATTTCATCAAGTTGAACTGCTGTTTAACTCCTCATCATGAAACGGCTGAATTTCAAGTGAATTGAGCTTAGGGCTGCAGTGGTTGACCCATCTGCTGCTTGCATGACTGTACGATTGTGATCACTCCTCATTGCCCAGATGGAATAGATGGACACAGGACACTAGGAGATAAGCCGGGTCTGGCTGGCAAGAGGGCCATGGGCCAGGAGGAGGACTTCCGAACAGGTCTGTCTGCCTCACGCACACAGAAACACGGAAAGCGTCCTCTATCTACTGTTGCTGCACAATGGGTTGATTGTGATGTTGTTGTGTAACCCCACAGTCCCTGAATCAGCTCACTCTTGATGTTTTAAAACTTGAATGACCTGTGTTGAGTTTCAAAATAAGAACATCTGGGAAAGCACTATTTTTGGCATGTTATTGAGCACTTTAACAAACTCTAAAAGAATTTTGAAATTTGAATTAAGGTTTTCTAGTCCAGTTTATCAACTACACGGCAACATTTCAGAAACCACTCCACACTGTAAATCATTTTAGACATGTTCAGCTTCAAAAAACGTAAGTTCTGCCGTAACCTTACAACTGTGAACCAACTGTACTAAAGTTGAATAAGATTCAAAGTGGGCTCAAAAGTTCGTGAAAAACTTGAGATGACCAGTTCAATAAACTTAAGCTATTACGTTCAGTCAACTGATGTTTAGTTACACTGACAGATTAGCATTCCATGTCCACTCTCACAGTTTAAAGAGTCTTCATTTGACACAGAGAACTTCCAGCTGAGGCTGCTGGCGGAGCCACTTTGTACCCGGGTTAGCTCAAAGACAGCGCACGAGGCTGCTCCCAGTAACCTTGCTATTATCATGAGAAGAAACATCCTTGACATTACATGTACTAAAGCCACACAGCGAGTTTCCATCAAAGATCATGTTTCTTTAAAAACTTAATTTGATGAGTTGAGTGAACTCTCAGCAGAACATTCATTCAACTCATATCAACTGAGAAGAACTCGTGTTTATACCTTCTGAAAATGAAAACTAGAACGGTTTTAAAAACGTACGTATTTACATTAAGTCGACGATAAAGAAAAGAAAAGATGATCCCACTAAATTCCTGCAAGATGTTTTACAGTGCCAACACTAATGCAACCCACACAGCAACATCCCAACAACCACCTACATCACTCTGATGTTAGTGCTTGGTTAGTTCATCGGACTTTCCCAGAACGCTGATCTATTTTATACTGAATCATGCATTATTTAGTTGAGTTTTCACTGTAATTAACGTCCCTAATTTCTAAGGGACTCTTTAAAGTTTGTCCTTGTATCAAGATATCTTAGTTTATGGCGATAGTAGTTTCCCCACGTATTGTTAGCAGAGCTCCTGTCAAACCTTACGCCGTACTACCAACTTCAGATGACGCGGTAACAGGCTGCACTTTGTTGCTTTGCCTTCACAGGTGCCATGAGAATAGCAGATGTAGACATCATCCACACTGTCATTGACTTCCTGTCATACCTCAAACTCAAAGGTATGCTCATCATTTCTGTTTTAACCAACTTGGATGTTGTGGAAATAATAGTGTAAAATAGTTGTACTTTCCATTAAATAGGATATTTAATGGCTAAACTGCTAAGGTGGCTGTGGCTTAGTGGAAGAACCAATCAGAAGGTTCGATCCTGGCTTCCCCCAGCCACGTGTCGAAGTGTCCTTCCCCGAGACGCTGACCCCCAAATTGCCCCCGGGCGCTTCAGTTGCCAACTGCTCCGAATGATTGGATGGGTTAAATGCAGAGATTGAATTTTACTGTGCATGACTGTGTATGTGACAATAAAGATTGAATAAAAAAATGAATGTGTACGGTGGCCCTGAGGATCAAAACACAAAGACATTTGACAAAACACAATATTTCACAAAACACAAAAACCTGTGAAATGTCTTTGTGTTTTCCGAAATGTCGTTTGACCATCCGGGCCACCGTAAGGGTGTGATTAGGGGACTTTTTATCCAGTCTATATGACAGCCCATGACCGCACCACTCATTCTACATCTGTTAAACGTTATACTCTTCCAATAATGTAATCCACACTTTCACCTGAATCCCCACACAGACCACCCCCACTACCACATAACAAAACGGTGTGAAAATGAACAAACACACAATTCAATAGCAGGTTTAGAGATATTGTAATAGTGACAATTTACTAGAATAAATATAATAACAGGATATTAAAAATAAAAAAATATCATTAAAAGTGAAACATTCCGCATTTAATGATTTCACAGCGATCAAATATATATAACATTTGGTAGATATTGGTGGATTTTGAAGTCTATAATAGCTTTGACATTGGTTGAACTGACAATTGTCTTGTCTAACTCGTATGTCTATAGTAGCTTTCTCTGAGCCCTTTAAATCCATGTTTGTGTATGTGGTTACAGAGATGGGCGCCTTGGACAGCATGCCTTCCTCTGTGACATCGGACGAACTGGCCAATCCCTAATGTTTCTGCCTCTCTGCACTTCATCGCCACCTACCCAAGTCTCTGTTTCTGCTGTCTGGGCTCCCTCTGCCCTAAATGTCACCTCTCTGTAGCTCTGTTCCCACACTGACGCTGGATTTATCCTGGTACCAAAGATCTGATTCTGTAACTCTTTGTGACTAAGATTGATTGTCCCCCAATACAAATATCAGATCTTTCTGCTCCTGTGTAAATACAACTTTATATCCACTGAAGGTCAGTGAGTGTCTGCTGACTGCAGGTGGATCTAGGTAAAAGGGACCTCTATTTCGAAACCAACACTGTATTATCATCTTAATATGCTATCATCTCATTTAATAAAATGGCGTGAAATAAACTAACAAATGACACTGGACAACTTGAATTTCTTTCTTTTCATCCACCACAATCACAATAATTGTCACTTAGATTGGAGACGCAATTGAATAAAAAAAAAAAAAGCAATACATGTTCATTGTTCATTATACTGTAAAATGTCTGAATTCCCAGTTAAAAGTGAGGTTACACATCTTGCTTTACTGGAGTTGTTAGGAAAAAGAGCACCAACCAAAACAGAGCTTCAGATTGTCAAATTGTTTTATTTTGAAATATTCTCCTTCTCTCATGTGTCTTTTAGTTTTGCTTATTGGTCTTGGTGACCTGGAAAAACTTGCTGTAGAAATTCAACAGCCTGGTCAGGGCTCGTGACCATAAAAATGTATAAAAACAATAGGTAACCCTCTCTAGGTTTCACTTTGGATCAAATCTCATGGATCACAAATCGAAACGAGGGATTTTATGTGACCCTACCCTCCAACACCAGCCTCAATGTTTTAAAAAAAATAAGTTCTAGTTTAGCACAGCATCTCGATTTAAAGGATCTGTGGCAGGTGGCCTTGACAGAGATTTCATACCCGCACACCTGGTTTAACATTTCTATAGACTTAGCCTACTTTGAATAGAGGAAAAAACCTGCTGCTCAGATTCAGGGGGTGAGATCCGTCGCCAAAAAAATCGTGGAGGATACAATACAGATCCAAATCCAAAATGTATTTTTTTTTTTTACAGTTTTTTACAGCACCATTCCAAAGAGATTTGAATTTCAAGCAGGAGGACAATACCAACTACGTTTTTTTCCACCTCTGGCTCACATGGTGGGTATACAGCCCGGAAAATTTTTTTAATTTGACAAAAGGATTGCTCCCTACCGACGGATATAAAGTCTGGGTTTAAACAACTTTTCTGTTATCGTGAAGTTTGCTGTCATCAGATACTTGGAGGCGCAATTCTTCTCTTTTACGCACAAGTACAGGGGATGTACGGTGACATAATCACACAGTGTATTAAGCCCGCCTGTTGGGAGAAAGCCCATTGAAAATATTTTTATTGAAATTAAAACTGATCAAAACATTCCTGTAAAATTTACCTAAAGGAAGACTATTGTAAAACTGTATTTAGACCAGTAAATGCTTTACCTCATCTGTGAAAAATGTTTCTGAATGATCCTCATCGTTTTGTGAGCTATTATAAAAGTTTAGAGTGTGTGTGTGTGTGTGTGGTGGGGGGTTTATGTAATATATGGGAGAGGAATAGGTTCTACATTTTTTCATTTTGTATCACCCCTGATGAAAAATCTTAAATGGGCGGCCGTGGCTTGGTGGCACAACGGTTACCACCTTCCTCCCAATCGGAAGGTTGGCGGTTTAATCCCCCAGCCATGCGCCGAAGCCTCCTTGAGCAAGATACTGAACCCCAAAAATGCTCCCGAAGGTGCGCCTTCGGTTTTTTAATGTTCTCATATGTAAGTCGCTTTGGATAAAAGCGTCTGCTAAATGACTAAATGTAAAATGTAATGTAAATGTAAATCAGCCGCCCTAAACATTGCATCAGACCTAATAGGCCGAGCCGTTAGTCAACTATCCCTTAATTAAGACCACGGATCAGGTCAAGATGGAGCAGGTGTTATGATTCTGGCTAGAAGAGCAAAACGCCAACGTGTATCAGGTTTCTTCTATCCCTAACTCTCTAGTGATGAATCAACATCGTGCAATACTTGCACTTCACACGAGGTATTCACAGGCAGATTGTTTTTCAAGTGGTAACTCACAGCATTGGCAAACAACGCGTACAGAGTAAACAGATGGTATACATTTTTTTTTAGGGATCAACTGTCAAATTTTAAATGATTTTACAAAACTTGTCAAATACTGAATTTTCTCTTAAACATGATGTTGTTTGTACAAGCAGTTCCAAAGGTTTGTATACAGACTGTGACCAAACAGCATCCAGAATCTCTTCTAACCTTGCTGAAAACCTTGTTTTCAACCACTCAAACTAAAATGCCCTGTAACTTATCTAAGCATTCAACCTGTCTCTTAGACCCCATTCAAACTAGGCTGCTTAAAGATGTTTTACCATTAGTTAGCACATCTTTAGTAGATATGATCAATCTGTGTTTACTGACAGGTTATGTACCTCACACTTTTAAAGTAGCTGTTATTAAACTTCTCCTTAAAAAGCCCGCTCTTGATCCAGGGGTTTTAGCCAACTATAGACCTATAACTAACCTTCCCTTTATCTCTAAGATCCTTGAAAAAACTGTTGCTAATCAGTTATGTGACTTTCTAAATAACAATAGTATATTTGAGGATTTTCGGTCAGGTTTTAGAGTGCATTATAGCACAGAAACAGCACTGGTGAAGATTACAAATGACCTTTTATTTGCATCAGACAGTAGACTTGTCTCTGTACTTGTCTTGTTAGAGCTTAGTGCTGCATTCGATACCATTGACCATCAAATCCTATTACAGAGACTGGAACATCTAATGGAATTAAAGAAACCGTGTTAAGCTGGTTTAAATCCTATCCATCAGACCGATCTCAGTTTGTACATGTTAACAATGAGTCATCCGAGCACACCAAAGTTAGTTACGGGGTTCCGCAAGGTTCTGTGCTTGGACCACTGCTATTTACATTATATATGCTTCCTTTGGGCAATATTATTAGGAAGCATTCCATAAAGTTTCATTGTTATGCGGATGATACCCAATTATATTTATCGATTAAGCCAGATGAAACTGATCAGTTAGTTAAACTTCAAGCGTGCCTTAAGGATATAAAATCCTTTGATGACCAGAAATTTTCTGATGTTAAACTCTGACAAAACTGAAGTTATTCGGCCCCGAACGCCTCCGAGACTCACTGTCGGCAGATATAGTTGCTCTAGAGGGCACTGCCCTGGCCTCCAGCACCTCTGTGAGGAACCTCGAAGTTATCTTTGATCAGGATCTATCATTCAACTCCCACATGAAGCAAACCTCAAGGACTGCCTTTTTTCACCTACGTAACATTGCAAAAATCAGGCACTTCCTGTCTCGAAATGATGCAGAAAAATTAATCCATGCATTTGTTACTTCAAGGCTGGATTACTGCAATTCCATGTTATCAGGCAGCCTGAGAAAGTCCCTTAAGATTCTCCAGTTAATTCAGAACGCTGCAGCACGTGTACTGACAGGAACTAGGAAAAGAGATCATATTTCTCCAATATTATCTTCTCTGCACTGGCTCCCTGTGAAATCCAGACTAGAATTTAAAATCCTCCTCCTCACCTACAAAGCTCTTAATGGTCAGGCACCGTCGTATCTTACAGAGCTCATAGTACCTTATTACCCCACTAGAATGCTGCGCTCTCAGAATGCAGGGCTACTTGTGGTTCCTTGAGTCTCCAAAAGTAGAATGGGAGCCAGAGCCTTTAGCTATCAAGCTCCTCTCCTTTGGAATCAGATCCCAGTTCAGGTTCGGGAGGCACCATCTCCACATTTAAGAGTAGGCTAAAGACTTTCCTCTTTGATAAAGCTTATAGTTAGGGCTGGCTCAGGTGAGTCCTGAACCATTCCTTAGTTATGCTGCTATAGGCCTAGACTGCCGGGGGACTACCCAGGATGCACCTTTCTCTTCACCTCTCTCTTCACCTCTCTCCTCCTCTCCATCCGTATGCATTCTCATCCCATAAATGCATGTTACTAGCTTGACTCTCCCGTAGTTTTGTGCTTTCTCGTCCCTCTCTTCTCTCTTACTGTCACTTTCAGCAGGTATTTCAGTGTCCGGAGATGTATCTGGATCTGTGACTATGGCGACCTGCTGGGGCAGTGCTGCTGTGTCTACGGTGGATGGGACAAGTGGCTCGGGTCCTGCTCGTTGGGCTCCACCTGGAGCTACTCACATTTTCCTTTTGGACCCATCCTGTTCCCTTATGTTTTACATCCAACACTTTTCAATACTACAATTTCACCATTGTCATCATAATTAGATGTGCTATGATTTTCTGCTATGAATATATTCTGTACACACGACATCTATTGCATGTCTGTCCATACTGGGAGAGGGATCCCTCCTCTGTTGCTCTTCCTGAGGTTTCTATCATTTTTTTCCCTGTTAAAAGGGTTTTTTTTGGGTAGTTTTTCCTTATTTGAATCAAGGGTCTAAGGACAGAGGGTGTCGTATGTTGTACAGATTGTGAAGCCCTTTGAGGCAAATGTGATTTGTGATATTGGGCTATATAAATAAAATTTAATTGAATTGAACTAAAAAAAAATAATTAATAAATATTCCTAATGGTTAATTTTTCAGGTCCTTTTCAAAACTCTACAGCATCTTCCAGGTTTTCAATCATGAAATCTTCCCCAATCAGTGAATCGTAAATTTCCTTAATCCTGGCTGTTATACAGAACATTGTTGTCATGTTAATGAAGAAAGGCCTCTGTAATGCCTTGGACTCTGTATTCAGAAGCGTTGATGCAGTGTGAGTTGAGAACTTGCTGGATGGCCAGGATAATACGGTCAGTCCAAAGTATTTTTTTTTATCAACTTGTCAAAGTGGTTTAGGTAGAAATACTCAGGTAGCTCCAGCAGGCATTTGTGTTATTTTTGGCTCTGTGGCTGATTTGGCAGCCAAAACAGATTTCTTCTCTATATTTGTGTAAAACTGCATTCAAGAACACTGTTAAGCTATGTGAAGCTATGTAAAGTTACGTTACTGGTCCATTGAGGGAAAGAAGGTTGCTTTGAAGTCCTCCTTGTTAGCTGGCCATGTGGATGAGCCAGGCGGTGAATAATTTAGAAGTTAGTTCTTAAAGTTAGTTAGCAGACTTTGTGTAGTAGCCATTGGCGCTAACTATGTACTGTTGCAGAAATCTTACGCAAATCTTATTGCGTTGCTGCTGTTACAGAGTTTGTTTCTGCTGTGTGTCTGCTCCAAGCAGGCTACACTGGTGTTGCTGCTGAGAAGCAGTGCTGTAGATGAAACCAGGAGGAAAAGAGTCAACAATGACCGCAGATCCTTTTATTGACCTGGTGACATCACAGGTCAGACCGACCAATGGTAGCTGGAAGCTGGGTCCATGGCGGAGTTCACACAAGTCTGGAGGATTGTGGGGAACTGAGTTCAATGGCTATCCTTTGTTTACAGAACAAAAGAGCATGTGGTCTCATAATAAAATAAGTCCCACAAATGAATTAATTTAATTAATCTGGGTCCTACACAAATACATGACAAGTTCCTTGAAGCGTACCACAACTGTGATTCTTAAATCTTAGTCCCAGGCACTTTGCTGATAAACCCTGTACTGCTGGCTCTGATTGCCATTTCCAAACATTTCCCCAGCGGGCTTTCCTGCCGTAAATGGAGGGGTATGGTGAGAGAGGGGTGGGGCAGGGAGATGGGTCCGGAGGGAGAAGGGTGTGGGGGGTCTTACCTTCCACCTAGACTTGTCAACTTAATTCGTCACAGTGTTGGAAAGGTGTCTTTTAATCTTTCTGTCTTTTAAACCAATTAAATCATCCTGCAGCCTCTGTCTGCATTTCGGTCCTTCCCCTGTTGCCACTCTGCTGCACTCATGTGAGAGTGTGTTTGGTATGTCTCCTGTTCTGATGAACGTCTGTGTGACCAAAAGCGCAGACATTAAACTCTGTATTTCCAGTGGAGATAAGCATGCATATTCTTTTACTTCTTTTCAGGGATTGAGGAAGTGCCAGATTAAACAGTTGTAACCTGAGATTCCACATCATTCCCCCTCATGATCTGTTTTTCTTCATTGTGTGAATGCATAGTTACAAACAAAAAGCTCTTCATTAAAGACAGCAAACATTGAAATAAAACAAACAAACCTATTTTTGAATACAGCGCATCAAATTGTAAATTCACGCCTGTAATCAGATATTGGTGAAAGGAGGAAGCTTTCACCACAGGAAAGTCCACACCAGATGTCAGTGTTGTGTCACTTTCGCTTTCTGTCTGAAACAACAACAGTGGCTTGCAGGCTTCCCTTCATTATGTAGACAATGCACACTAGTTTTAGAGAACAGAACAACTGTAACTTCTCCTACAATTTGGGGTGTTTAAATAATTTTTTTGATCATGATTATGATCTATTACACAATGATTAATTATGACTGAATAACAATTTAACTTAAAAAACAAATTAATAGCAAAATACTTTACCAAAAATACTCTACAGAAGCAGCAACCAGATACAAGGTTGGTGTTTTGTTCTGTTCAAAGGTAGAGAATGGACTACAGTTTGTACTGTAGACATTATCTAATATATACATCACATCATTATCACTGGGACAGGCAAGTTCTAACTGAGGCCATTTTTTATTGCCCGATTCTGGCCAGTATCTGCCCAGTTCTACCTGATCCTCAGTATCACCTTTGTAAATCGTCAGCTTACCTTTGTGACAAGGAGTGGTGCAACACTGTTGACCTGGAAGGTCTCCATTGTGGCCTCTGGGGCAACAGGTTTATGTCCGTGGAGAGTCCGATAAATCAAACAGTTGAATCCGTTATTTCTTAAAATGGACTGGACATCCTCCAGGGCTGCGCTGATACTCTGCTGGCTGTCCACATCTGGAAAAATGACAGAAAACTTGAATATAAACCGGACATTCTTTATAGTTTTCAATCATATAAATACTGTTACTGGTGTTAGTATATCAATGATTGACACTGACTGGACAGCAGATGTTACATGAAAGCTGTGCAATCACACGTATGAGTGAAACAGATGTGTTCTTTCAGCCAAGACAGTCTAGAAAATTAATTAGAGCTATAAATAATATTGGTAGAACTGTACTTGACAGCAGGTCCATTCAGACAACACTGAGCCAATAAACTAAGATTAGTGAAAAAGGGTAACAATCAATCAATGATTATAAGTGAATTATTTAAAAGTTACATTACACAAAGCTGAGAAGTGGAAAGTTACAGAAAGGATACTTTTTGAGGAAAAATAAATGCAGATAGCAATATAACAGATTGTATGCATACTGTATACATGTAATACCTTACAGCCTAACAATAAGACAGTATATGCAAACTCATCTAATGTCACAATATGAACACCTGGGGAGGTTTTGGAGAACTCTTGCAGATCCTAAATTAAGAGGGAAATTGAATGAATAGAAATTATTCAGGATATTTATTCATAAATGTATAGTAATGACCCCTTTGGATGCACAATCGATTTTAATTGTAAAATCGGTATTTTAATATTTAATCATAATGTATAATATTTTGTTATTTTTAAATTAGCTGTCACCAGTAAGTAAATAGACTGTACTTGTAAAGCACATTTCTAGTCTTCCAGCTACTGAAAGCATCCATCCATCCATCCATCCATCTATCTTCTACCGCTTATCGCGTGGGCAGCAGTCTAAGCAGAGACGCCCAGACTTCCCTCTCCCTAGACAATTCCTCCAGCTTTTCCGGTGGAATACCGAGTAGTTCCCAGGCCAGCCAAGAGACATAGTCCCTCTAGTGTGTCCCAGGTCTTCAAAAGGGCCTCTTCCTGATTGGATATGGCCGGAACACCTCCCCAGGGTGGCGTCAAGGAGGCATCCGGGACAGATGCCCGAGCCACCTCAGCTGACTCCTCTCGATGTGGAGGAGCAGCGACTACTCTTGTCAGGGTTTTGGGAATATCTTCCCTCTACTTCCTCATGTTTCCCAGTGTTTTTCCCTGCCTTGTGTTTCCTGTCTGTCTTATTTTGTTCGTCTGGAGCCTTCCACGGAGCAGACCAGTCTCTCTCTCCTCCACACCTGCAATCACTCACCTGCGCCCCGCCTACCTGCACACCTGCAACTCATCCCGGTTCATCACCATCTCCTGCAGTATTTAAACACCGGTTCAACCACCCAGTCTTCGCCAGATCGTACTATCCCTACCGTGGTATTTACGTCGGGCTCTTCCCTCTACAACTTCCTATGAAGATTGTTCGAGTGTTTTGGTCACAGCAATTTATTGTTTCCCTCTGTCTCCACATCCAGAGATCCTCCCGTCTGCCTGCCTCGCTCCGTGGATCCTCCAACCACCTCTTGCCTGCCTGCCTCGTTCCTCCCCGCTCCTGCAACTCCTCCAGGAACTCTCAGCCTACCAGCCAACACCCTTCATCCCCTGGTTATGCGGACACGCTACCTCCACCTACCTGTCTATCTGGCTTCCAGCCGTTCCCGCTCTCACCTCTCTGGAAAAATAACAAATAAACCTTATTTGTTCCCCTACCGCCGACGTTGTGTCCTGCCTTGTATTCTGGGTTCAACCAAACAAACTACCTTAACCGTAACAACTCTGAGCTCTTCCCGAGTGACCGAACTCCTCACCCTATTTCTTAGGGAGCGCCCAGCCACCCGAAACTTATTTCGGCCGCCTGTATCCGGGATCTTGTCCTTTCGGTCATGACCCAAAATTCATGACCATAGGTGAGAGTAGGAATGTAGATTGACCGGTACATAGAGAGGTTCGCCTTGCCACTCAGCAATTTCTTTACTACAACAGACCGGTATATCGACCGCATCACTGCGGAAGATCTGCCGATCTGCCTGTCGATCTCCTGATCCCTCCTTCCCTCACTTGACAGTATCTTGCTGCTTACACTTCGACATGTGGGCTGGGGGAAGCCAGGATCGAATCACCAAACTTCTGATTAGTGGATGATACGCTCTACCACTTCGGGTAGACCTTCGGGTATACTTGGACTGCACTGACTGGGATGTTTTCAGGACTGCTTCCAACAGTCTGGATGAGTTCACAGAGGCTGTGACATCATACATCAACTGCTGTGAGGACTGCTGTGTACCATCACGCACCCGGGTGGGTTACAACAATGACAAACCCTCGTTCACAGCTATACTCAGAGAGCTAAGGTTGGAAGAGGAAGAGGCATTCAGAATTGGAGACCCCTAAAACAGTAACAAGTGATAGAAAATGAGATGAGATATTATTGTCAATTTTATATTTAGGATTCTTGTCCCATGAAATAAATAAATGTGTCATTATGAAATAAAAGTCCAATGAAATAAAAAGCTATTTATTTATTAAACCATATTGAGTCATTTATTTATTTCATAGACATATTTATTTATTTATTTAACATTGAATGAAATGGCGTCTACAGTTTAGAATGGAGTCTGACGTAGAGTTCTTGCAATAGACTAAACAACTAATGTAAGGGATCATGTGCATTTGTTGTGAGAGTGTTGATGTTGAGCATTAACAATGTTCATTTGCCACATATAGTTATAGCATTACCATGGAGACCGTCGGATTGCGGTGTGTCACTGTGATCGTAGCAGGTCTGTTGCTGCTTTTAGCCCGCTCTATCAGCATGGACTTGCCCAAACTCGCACTCAACGTTCAGACTGTTTCACTGGAGAGAGGAACTCGTCATTCAGTTAGGGCTCAACCAAACTGCAGTGTTCTGAAGATCAACGATAAAGAGATAACAGACATCTCATACCTTTCGGCCCCTTTCAGCAAGAGTTATTCAAAGAACTAACATTGGAAACACAAAGAACATTGGGGCGGCTGTGGCTTGGTGGCAGAGCGGGTCGTCTACCAATCGGAAGGTTGGCAGTTCGATGTCTGGGTAAATGTGATATGTAGTGTGAAAACGCTTTGAGTAGTCGGACGACTAGAAAGGATCTATACAAGTATAGTCCATTTACATTTACAAATACAGCAATAATGCAAAAGTACTATAGCGTTCCCCAGTTAAACATGCTTAGGCTGGTACTCATAAAGCCCACATAAACCCGCAAGAATAATAATAATAAAGTTTATTGTGTAGCACTTATTAAAACCAGCGTTACAAAGTGCTTTACACTAAGAACACAATAAAATAAAATAAGGTATGAATAAACAGGCAGGCATAGGGAATAATGGATTATTAAAAAACACCAAGGATAGAATGTACAGACAATGCGTGAATTAAAACTTAAATTAGAGCAGTGCACAATTTAATTGCAGCGTCAAGAATACATTTACATTTAGCCATTTAGCAGATGCTTTTATCCAAAGCGACTTACATATGAGCACATTCACAAACCGAAGGCGCAGCTTCGGGAGCTTTTTGGGGTTCAGTATCTTGCGCAAGGATACCTCGACGCATGGCTGGGGGATCGAACCGCCGACCTTCCGATTGGCAGGCGACCCCTCTGCCACCAAGCCAATAAAAAAACCACAATGTAGCTCAATAGTTAACAAATAAAATAAACCTAAAAATTAAAAGAAAAATATTATAAAAAGGGCTTTCGATCAAAACAAGTCTTCAAAAGGGATTTCAATCGGGTTCCATCGAAAAATAAGTGACCTGCTTTCCCTTTCCTCGCTTTACTGTGCGGGTTCGTAATTTCGACACTTCTGACGGTCCCTGAAGGCACCAGTCCGTTTGTCGCCCCTAGCAACAGTTCGCTCAGGGCCTCCGCGTGTCGAGGCAGTCAGGAACGCAGGCGACGTGAACGTTAAACTGCAGCTGATAACTTCCAGTTGATTCAGTAACTCGACAACAAGCCAACGGTTACATTTGGCTAATTCTTTCGTTAGCGGATGCTTGTTAAATTGAATTTAAACGTTGCTAGATAACTTTTAAACGGTTCTAACATTACCTGGGCTGTGTTAGGCTAACAGCGGAGTGCTAAACAGTTAGCTAACGGTAGGTAACGGAGCGGCCATAACGGAGCGCGTCCTGAATACACAAACTGTAGTATTTGGAGAAGAAAAGAAAGTGAAGTGTGGCTTTAACTATCAGTAGTTAACAGGTGAGAGCCCTCTGACGCCCCGCTGGCAAAATGAGGGCTGTGTAGCATCTGGGGTTACAGTACAAGTTAGTGTAAGCTTAGCCAATAAGGAAACACGGCAACGTCGATTAACGTTAGTTAACGTTAGTTAGTTAGTGGGCTAACGTTACGTTAACTTGCATAACGTTACTGTGTGACTTCATGAGACAATGAAAAGAAAGCTCTCTTCCATTGAAGTCAATCTTGTAAAGTCCAGTGGTGGAGGAAGTATTCAGATCAGTTACTTAAGTACTAATACCACACAAAAAATACTCTGTTACAAGTGAAAGTCCCGCATCGAAAATGTTACTTAACTTAAGTTAAAGTGTGTTAAGTATTATCAGGAAAATGTACTTAAAGGGTTAAAGGGCTGAGGCAGAACATACTGTCACTGTCATACTATTATTTTATGTACTGTATATATTATGCAGTTTCAACTATATTGTATCGGACTGCAGCCAGTGATTATTTTGATCATTAATTAATCAAAATTCACCCATTTATTGTTGGGTTTGCAAAAATTCTGAAAGAATAGTGAGAACTGCCTTGACCATGACCCAGAGCCCAAAGTATAAAAAAAAAAAAATGAATTCAGGTTATTAAAAAGAGAAGCAGCAAATCTTCACATTTAGGAAGCTGGAACCATGAATCGAGCGACTATCGAAATAATTATATGTCAATCGACTTACTCATTAATCGACCAATCATTTCAGCTGTACTTGTTGGGCAGTTTCATTTATACCAAAACGCCAGCATTTAGAATCTCTTCCTATATCATGTATGCGACAATCTTAATTTGTAAGGTAACTTGTAACTAAAGCTGTCAAGTAATTGTAGCGAGGTCAAAAGTACAGTATTTCCACAAATTTGAACTTCAGCTTGAGTAAATGTGGTCAGTTGCATTCCGCCACTGGTGAAGGCGAAGACGGCGCAGTGATAGGGAAATGAAAGTTAACCCCAGTGAAAAGTTCCCAGTTTTATTAACTTAGTGGAACAGTTAAGGTGACTTTCTGTCAAAATCCCAGACTACCATCTTTATGTTGTCCTAATGTGTGATTAAAACAGGTGCCTTCCATGCTGCCAGGATGGATAGCCCTTTGACAGAGCCGAACACAACACACAGCAAACGGGAACATATTGACGCCGATGACAGTTCTTCAAAAGGTTGTGGCTCTGAGATGGACAATAATGTCCACCCAGGCCCTTCAGGGACTCCCGTATGGACAGCTCTGCCTTCAGATGTCCGTCTGCCTGGAGTAGTCCCCCACCCTCACCAGCATATGATCCTGCCAGGAATGGTGGACCCGCTCAGCTTTGGGTATAATGTTAATTCACTCACTAAACAGTTTTGAGATGTTGTATACATTGAAAACCTTTTCTCTGTTCTTGTTTGTCGCTGTCAGCCACTAGCAAAATCACCCACTCACAGGCCACACTGTTGTACCATGTACATGTTTTCATTTCTGCGGTTGCAGAAATCTCAACAGCAGATGTGCATCTTCAGTTGCAGGTGCTATCCATGTCAGTCCACTCAGTGTCAGCTGACTTATCCAGACTACTTCCTGGAGCCCCAATCCAGTCAGTATCACCTCCTCACCGAGTAAGTCCGCATTCACCTGATTCACCAGTGTAGCATGTCGGAGTTCTTTAACTGAATAGGCGACACAAAATGTTAGTTACCAGTGAACATGTTGTCGCCAACAAATGATCAAATCTTTGTGCAAATACTGCAACTACTTCTACTTTTACACCATCTGGCGGCGGTATTAAGAATGAAACACTGAGAATGAATCTGCTGGAAGCATCATAAAACACCTTTCACTGGGTTTAGTTTGTCTACAAACCAAAACATATCATCAGAACAATTTGAAAGATGCTGTTATCACATAAAATAATCCTACACATAGTCCCTTCAGTTTGGGTCACTTCTACAAACCTAGTCAAAATCAAGACAATGAACAGACTAGTTTTAATATAATATATAATATACCAGAATGTATATTTCAGTATCAGAATTATATCAGTGTTGCAGGGGCAACAATGTAAGATTTAATGACCCATGCCTGAGTATGTACTATGTAAAGTACATACATCCTATGTTTGTAAAGGGACTTGAGGCAGTCCTGGTCCACCCCCGTGCCTGGTCCACCAGAGAGCAGCCATCACAGCTCACTCACTGCTCATTGGTTTACTAATGAACCCATTCTTTGCAACATGATGCTGGTGAGTATGCAGAATCATTTAACCGTTTTCATGGATTAATACAGAATGTATACCTTGCTTATTTGTTTTCATGTGTGTGAGTGTGTCTTGTGTGTTTTTAGGGGGACTTACATGCCCCCGTCGCCAGTATCTGTGTACCACAGGCCGCGGACCATCAGTTTCAGGAGGGACTGACTGAATTTACATCCCACATCACGCATGATGTAAGTTCTAGCATGGGCACAACGGAAAGCAGACATTTCAATCGTTAAACATGAAAAAGAATAGAGCTCATGAGGTTTAGTTTCATTCTGGTTCCATGTCCTTCTGTAGGGAAATCGAACTGATGCCTGTCTCCTAGTATGTGAACCTGAGGGAATGTGAGGGAATTTGGTTTCCTAATTAGGCGGAATAGACTGAAAGGGAAGTAGACCAGCCCTGTTATGTATGCATGCCAACTGATCACTGACCAGCATAAATATCTGATATAAGCTTAATTCTCCCACGATATCTAAATATGTTTTGAATTTGTAATCAGTTAAGGACGCTTTAAACCTCTAACAAGCTATACTTACCTGATGGTAAGCAACAGTTTCACACGTCAATCCTCTGTGAGGATTTAAAAGGCATTCTTATATGCAGACAATATTACATTACATTAATTTAGCTGCTCATCTAATAGGCTTAACTGCTTCAAGTGCTACATTTAGAAGAAACAATAAGAGCTAGAGAAAGAGGTTCTTTTTTTACGGGCCACGGTGCAGTCTGTAGAGTTTGCGACTTCTGCAGGGCGACTGTGGCTTTTTGGAAGAGCGGGTCGTCCACCATTTGGAAGGTCGGCGGTTCGATCCCGGCTTCCCCCAGCCCATGCGTCGAATTCTCCTTGAGCAAGATACTGAACCCCAAATTCTGGGCTGTGCCTTCGGTGTGTGTGTGGATGGTTAGAGTACTTTTTGCCGACGGGCTGTGGTGGATGGATTGACCATGACCTGAGACAGCACAGTAGGAAAGGACCAGTGTCTTGACTCAGACTTGAGCAGCCATTGGTGGCCTGTGCAGGGTACGGAGGCGCGGTGTAGTGTGGCAGAACTTGGGTAGGTTGAAGACCAGCCGGATGGGCTGCAGAGGTCGGATGGCAAATGCAGGCACACCAGCCAGGAGCTAGTTGCAGATGAGTCCTGGACCAGAACCTGCACCGCCTCCTGGGTGAGGAACTGACGTATCTTCCTGATGTTGTGGATGTTTCGCAGCACTGTTGGCGTCGAAGGACATCTGGTCTTCCGCTGTCACACCCAGGTTCCCTGCAGTCCGAGCCGGGGACACCACAGAGTTCTCAGTGGTAACGGAGAGGTCATGGGCGGGCGATGCCTTCCCTAGAAGGAAGAGCAGCTCAGTCATGTTGAGTACAGAAATACTTTAAAATGTAAAGTAGAATTCTCTGCAGGAAGTCATTAGTCAGCAACTTCTCACAACTCTCAGACTACACCATAAACTGGACCAAATTAACCATACGTCCTATCTCAGAAGACTCAGGGAATCCTGCAACCCAAGACCTTTGGTAATATCAAATGTTTGGCCATTAACATCTCCCCCAGGCTGTGTCAGGGCAATCTCACCCCACTGTTAGAATAAATCAGCAGTGGTTTAAAACGGTGGTCTAACCTTCTCCTCATTTCAACCGACATCAACATGAAAGTTTTACCTTAAGTCTATTATCTCTTTTCAACGATTCCAGTAAAACCTACAGCCAAGTGGTTCCAGTCACTGGTATCACACTTCTACAGGAAAATTAAAACACCCAAAACCTCTCTGCACAGAAAAATAAATTAAAGTTCCCCTATCTGGCAAGCCAAATACAGCACCTTGTTCAATGGATCCACTCTAACCCGGCTCATAACTCTTGGATTCAGTTAGCATTGTGGCCAGCAACAACTCAGTGTGGCTACAGTACTCTCAGCTGTGCGCAGCAGCCCGTGTAGTGGAGTGCCGGGCACAGCTGAGCAGACGCAGCGCAGTCACAGACGTAGTGTTCATGGTCAGCTGCTAACTAGTTTGTGAAATAGATTGCTGGAAAGTTCATAAACAATGAACCATCTTTTTCCCCTTTCAGTGTAACTCTAATATAACCCTGTCCCTGACAGCCGACACGTCACTCACACTTATCGCAACTGTTTGCTGTGTCAGCGAGGCAGCTAGCCAGCTGTAGTTTGTCATTGGCAGACTGACAGGTTAGCATCAGAGCTTCTCTTCCTCATTCTGCAGCTCAGCAGTCGACTGTGCGGTGGTGGTGTTGCCTTCACTCTATCAGGTGCAACGCTGGAAAGGAAATAAATGAGATCAGGCGCGTGTTTGTTCACTGCATACGTTGAACGTTTACAGCAGTTTAGCTGTTTATCTCCTGACTCGGCAGCAGCGACGCATGACTTCATGTTTGTGACCGTTACACTAACAGCAGAATATTACTGCAGATGACATGTTTTGATTAAGAAAGAAAAAAACATTTCAATCCATTGAAAGAATGGTTCAGAATCAGAACGAAGCTGCAGCATCAATCTCACAGCTTGATAGAACAAGTCAGAGAATTAGTGGTTTAGTAGAGCGCAGTGGTGGAATGGAACTAAGTACATTTAATGCTGTATTTCACTACAATTTAGAGGTACTTGAACTTTACTTGAGGATTTCCGTGGCATGTTCTGCTACTTCAGCAATTGACTGACACTGAACAGTACAAATGTTTATTTGGGTATTTAGTTTATTATGGCCCGAGCACGGAAGTGCAAGAAACCTATTGTTTTTGTAAATAATATTATTATTATACTTTCCCAATGCATTTTTGAGTGCTTAGGGATGCTCGAAAACTATTTGCACACATATCAGCCCTGGTGAAAATCCCAAAGTTCTGCAGTGGTTGGGCCTGGGCGTGGCCAGCCAAATGAACGGCAGCTTCGGCACAAAGTTGCTTTGATCTTCATGAGATTTGGGGGGGGGGATTATTGCTCTCATCTTAAAGAACATATTTCTGTTTGTTTTTTTAAGAGACTTTGTGTCGCGGTTTAGGTGCTGGCAGCAGGGAAAGGGGTAAAGAGGACCCAGATGCAGACCGCTCTGATGAGCAGGCAGGATGACATGCAGGCAGCCCAAGGTTACAGGCATAAATCCAAAACCTAGATGAGATCCAAAAAAATGGACACAGACAGAACCAACTCCATGAGCGACGATGACAAACTGACACAGAGACAGGCTAAATACGCTCAAGGGAAGGGGAGACAACGAGGCCCAGCTGCAATATTTAACTTAAATATTCTTTATTAAAGTAGCAAAAAGTACAAAAAGCCTGTTACAATTTTCGTCGAAAGTAACCTTTTCAAATGTCCCAAAGAGCCAGTTTTCTTTCACAAAGAAAGACAAAGAAAAACTGCAAATTCTCACATTTGAGAAGCTGGAACCAGGCAGTGTTTGGTATTTCTGCTTGATAATGGACGTTAATAACTAATCGATTATCAGAATAGTTGCCGAGTAAGCAACTGATGAAGTCTTCCCCTTATCTGTGTAGGTGGTGTGTAATGTAAGGGGAGGTGAACAGGTTGCGCTGGTTAACCCCTGTGAGCCAGGACCTGCGTTCGTCACCCTGAAACCTGCACCAACACACAGAGATGACGGCCCAACCCAGGGGCAAGGTGAGGTTACGTGTCAGTTTCAGTTTAGCTTTGGGCCAGGTATGAAATGAAGTCCGACACATCCACAAGCGGGTACCAGAAACACCACAGAGGAGGAATTCCTACCTGATCTCAAATGAAAAGATAGTGTACATCACAACAAGTAAGGATGGAAGTACAGGAAGTTGTGTAATGTATTGTTAGAACTTGCTAGGCCTGAAAGGAAAAAATAATACGAGGCTTGGATGATAGTAGATTGAGTCTGTGTAACATAAACGTACAGTTTCTGAATATGACAGTAAAAGGTCCCTAGCATTTCAAGGCTAATGTGTCATTGTATTGACCCAACAGCATGAAGGACTAAGGGCAGTTTCTGCTTGGGTGAACATGTGACTGATGTCGCTGTTCTGCTACAGCCGCCTCTATGCTGCGCCCCTGTTCTACGCAGAGAGAGAGAGAAATTGTTAACAAAGGGAATTCTGTAACCTTCTGAGACTAAACAGTGGACAATCTCCCCCGGCTTTACCTCTCCCATACGGCAGAGAGAGAGCGACGTTCTCTGGCATTATGCAGTAATGGTGGATATTTTACAAGCACCAATCAGGTAAAGCAACAGTAGACACAGCTGGTTGGTGCAGATGGCATTCGGCACCACGTTTGTTTCAACAGGCTACGTCATTGAAGGGGACCTGTAATGCTCATTTCCAGGTCTATATTTAACTTGCCAGCACTGCCTGGGCTGATCCTCTGGTAAACCAAACATTATAACGGACTACCAGATCTATAAATGTTGTAGACATCTTTGTACTCAACCTGAAAAGGACCGTAGAATATGTGATCCACAACTGAGATGCCCCAGTCCATAAAAAGATGTGAAAGGAAAGACAGTCCAAAGTCCTCATTAACGTGTTGTGACCACTCACGACACAGCTGTGGCCCATAAATGGCTCCCCCGAATGTTTCCACAGTGAAGGTTTTTCCTTTTGTTGCTTGAGTTGGGGTTTCTGTAGTAATCCTCTTTTCCTTTGTGTTTACCAGATTTGAGTGTGTTGGGCTCTCCCAGCCAGGTAGGAAAACACACATTGTTCCATTTCAACCCAGAAATCAACTGTGGGACATTTGCAGACTTCAGTCAGTTGACCCCAGGGCCAGCTCCACCTTTGCCATGGCTGATCGATCAATTCATTCATTGATTGATTAGTAGATTGTTATTCATTTATTCAATCATTCATTCATTTATAGCTTCCCCAGTACCACCAGACAGCTTGTCCCTTGTATGAGTCCAGAGATCAGACAGCCACCACGCAGCCTGCAGCCCCTCCAGCACGGTAAGAACTGTGGAACGGAGGCCAAAATGTGACCACAAAGATATATTAAGATGTATAGACAAAGTGCCTGTCGTCAGGCTCGATACATTTACAGTTAATATAGATGCCAATAATGAGAAAAAAGGATCAAAACGTCCTAATAAACCTCTCAAACCAATCCTGCAGGATCATTTCCATCTCCATTCATATGGTCGGTCCGAGTCATATTTTTGCCAAAATATGGTTAAGTACACAATGAGATGGTGAACAAAGGCCAAAGGATTTTACTTTTAAAAAGAGACTTGACAAAATAAGTTGTGTTTTGGTTCAAACACCGTCATTAGGCATTTTCTCCGGGTTTTGTTTCCAAACGGGACACTGATTTTATTTGTTCCTCGACTGTCTCAGCTGATGACAGTCAGCCCACATTTCTTTACCTTCCTAAAATGCTTATCAAACTAACCCAGCAGGCATGAGTACTGGAATGGAGCTAGTAATAACCTGCGTGTGTACGTTGTCCTTGGAATTATGAAACAATGCACCTGCAGGCCTCGCTGCTTTTTCAAGGGAGCTGATTACTGGTAACATACATTGAAACACAGTTAGGTCGATCGCAGACCCACTCCTGGACCCCCTGCAGTTCTACACAGCCACCAGGTCTGTAGACGATGCAGTCCTCAGGTGCATGAGACGGCCTGTCCCTGGCTCTCAGCATCGTCGCACCCCCCCCAGTCACACAGCTGTGACCCTTCTAACTTTTGTCACATTAGAAACGCAGGTTCCCTGTAGAAGGTTTCTTTCTCTCAGAGTTGACTGGATGCCGGCCTTCAGCAGGTTCGATGTGGATCAGCATTAGGCTGATATCCAGGAGGGCCCGGTCCAGGCCCGCTCGCATGGGCAAATTCACAATATTCTACTTGATACTGTCATGCATCAAAACACCAAGGCGAGTTCCTTGTATGTAAAACCCTGATTCTGAATCCTTTTGCCCCAGTAGAACTGTTGGAACTTTGTGTGAGTCAAAGTCCAGGAAACCCTGCCACTGCACCAGATCCCAGTGCCTCAAACTGTGAGTAGACCCTTTTCTTCTTACTTTAACTTTCAGTTTTCTTTATAGGGGGATACAGTGTCAACATCATGGTCATCAACATCCCATTCTTTCATTTGTATCTACCACTGTAAAAGATGACCATAAAACATATTACTACAAACTACCAACTCTGGGGGATATTTACTAAAGATTTGCAGCTCTTTTTTAGCCCCTAACAGTCAAATTGCCTTTGTCCTTATTTACTGACTACTCAGGTTACTCAGGTTTTTGCGCCTGTACAATAGGGATAACGTGGCACCACTGATAACGGCATGTTTGGTCTAATGCAGTTTGCATTTTAAGGTGATCCTGTTCCGAGGTGCTAAATATGGGACAAGTAGCTGCTGTACCTGATTTACTACCACAGACCACGGCAGCACAATAAAATGTGTCAGGTATTTAACATCTGAGAAGAGCAGGTGTAAAATCTGTGCTAATGGTTTATCCGACACACAGGTGAGAGTCCAAACAGTGAGACGGACGCAGCAAGAGCGAGAGAAACACTGACTAAAAGACGTTTAAAAGTTGGACCAAATATGTCCCACACTGATGGACTGATTTGTTGAGCTGGATATTTAACATTTCCTCCTGCGGCACGAACGCACGGTTGCAGTTCCAGGTGGTTTCTCTTCAACCAGTATTCCACAGTGAGCAGCAGACAACACTTTCTTTGGCGCTCTGTTGCTCTCCAGACATGCGTAATACACATCAGAACAGCCTGACGTCAGATCCTATTTAGCTGCACGTTATGCAGATCAGATGAGCTGCGGCTGGGCTCGTTTCCACCTTTAGTCTCAGTAAACATGGCGCTGAATTGAGAAATTGCAGTAAGACAAAATTGTATGGCCTTGACAGTAATTTGCGACAGGCTTGGTTAATATTCCTGTGTTTCTTTCTCTCAAATTCCCTCTGTTATTTCTCATAAACCCACAAGAGAAGCAGAAGACACACACACACACACACACACACACTTTACAACTTTTATGGTATTTGATATACTTTAAAATGTGCTCTTGTCTCTTTCAGCTACTGTGAGTGTTTTGCCAACGGAGCGATGTGCAGCAACTGCGACTGCTCTAACTGCCACAACAATGCAGAGCATGAAGAGAAGCGTCACAAGGCGATTAAGGTTTGCGATGCACAAACGTAACAAATACACATATGTATTTGTGTGGCGGTGCTTCACCGTAAGCCTTTAAAATGTCAGGAAATATGTAAGGAGGATAAATGAAGCCACTAATGAATGGAAAGAGACACGGCACGCAGAAAACACTGATATCTAAGATGACTAATCATGAAATTAGAAATTAGGCAGCATTAGACCCCATTCAAGTGAATGGACACAGTCAGTGAACGCTATGAATGGAGGACTCACCAAGGCACAAATCATTAGAAACTAATGTCAATTTCAGAAGCCGAGGAGGTAATTAGGACTATTAATGTGTTATTCGACAATTAGTATCAGATATAAGATTAAATTGCTGGCGGTGTGCAAGCAGGGTGCTGATGGTGACCGATGTTGCTGATAGACTATATATAGTCATCGCCCAGCTGTGGGATGCTACAGGATGGGTGACTGCTGTGAGCTGACTGCCAGTCAGTCAGGAACAGCTGAAACACTATCGACTGTTGCCAGCTGCTGGTGCTGGAGCTGCAGTAGACAGTAAGGTGTGGGGAGTAGGGCTGACAGCATTGATCGTGTCTAATTGGAGCTTCAGCCAAGGTGATGGGTGTCACCCTATTAGCGAATCTGAATCATCGGCACTGTTACTGCTGTTAGAGGAAAACACTCACGGGGAGACATGCTCTGTCTCACGCTCTGCTCTGTGTCTCATACACACACCTTGGTTTTTGTCTTTTGTGAGGACAGTTGACTCACATTAACTGAATACAGGCTCAACCATAACCACCACATGACAAACATAACCGTCACCCAACCCTTAAAGGGAGAGTTCACTCCAAAATCAAAAATACATCATCCTCCGTGAGATTGTTTTGGTGTGAGTTGCTGAGTTTTGGAGATACCAGCTGCATGCTTTGAATATAATGGGACTGTATGACCAAAGGAAATACCTTTAAAAACCGCAACAGCAGCGTCTCTTTCCAGTTATGACCCAGTTACTCAAGAGGATCCACAGATTTGTTGTGAGCAGCTTCATGTGGGAACTATTTTCTCTCCCACATGAAGCAGCTCACGACTGTGTGGATTATCGTGAGGAACCGTGGCAGAGTTGTGGCACAGCTGCGAAACGTCCTTCAGTGCACACTGAAAGCATGGCAGAAGAAGAAAGAAAGGAAAAGTGGTGCTGAAAGCTAATGTCTTCCTCCATCTTTTTTCTGTTGTACAGTAGAGTTTGCCTTCTCAGGAAATACTTTGCTGTTAGTGTCATGTGCTTTGGCATCTGAATGCCATGTGTTATGTTTTTCCTGCTTGGCATTTGTCAAGATTCTACTTCTGTATTTTACATTTGACTAGCTACATGCATGTATATCGTTGGTTAAGGAATATTAACAGATGTAATAGGTCATTTCCCTGTTCCTCTGAATGGAATCATTATTATTATATTGTCGTTATGTAGTCATGTCTAGGTCGTAACCCAGATGCCTTCAGGTCTAAGATTGCTGGTGGGAAGTCAGGAGAGGTCAAAGGCTGGCACAACAAAGGCTGCAACTGTAAACGCTCTGGCTGCCTTAAGAACTACTGCGAGTGCTATGAGGTTTACACACACACACACACACACACACACAAAGTGACCCTAAATGAATAAGATGTTATGGAAGTCATCAGGAAACCACAAGGGCACGGTGTGGAAGTACCTTAGGGCACATTCAGACAGACACTGCTTTGGAGCACATGGAAAATAAAAATACAAGCCTGGAAATCCAGGTTGAGGGCTTATTACAAAGGGACAGTGCTTTATATTCCTTTGAGGCAGTCTCTAGTAAATTCTTGCTAGTATTTGATTGGCCAACAGAGTGTAATACACCGCACTGCAGCGAAAGTTGAGCCACGATCAACTTTTTTGGCAGATTTTGAAATAGCTAAGGAGGATGCACATTTTGATGCAATGCTGTTGATGTGAACGTGGCCTTGTGCTACACATAATTCACAGAAGCTTCTAGATGTTGGCTCCAACTAAGCTCAAACTTGAAATAAGTCGGGGGAAAAAAATAAAACGAGTAAATTAGCTAAGGTCTCAGTAGCTAACGTCACCTCCTCCTGCTTGTCATGGCTCTCAAGCTTCAGTGCTGAGTTTGGTAGTTACCACTTTTTTGCCCAGCAGAGAATTCATGTAATTTTAAATACAAATTGATTAATATGGAAGCATATAGGCAGATTTTCAAACTCCGTTTCATTAGACAAGACATCATTTTCATTCACCACTAGTGACCACAAATCACATGCAGTTTGTACAAAATTGACCATTTAAGGCTTTTCCCCAGCGTGAGTTAAACGGTCGTGTCTGTGTGCAGGCCAACATCATGTGCACCTCCAGCTGTAAATGTGTTGGCTGTAGAAACTATGACGACGGCTCAGGAATAGGGCTCAAGGAGAAGACTGTCAATGTCAAGGACAAGTGAGTCAGTCAAGTTTGACGCAGTACTAGAGGTGTAACGGATCCCAAAACCCGCGGTTCGGATCACGGGTCATGGATCGGATCAGGAAAAAAAAGGGGCAGGAGACAATTTTTCCACTTGCATTTCCATTTATTACATGAAAACTTACAGCAAGGAACTTTGGTGTCTACATTCAGTTCCAGTTTTGTCCAATAAAACCTTATTCTGTCATTATATTTTACGGGGAAGCCGAAATGCTCCCATACGTGCGATTTAAATGATGCGGGAGGCTTTTCACGTTCTTCTGCTCCGCCGCTGGCCATCGCTGACTTATTAACACGCCCTGTTCACTGAACACACGACTGTTGTGTGGAGTTTCACTGAAACTCAGCATCCACTTTAAAATAACGCAGTTACTTAAAAAGCAACATGAGCAGAAAAACCTTTTCACTCTGCGATCGCTGAACAATTTAGATTAATCCGCTAGTTAAAAAAAAAAAAGCGCAATTAATCCGCAGGTCACGTGTGTGCCGAACCGCGGGTCGGGCTCCGTACGGATGACGGTTCAACTGCGATCCGTTACACCCCTACGCAGTACATCATACTTTGGCAACACAGTCAGCTTTATAGCTTTATTAGTCATACTAATGTAAACCATACTTCTGTAGATAAGCCTGCTGCCATGTCTGAAGTAGAAACAATGGGACTCCATTGCAGTGCTCTCTGAAACCCCAGGGGCCGTACAAACAAAAGCTTCTGTGAAGAAGCAAGAAGTCGAGTGTTAAAAGAAGAACGCCATAGACCTAACATGGCTGCACACACTGCTATACAGATTTAGCATTCATTGTAAACTCATATCTATACATGGACGTACTCTGTAGCTGTTATGCAAGAAAGACGTTTTTGGAAAAGCAAATGTATTCAAATGAAAGGAAGCTTGAATATCCTGTAAACAATCAGATTCTGTTGAGGACGACACTTTTGGTGTGCGCAGCCTCGCGCCGGGAACACTGCGATGAGCATAGAAAAAGCTTTACAGCGAGGCGCGGCGTCCTCATTTACGACCATACACCGTCCAGCCGTATAACGTTACTAGGTTTCGACTTGTTTTTTTCACGGTTAGTCCGGCATAGTGACATTTCTGGCACCCGCCAAAGGAAAATCCCCAGCAATAATCATCAATGTATCCAACAACTGTTGAACAAACAGACCATAAAGTTAAATACCACCAAATACCAGCTCAGCTGTTACATTTTACCACACACGTGGCTGGCGCTGGAAGCCCGCTAAACTGCATTGGTTGGACTGGGCCTGAACGCTTGGCTGTGAAGCTAGCGCTAATGGGAGCGAAGACTTCCTGTGATTTGTCATAAAATGAAATCTCCCCTCGCCTAAAGAGTGTTTCCAGTAGGTGAGAACACGTCTGACAGAGAAATGACAGTAAAAAGTCCCTGTTTAGTGTTCCAGCGTCGTCTTCTCTTCACAGCACAATGGTCCAGACTCAGCTTGTTAGCAGCAAAACTAACGTTATGGGAAAACGCGATCAATCATCTGATCGCTGTGATTACTCTTCCCACAGCTTCCAGCTCCAAAACGTATTTGGGAGGACGCCGGGTTTAGGCTATATTACTTCACATTAGCTTTACTCGTAGCTGGCAACTAGCTAGCTTTAACTCTGCTGTGAAGAGTCCAAGAAGACGCTTTCAGCCTTTCAGTAACTCTTCTACAGCAGCCTGAGCTTACCTGCACACTTTCTGGCTGAATGAAGTAACACAACTACCACAACAAACCAGCCCTGTCACACTGGTTACCCACAAGGCCACCTTCCTTAAAGGGGGGGGCTCGGCCGGCAACACAGGTGCAGTCAGGCTGAGGGGCTGCTAACCACAGGTGCAACAAGTATTCAGCTCCATTACCGAAGCAAGTATTAATACCAAGTGTACTGAAAATACTACACTACAAGTGAAGGTCTGCATTCTAAATCTTACTAAGGTAAAAGTATATCAAAATGTACTTTTGCGCAGTTTGCGCAGTAAAATGTTCCCTGTCAGTGTTTTACTATTGTACTATTATTATCTACTATTATAGCGGATGTTTCTGGATTAATCTCTCTGCTGCATTCATGAGGATGTTGCATTTTACTGCAGATGTTTACGGTTGAGCTCATTTGAACTGCTTTATATCCTGTTGGCTAGTTGAATCTGCAGCAAGGCATCATGGTCTGTAAGATCATCAAGTGGTTGCACTGTTGGAGACTTTACGGTATGTTATTTTAGAGAAAATGTGTATATCGCAGCACATATTAGCTTCAAAATAGTGAGGTATTATTTATAAGCCACAGTCGCCCAGCCCTGTACACAGACCGGTCACGCGTAGTGTTGTGACTTGTGTGATGCCACCCCCCCAATTGCCCATTCTGACTGAGCAATCTTATGTAGATGTTTCACATTAGTAAGTAGATCATCTCTCTTCACGTCAAACCATTCCTCCTTTATCTCTGTCACAGTCTGTCCCTGTGGTGGCACAGGCTTGACAACTGCAGTGATGTTCTGTCATTTTTTCAAGGTCCTTAGTGCTACTATTGGCACCGCTAAATGTGTCACGTTAAAAACTCCTGATCTGCGACAGCAACAAGCTCTGTTTAGCCAAGTTTTTCTTTTTACTCTGGGTGGTGTTTTGGGAATGAAACTTGGCCACAAACCGCACGGAACACATAGCCTTATATAGCAGGGGCGACGAAATTTACAACAGGATTGTCCAGTTAGGAGAATTTGTGGAATCTAACTTTGAATGGGCAAGGTCACAGAAAAAACTAAGCGAGGTGAAGTGGTCACGTCCCATTTCCTCTGATCACGGATGTACATGATGTCAGCGCCAGAGGAATGGGCTTACCCATCATGGTAGAGTGTGTCTGTATTTGTGTTCAGCTGGATGCTATCAGTGATAACCCCTGCTGTGGTGGAGGCTGTGTGCGGCTGTCTGCTGGCCCAGGCTGAGGAGGCTGAGAGGGAGGCCCAGAGCCCCGCCCAGGCTCAGCACATGGTCCTGGACGAGTTTGGACACTGTCTCACCCAGATTGTCAAGGCCATGCTCAAGTACAATACATACTGACACTTCGGAATTCCACTGTGGACACATCTCAGGGTCATACCTTAAAAAGCTCACCTGGTTAGGATCCAAGGAAAACTGTCACATGACAACAGCAATACACAAAACGACCACCAAAGCTCACACAAAATGGTGTGTGTATTAGTTTATTTACAGGGTTTAAGTTAAAAATGTTAAAGGTTAAAGTCCAGAATATAGTTTACTGGTTAAATTTAGGTTCATATTGTTGTGCTTCTGAATGGAGTGAATTTCTGCTGTTTTATTGTTAATACTGGACAAATGTATATAAAAAGAGTTCAGAGGTGTATCATTTTTAATATAGTATTATTTGTGCAGTTTAATGTGTCTGTATGATTTCTTCAGAGCAATGTTGCTGTTCTGGTTCTCCTTTAAACCTGTTTCATTCAACATTCAGAGGCAGTATGGATGGACATTTCCAGTGTTTGGCCTGTAAATATCGTAAAACATTGTTATAAGTTACTGCCTTCTGGAACGCGTTTCTGGTTTTATAGAGATAACAAAAAAGGTGGTGACCAATCTGCATATAAATGAATGTAAGAGATGTTAAAACTTTAACTCATTTCACGTATTTATTCTTCTGGATTCAGTTTTGTTGTCACAATTGTTGTATTTTTAAGTCTATTTATTTATTTATTTATTAACTTTTAGATTTTCCTTGAGAATAATCTAATTTATGGGCTGAACAGGTTCCAAAATAAAAGCATTATTTATATTTTTAAGTGATTTTTCATGTTTTATCCATTCAGTTAACTGTTTGATAAGAGTATAAAGTTCGATGGGGGCTTGAAATGACTCAAAGTTTGACATATTTGTGTGGGTGTATTCTCTAATCTGGAGGTAACAGAAGAAACGTGAAGCTGGGAGTGATTACTTTTCTTTCAATTGTACGAAGGTGGCAAAAATTTTGTTGATATGAAGGTTCACTATAGTGGTGATGATCTTATTTTTTCAAAAATGCAAAAATCAGGCACTTCCTGTCTCGAAATGATGCAGAAAAATTAATCCATGCATTTGTTACTTCAAGGCTGGATTACTGCAATTCCATATTATCAGACAGCCCGAAAAAGTCCCTTAAGATTCTCCAGTTGATTCAGAACGCTGCAGCACGTGTACTGACAGGAACTAGGAAAAGAGATCATATTTCTCCAATATTATCTTCTCTGCATTGGCTCCCTGTGAAATCCAGAATAGAATTTAAAATCCTTTTCCTCACCTACAAAGCTCTTAATGGTCAGGCACCGTCGTATCTTACAGAGCTCATAGTGCCTTATTACCCTACTAGAACGCTGCGCTCTCAGAATGCAGGGTTTCTTGTGGTTCCTAGAGTCTCCAAAAGTAGAATGGGAGCCAGAGCCTTAAGCTATCAAGCTCCTCTCCTGTGGAATCAGATCCCAGTTCGGGTTCGGGAGGCAGACACCATCTCCACATTTAAGAGTAGGCTAAAGACTTTTCTCTTTGATAAAGCTTATAGTTAGGGCTGGCTCAGGAGAGTCCTGAACCATCCCTTAGTTATGCTGCTATAGGCCTAGACTGTCGGGGGACTTCCCAGGATGCACCTCTCTCTCTTCACCCCTGTCCTCCTCTCCATCCGTATGCATTCTCATCCCATAAATGTATGTTACTAACTTGACTTCTTCCTTCTCT